>JARQTI010000621.1:554941-659480 GCA_030142655.1 Trachelus tabidus
AGAGAGAGAGAGAGAGAGAGAGAGAGAGAGAGAGAGAGAGAGAGAGAGAGAGAGAGAGAGAGAGAGAGAGAATGACAGGGGAAACAGGGGTGAGTATCAGGTCGAGGACAGGGGAGGGCAAAAGAAAGGAGATCTCGTCTTCCATTGCCTCTGAATTTAGCATTAGTTTCGAGAAAGTTCTTACGAGGGCTGTTTTAATGGCTACCCCTGGTCGGGATGTGTCGGGGTTAGGACACGCGATGGCGACCTTGATAAAAGGCAGGGTTGCGCAAAGAGGTCAGTCCAGTCTCTGGTGGATGGCTGATAATGGACGTGCACTGTCTCGGCAACATTAATAATAAACCTTTGCGGGCTCTTAGTGAAACGTTCCTTTTTTTTTCCTTTTTCTTCATTTCTTTTTATTCCCTCCCATCATTTCTATCCTTATTTCTTCCTTTCGTCCCCTTCTCTCTCTCTCTCACTTTTTTTTATTACCGAGCAAACGTGTATAGGTCGAACGGCCTTCCGGTGTGTGAACGAGCGCAGATGATGTAGTTATAAAAAAGAAAAATAAGAGTCGCGTGTCCGGGCCTAGGGATAACAAGCAGATAGTTATCAGCACCACCTGGCTCTACTTCTTATCCATCCGGCATCGATAGGTTTATTGTTCCCGTGACCACAGCTCGTCAGAAATGAAACGTATTTACTCCACTTGTTTTACAGCGAAAAGAAAAGTACTCTATATTCAGTATTACCCTCGAAGTAATCGGGAATATCGTTAATTAAAGTTCGTATTGCAAATCAAGAAACAGCCGTGAGCTTATATTATTGTTTTGAGTGCTAAGAAAATATTATCACAATGCAACTGATTAAAATGATTTAACGACGTCGGATAATCATTGCCGAGGAAATTGCAATCAATTTTTTTACGTGAAAGGACATTTTTTTTCAATTCCAAGATCGCGTTGTCCGAAGCCACCGGAAGTTGTAGAGCCAGGAGCTAATCTAGGTATCCGCCCAAAAGGTGTTGAGAATTGAATCAACTCGAATAAGAAAAAATGGTTAAAAACCTTTGGCTTCCTTCCGAAAAGGATATTTAGGTCAGTGTGTGGTTTAACGTAGACTCGAGGGTAACCAAGATGGAACGTCAAAGGAATCGGACAAAAACGAAGCTCCTTCGTGTTGCATCTAGGAGGCGTCCATAAAAAACGTCTTAATGCTTAACGTCTTCCTCGAGGGAAGTTTTATTTTTTTTTATCGCAGTCTTATTTCAGTCGCCCTCCAGAAGACTCCTGAAAATCGGCCCTTCGAATCGATCGTTTTCTCTGATGCTAATAATAAAAGGGTGAAAAATCAACTTCCGAATATATCGCACATACCGATTCCTACAGGATGAGTCACGGCTGAAAATTGAAGTCCCGATAAATAATATAGCCAATTGAATATATAACCTCCTAATTATACAATAATTAATTAGCCGTATTAATATCTTTTGTATTCACTGCGTACATTATCGAATTCGACCGTTTCCTCTTACCTCCGCGGTTTTCACTGTCCGCCGGCTTCACTTGAATAGGACGGTTCATCTGAAACAAAAAAGGTACAAAAGACTTCTTTGAGTGACTATACCGAAGGCAAATGAATTAATGGTAATTTACCAGGCAAAAAGGATATACTAAGGTACTATGGCGTAACGATGTATCACGAGACGAAAAAGAGTCGAAAGGGTGGAAAAGGGGGAGGGTTGGAGAATAGCAGACAGAAGAAAAGGGGGTTGCTGGTATTAAAGAAAGGTGAAATCTCCGACTGGAGAGACAGTTAAGAACTGACAACAACACGAGAATGTAAAAGGCACGAAGTGGAAGAGGGATGAAAATTCCAATCGAAGTTGGAAAGCCTTTTCAGTAGCAGTAGATACTCCCAGTACAGTGGCAGACACAGTGTTAATCGTAGAAGAGGTTGCCCCGAGGTCTTCGGAGGCGCTAAACGCGGCGGGAAACAAGAAGAAGACATATACAGATATACAGATAACAGTATATATATATATAATACGCGCCAGGGATATCTCAAATGTCTACAGCATGTCGAGGCAATGGAAGTATCGTTATTTGTTCAGTTTACAGTGTCCGGTCCCGTCCACCCCTCGTCACTTTGCTGTTACTCAAACACCATCCGCGCCAGAGAAGAGATCTCTCTGCTGCTGACAGGGCTAGCTTGGCCAGTCTGACTTGGCTATAGGCCGGTACGATTGGGTTCACCCCGTGAGAGAGAGTGTCCTTTCTCTAGGGCACGAAAGCTCGAAAATCCATCCCACGACTTTCATCCCCATCTCGAAGTCTCTCTGCCGTTACCCTTGTTCAGATCTCTTTCCTAGCTACCCTTACTCTCTCTCCTTTCCTCCCTCTCTTCATCGAGTCCCTTCTCCGTCTCCTTGTGACTCTTGGCGCGGGCCGTTCGTGTTTTACTGGCAAGGCCCCTTGCCAGCCCTTCTGCCCCAGGTCCCTCGTCGAGCTCAGATGGGAGGAGACGAAGAGAACAAACAACATTGTTTATTTGTCGGACGGGTTGTTGGTACTGCTGTGCGCTCCAGTTCGCAATGTGGCTGAGGGTGAGGATGCATGATTCATGACGCAAGGGACACCAGACACGGAGCAGCGTGCGCTGGGACTCTCATCGTAGTCCTCTGCTGCTCCTGCACTCTTACGGAAGAGGTTCAGTCTGTCTCACTGCTTCCTAGTGGTTCCTTTCAGCCAATTTTACTCCGAGCATGCATGGCATACGTATACCGGATGCTGTGCTCTGGTCCCACAAGACCATGTGGTCTCAGGCTTTACTATCCCATCTATTATAGAGGTCCATGCTTTTCTGCTCTCCTCTGTCTTATCCCAGGTGACCAGGAAATCTCATTGATACCTCTTATCTACTGTATACCGATCGCCACATCGGATCGCTAAGATCAAACCAGGGAAAATGATCCTTCTTCTTCCAGTACTCTCTGACCTAAATTATTTGACTTCCTGCTATATTCCCTCAGTTGCCACAAAGTATCAGTTCACATACTTCACACTCTATAGTCCCTGCGTGTACACACACGAAAATTGATAAGAGTCATAAATACGATATGAAATAAGGAACGATCCATCGATCCGAATGTCCGGGACCAGGGTACTCCCCTTGCTCGGACGTTCTCCATTAGGTGGTAGCAGGTCGCCGCGACGTGCCGACGAACTCTAGCCAATTTTGGCCCACCGGTACAAGGGGTGAACGTTGGGCACGTACCAAAGGGTTTTTCACCAGGGTGCTGAAGAGACGGTTTCGTGCTGGCTTCGCGAAGGGAAAATTGCGTTACGCCTCGGAAGAGGTTTCGACGCAGGAGGTACCGGACGGTAACGATGCTTTGCGACCTAGGGTAAATATCTCAGGGGAGGAATCGCCAGGACGTGTAAGGTTAATGGCACAAGTACATACACCCAGTACCCAGAAAATACATAGCCTGGTCCTAAAGTTCTCCATTCCCTACGCCTTCGTAACCTCGGAAGTTTGGCACAGCTACGATGCCAGCTGTAATTTGCGATAGAACTATATTTCAGAACCCCGTTCCCAGCCCTACCACGGGAAGCCACCTATTAGCTATTTAATATTCCGCCGCAGCTATTAGAGGGCCGCTTCTGCTATCCTGGTTGGTGCTGAAAGGATATAGAGGCAGGGGGGGTCTAGAAAGATAGATAACGGCGAGAGGGGTCGTAGGATAAGGGTTGCAGGGTGTAGAGAAAGTACGAGAGAGAGTATGAGAGGGGTGGAGGCGGATGAGGGAGGAGGTCACTTTAAGCACTGTCCGCCAGTCAGGAAATTAAACTTTGACTCGAGTAGTAGCCATTAGGCGTTTGTTGTCGGCTTGTTGTCAGGGTAACCTGGTGCTCGTAGATACAGCAACTGAGATACGCTACCCACTTGTCTCTCCTGGGAAGGTTAACGTTCAATGCATCGTGTAAATGTCACCCAGGGTCCCCGGTGGGACGTGTTGCAGTCAATAACGATCGAACCGATCGGGCAGGATCGACACTTGGCGAGCAGGAGACTCCAGAGATTTCTAATAAAGATTATCAAACGGTCCATATCGGAGGGAGACGGAAGTTGCGTTAGCTCGTTGAAAGGAAGCCGAAGATATATGTTAAACTCGAATTGAATACCCGGTACGTGGGATATGAGTTTAATCTGTTGATATCGGAGATCGATACGATTGTTATCGTTAATCGTGGGATTATACGCGAGTCAGTGATCTTACGGAATGGCGTCTGTATCTAATAATGTTTATTACGATCGAACATCGACCCTTCTGTAACTTGTGTCATCAGCCCTAGTGCACTTAGAAAATCGATTCCCTTGAGAGACACCACTCAAGATGGATGGTAATAAGTAAATGTGTTTGCCGAGCCCCGAGCGCATATCCCAAGCAATTAATTAAGCTCGATTATCTATGTACACTGCGGGAAAGCATGCCGCCGACGCCAGGCGTCGAGGGGGAGATGCAAAATGATAGCCACGCTTCAAAATGCGCCCTGAGCTTGCTTGGCTGGCTTCGTGGAACAGCGCCGAAGAATCATCGTCATTGCTGCCTGCTTGATGTTTCTTTCATGCTCTGTCGCCGTTTGCGTGTTTGGCTGAATGGTCATTGCGTCATTAGCAAACTCATTGTCATTCAATGTAATCATAATGCTTTTAAATATTTTTTTTTCAGTCATCAGCCCACCTCGTAATCTCTACAGGCTAAGGTTGATGTTTGTTTCATGGTATGTTATGCATGTATATAGTCGTTGTAACGCAGTTATCGATAAAAATTGAATCCACGATTATTCTTAACGCGTTAACGAAAAGCGTCGTGAAATCCAGATACTGGACGGGTGTACGCTGATAACCACGAAATTGAATGGCGAATGCCGCTTCGGAAATTGAATAAGCTATCATGGCTGGCCCGAGTGGTGAGTGGAGCCCTCGGTATTTGACCTGCCTGCTTCGATGCCTGCCAGCCAGCCTACTACCTAGCTGGGTGGCTGGCTAACTGGATGGCTGGCTGCAATCAATGTACTGATTGGAGATAAGGGTGGTAGCCCTATACCCTGGCATCCCCCTGCTATGATTTATATAGGAACGGTCTTCGCCGCCAATGTATTCATTACTTGATTACCCTTCTCCAACTCGTGTCGGACTTGTAATTCGAACCTCAGGATCGATCTGATAAGACTCTTAGAAGCGGATGCGGATTGTTCGGAACGTTTAAGTCTATATAGTCCCGAGACTGCGATTAGGGATTATTTCTTGGTGATTCGAGCCCTGCGACATTTTCTTCCTCCCTTCCCCTCGTTCTCCCCCTCTCTCTGTTTGCCGTCCTCATTGCTAACTCAACTTCATTTTGATAATTTCATCGAGCAGCAGCCTCGGGCCAGACAGACAAGAGCGTTTAGCGAACGAGACGGGAGGATCGAATTCTCGTATATGCACCGTTAAATTCACCAATTTGCCGAATGCTCCGAAGCAAATTCAGTTCCCTCTGTTCTGGCTGGGATGCCGACGTAAGCGAGCGTGCGAGAGCGCATGCGCAAAGGCTACTCGGAGCGAGAGAGGATGAGAGAGCCTGCCGGCAGATTAGATCTAAATGGAATCTAGCCGAGCTAATTGGCGAATTAATTGAAACTCGGAATTAATTCTACCACTCGACGGCTGATATGCGATAGTGCGTCCTTCGATTCTGGTTGATTCGCTCCATTGACGAGAGACGTACGCGAAGGGGCGACCGGTAAAGAAAAGCCTTTAAAAAAAAATTGCATCCAATTCTAACGAATTATCTTCCTATTGTACGTCTGTTTTGATTTTACCATTTCTTTCGTAATTACGAGTAACAAGCGGGTCGACGCTTTTCCTGTATCTCCAACCCCCCCCTTCCGCCCTTCTATCCTTTGATGCCTGCGGACAATGTGCTATCAGCCAACGACAACTCGTATTGAAACTTTCGTTACGATTCACAGTCGTATCGATAAAGCTCCACCTGTGCCTGCATATATGCTGCATGCTATTCGCTTCACGCCCCCCCCCTCTCCCACCCCTTCCAGCCACCCCCTACGATTATAAATAGAAGCTGTTTTATTGTTGAAAGCGGAGCCTTCTATGATTGAACATTATCCCGTAATGGCAGGCGTGAGCATGGTGGTGGAGTGGTGGGGAGGGGGGTGGGCGGGTGGACGAGGATAGTGCTAGCTTATGTCAGCCACAAAAGTACCCCTAGAGAATACGCTATCTCGCGATAATTTCAGGTGATGATAAAAATTTGTACCTGCCAATCCACCCTTTATGTCCCTTATCCGATGCAGCCACTTGCATCCGTTCTAACGTGTAGGTGTATACACGTATTCGTGCACCATAGCTAAACTACGACTCGTAAACTAGCGAGGGAAACTAGCAGTATGAAACTGCCTGTACTTTACGCGCTTCACAAATTACGGCCATGAACGGGGAGGCGAAAAAACATTGCTCGATTTATGAAATTGCTGATATCGCATTATACGCCGCACTAGACGGGATGCGGATGGTTTTGTGTGGCTGGAGAATTCTGGGGATCTTCCAAGGGTTTGAGGTTCGGGAGGTCGTGGATGGGAAATTGATAGTCTAGGTGGAAGCTGTGAGGCCATGTGGCAGGCTACATTATTGCGTTCCTATATGCGGACGCACATTCATGTGTGCTGCTGCATTAATTCATGCACGGAGTTTACATCGGGTTTGGTCCAGTGTGACGTCACGTGAGAACGCGTCACATGCGTCTCAGCCATGTTACAGATGCATAATCCGAGCATAGCAAGTAGGAGTGGTTGACAAGGGGGTGTATAGATATTGTGACAAAAAAAAAATGTTAAGCGCTATAAAGGCAGCTACTGACTTTTTGAAGGAAATTTAAAAGTGGGCAGTGACTCTAGGCGAGAGTTCGATAGACGCACCCTGCATTCGCGAAAAAGGGTCTCGAAGGGTCGAAATCCTTACGATACGAGGGTCCAAGCTGTCACCGTTCGAATTTATAAGGGGTGGATTTGAAAGTAGGTAGAACGATAAATTTCTTGTTGGAGAGTAACTAAAATTAGAAATCTAGGCTGGTTTTCATTTTGGTGACAATTTTTTTTTCAATAATTAGTTAAGCACTTTTTTTATATATAGAAAATTATAATGACGCGTTGACCGTTTATTACGCGTATACAGCCAATCGAAGATTATCTTTACGTCAGCTAATTCCTTCTTCGGGGTTGAAATCCTTCACGACGTTGGTAGGAACGAAGTTGGCGCTTTTGCCGCAAAGTGCTGACTAACATAATGGCGCGCGTGCAACTGAGCAGCTGTTTTTCTCTCGGCCACCCACCCCCTGGTGCAACGGGCTGCGATTCTCACTGGGGCGTTATTGTAAACGGTGTATAGGCAGATTGTGTAATATATGCGTAGATATACACGGACTCACGCACTTACTAACTCATGCACGCACGCACCCTTCTCGATGCAGGGAGAGTGGAATTCAGTCACGCTATTAATAGTATTCCGTAGAAAAATACACAGAGGCCACATTGCTGGGGAAGGAACGTGACGACGCGAAGATACGTTAACGCGTCGTTATCAATTTTCTTATCGCGCTTCGATTTAACGAAGGAATTCGTGCCAGAGTCCTTATCATTTTTCATTGTTACCTAAATTGATATAAATTAACAAAAAAAAAATCTGTTGTTATCCACATCGCTCTACACTATTTTTCTTCGATTTCATGCGACAAAGTTGCTACATACGTGCACGACTATGGACCTTGTGAATTTAAAGATACATCCAACATACATATATCAGTGATAACGAATAAAGTTTTGGCTCACGTGTTAAAAACAATGTTCACCACGAGAACTGCCACTTCGCGTTGATAAACGCGTCGGAGTAAGACAGAGAATGGCTGTCGTGAACTTTCATTTAAATACTGCACTCACTCACCATTTGAAAGTCGTTCCGATGCGACGGTATTATTTCCACAATATGAACCATTGGTGACAACGACGTGACAGTAGCTCCGAGATCAACGATAAAACTTAACGAAACTTTAAACCTCCGAGTCTGCTCTTTTTAAAAATAGAGAGAATGAAGAAAAAAGAAGTAACGAACAAACTGTAAACAGAACACTTGGTCAACGTCGAATCACACAGAAGGATATGCGAGGGAGTAACGTCCGCGTGTTTTTCCCTATCACCATTAAACGTAATTGATTTCGCGATTATTAAATCCTTAGCGAGCGGTCCGATAAAAAGGGAGGCGCGATAAAAGTTATCCTCACAAAGTATTCACAAGTGCGCGATTAAAGCTGCCGCGTTTCCAACGTTGGGTAATGACGGGAGCGCGAACTGCGAAGATAGGAAAATCCTTCCTGGCAAGTTTCAGTCTCGAGAGCACAGGATCGAGAGCAAGTGGTACGCGGAGCAACAACGGTACCAGGAGCGTCAGTAGTTGCAGAAGAAGTAGTCGAAGTAGAAGAAGTAGAAGAAGTAGTAGAAGAAGAATCTGCCCGGGCGTCGGGCTGTTTACAGAGCAATGTTTTAACGGAGCTCCGAGAGCTATAGATAAAACCCCCAACGCAGCTCGTCCGCGACTGATTCCCCAGGCCTACACGCACCCTCTAGTTTTCTCCCCCTTTTCATCCCTCTCTCTCTCTCTCTCTCTCTCTCTCACTCTTTCTCGCTCC
Organism: Trachelus tabidus; assembly: GCA_030142655.1. NCBI lineage: Eukaryota > Metazoa > Arthropoda > Insecta > Hymenoptera > Cephidae > Trachelus > Trachelus tabidus. The sequence goes on from JARQTI010000621.1 coordinate 563,670, forward strand.
CTTGGCCATCCCACTTCACTCCACCCTACCCCCTGTCTATTTCCTACCCTTGTGTCCGCTACCCTTCCCTCCTCGTCCTTCTTCTCCTCCCCCTCCTCCTCCAGCGTGTTTCTCCTTCGCCCCTTAGCCCCTACGAATTTCCCCTCTTTGCTACGCACCCTGCGAGAAAGCGTACGCACCCTCGCGCTCTGCGTATTGATAGAGCCCCAGCATTCGGCCAATCAAACGCAAGGCGCTCTGCGTTGCAATCCCCCCAAAAAATGGGGACAACTGAAGTTGCAGGGAATTCCAGGGAATTTCTTTGCCGGGGATCGCGAGAATCCCGGTAATGTTGGAGATAATGGAAACTTGGAAAATTATTGCTGGTTTGACGAACGAAGGCAATCGTTACGTGTAATGACCTTTTTTTTTATTATATTTCTCGAAAGTACTTTTCTCTGCAACCCCTGAACACAAGGGTGGGAACAAAGTATACCTATTTCTTTTGCTTAAACCTTAGTCGCTTTTAACAGTTCACTCTTTGCACTTTCTATCTCAACCTTTCATCTTTCCTTCGTCCAACTTCAGTTTTCACATAGTTTCTTTTTTGTACTTTAAATACATATGGATGATACTCCTATGTGGTTATAACTACGTAGCGGCTGTGCACGACCGACTGTCGCTTTTTCTAGAAGCCGTACAAAGCCAACCGGAAATTACTGCTGGACTCACGACGTTTTGCAGCTCCTCCTCTCTCAATGCCGGATGTCAATTTTCTCGAGCGAATGGAAAGTCGTTGTCTGAGAATGACAGATTTGAATATCCCCCATATAATATTATCTTTGACGCGATACCATACGGATAAAACAATAGGACGAGTCAGTAATTCTAAAGATCATGTCGAACCAGTAAAACTTCATTCCTTGTACAGTAGACAAAGAGAGTGCAGCATCAGACTTTTTTGGTCCACGTGTATCCCTTATTACGGATCGATCTGACGAGCAACGTGCACCCTGTAGCGTACGAGTTGCGTCATCCCCCTGGAAACAGTGCCGTGCCGTTAATGCATTACACGCGTGCCTCCCTTATAATAAGGGTGCAGCGCTCCAGTTGCAAGAGGGTGAACGAGAGACTCTATCACGAAGAAGCCAAAGAGATTGTTGCGCGTCCATGAAGAAGCAACCCTCGAAAGAGATCTAGAAAATTCTTAAAAGAGTCACCCCTATGGTTTTAACGCAGTTACATGTAACTGCCAAGAGGATCGTTTCGTCCCTTTGGCAAAAAATATCAAAAACTTTATATACATGTATATATCTCATTCCTTATCACTGATTCAAGGCTCTATCGCAATAAGCGAATGCTCCAATTTGCTCCATTCCCTTTTAAGGACATCAGCTGTTCAATTCTGCAAGCTTCTCGAAAATATACATAAAGTCGGTCGATTCACCCCCTGTGGCCAGGACAGTGCCTGAACGCTAAGAGGAACCCGTGGATGTTACTGTGGGTGCTGAGCAACCCTCCATGGCAACCCATGGGACCCCCTTCGGCTGGTTTCCCGGTCTCCCGGTTTCTAGGCCCGCGATTAGCAACCCTCCGTAACTGCCTGCTCGCTCTCGCAACCCTCTGTCACTACTACCACTACCACCACCACCACCAACCCCGTCGCTACAATCATCTTCAGAACCAGCAGAGGCAGTAGCGACAGCAGAAGCAGTGCTACCACCACCACCCTCTTTCTCAGGCTTCCAGCCTCTCTTGGCCCTCCGACGCTTTGCCCTTCTTACTCAGCCTCTACTTCACGACTCTTGCTCCTCCATCCCTTCGTTTTCTCTCAGGTCCATCCTGATCCTCGGACCACCACCACGACCCCCCCGGTTTCACTAAAATCGATTTCTTCCTCTCTTCGCCGTAAAGTGTCCCACAGTGTATGCTAAGTATCTTCGGATTTTCACCCCCTACGTATTTCTTTAGTGTTATCTCCAAATTTCTGGTTCCACCGAAACAATAGTCCTGCACTCCCTTCGAGGTTCGAACTTTATTACGTATCCCACTTTTTTTTTTAGTAATTTGTTTTCACATCCTCTGTAACATATAGGGCACGATATCCCTGCTCTCTCACGTGCAACCTTGTTTCTTGCGAACGAGCAGACGCACCCAATCAACCAGTTACTTTGATAGCCACAGCCACCATCTGCGTACTTCCTGATGAGATACCGTAGTACAGCATATGGTACCGTCACTGTCAATTTCTTCGATATCCCATCGACTTCGACTCTTGATATATAGGAGAAATCGACTGTCTCTTAGGTACGTCTGATTAAATTTGAAGGATAAAGGATTTTCACGTAAGGGTGCTCTTATATCGTGATATAGGCAGGTCCTTAACAAGGGGACGGGCCCTTGGAGTGTGAAAAATGATGCTTCCTACAAAATTAATGGAATGAAGGGTAGTAGTGCGTTGCGTATTCAAGTATACAGGCCCTTTGTGTAAATTCAGATAATAGAGGCTCGTTGACATAATCGTTAGTAGCTGTTATCCTCCGTTAAAAGGAAATAGTTACAATTTAATCGTTCATTGAATAGACTCGAGAGTCAACTATGACTATATTCCTAATCTCGAGAGAGAGGGGTGGGGGTAGGTGCAACAAAGGAAATCGAATACCGATTACGAATAAAATTCTCCCGTTATCAGAAATTATCCCTAAGACAATTTCGCTTATGCGAAATTATTTTGCTCCAGCCTGCTCCACTGCTGCGAGAGCGTCAAGGCGTAAGTGGCTGGGGCAGTAGGGCGAGGAGTTTGTCAAATTTTTCACGGCGCGCATCAAGCGATTCGTGATAGGGATAGGGGGCGAGAATAATAGAGAAAGGGGATGTTCCCCGCACGAGCCAGGTGTATAAAAAAGTAAAAAGGCGACATGCATGTTCTCCCGGTTCAATGCCATAGGGGAATAGTGCACGGAGTGACTGTGGGGTACAATGACCTCGGAGTAATGACAGTCAAAGGGATGTAATTGAACCGGAGAATTTTCCGTGCTGAATTGCCACGTTAAGTCCTGAGAGAATTGAAGTATTTCCGATTTTAATATTAGCCTGAATATTCAACGTCCGGCGTTGAATACTCTTTACGGTATACGAGTTACATAGAATTTCCAGTAAGAAAAAGAGAGAGGGAGAGAGCTGGTAGGTCGTATCACGAGGCTGACAGTCGTAAGCGTCCATATTGAATTTAGTAAGGGCCATTCGTGTCCGAAGTGCTCGTCATCCCTGAGAAATGTCTGAAAATGGGTTAACTGGACTTTACGTAAAAATCCTCGTTTTAGTCATGGATAACGGAACGATTGCTAGAATAAAAAATAATCTCCGCTGCTTCGATCAAAAGCTGCTAGTCTTTTCTTTCTCTCTCTTCGATACTTGAGAGAATCGGGGCTGCGGAGTCGATCGTTAGTAGCGATTAATACTATTCTGTGGACCATTCGCTTGGTACGTATGCTGGAATATGTGTGGGTCGTCAGAGTAAGAGTGACATATACAGGACACGAGAGAGTGAGAGAGAGAGAGGAGCTTTTTATTTTTCTGTTTTCTCCGTAAAAGTTTCTCTACGCTAAAGACGGTTCACAGATGCGATCCAATAGGGAGGACTTTCTAAATTAATTAGGCTAAGCCGCGGCCTCCTCTTTTCCCTTCCATCCCTTACTCGGTTGGATATTGGCTATAAATAATGGAATTATGTAACTACGTCGCAACGAGGGGAGGACAAAGACCCGTTTCCCTTCGTTCCTCCGTTTCACTGTTCCACCGTTCCCTATGCTGCTCTAGGCTTACACTGTTCCACGCATCTAGGCTACCCTAACCTCATATCCTCCGTGTTTCTCCCTATAAGCGACTACGTTGTCCAGCTACCCTTATTTCTACTTAGCCCATCGTGCTTGGCCTATTCTATTCAACCGTCCTACGCCATCCTGTCCTATTGCGCGGCTATGTATATTACGTAACAGCCTAGCCGGCGTTTCTGTTGGCCAAGCTAATGCGGAACGGATCAAAGGAACTCTTGTCCGTATTATACGTAGGTAGGGCCATTATTTAAGCCCTTCCCTTATAGTCCTCTCAAAGTCCATCTTGACCATCCCTTAGAGCGCCTCTCTCCGTCCCTTTCCATTAAAGCCAGCCTCCTCCTTGGTATCCTTTTAGTTTATTCGAGTCAGCGGAATTCGCAGGAGCACATTACGGGGATCGTCTCCATCGAGATGAAGAATCTGCCGGGGCCGCGTCTGTCGCCGTTCTCGTTTTCAACACCTTTCAACTTAGATTACTCCGACGTCACTTAAATGCTACTTAGAAAGTTGCGTAATCGGCTTCTCACATAAAGTATGTTACCGAACTGATGTGCTTAGCTGCGGAGTTTTCTGACTGATAGAAGAGAAAAACTTCCCTGATGCGTATTGCCAATGGGATTACCACCTGTGTTCCCTCTCTCATTGTCACCCGTACACTCCTTCGCAGAAGCTATTCTCGGTGCCGTTATCAAAGTATACTCGCACCCTCATCCTTGAGGCAACAAGGGGTGGGAGGAGGGGGAGGGACCTCGTAACAACCACCCTCAGTACCACCTACCGCCAGTTCCTACCCCAATGGCATTACTTGACATTGGCTTGACTTCGCTTGGTTCGCTAACTGGCTGTAAATAGCATTATATCGCAACCTATCGGACTTTTCCAAGCCGATACTTCCTGAATTTAATAATTTCGCGGTACCCCCTGGACAAGATAAAGAAGGAAGAGGAGACTTAAAATTTTACTCCGACCCCAAGGACGGGGTATCAAATTTTCGCCCTCGTCACCCGTATCACCCTTCGATGAACTTCGATGAACAACCGACGCCAGGGCGCACCAAGTTCTTCCCCGTGGAATTTCTTTCGAGGAATCGAAGCGTCCGCCTCCGTCGTTGCTGCCATAGCCGTCGGCGTCGGCGACGTCGATCGATCGGGAACCCCTCGAGAGAAAAGGCGAGACAACAGCGTACGCCTACCTGTACGCAAGGCTTTTCGTATACCGTAAGGGTCTTGCAGTCATCCCTAGGAAAGACTGGTAGAAATCCCAGCTGGAACTTTGAGAAAAGATTCGCCAGGAATTTTGGACGAAACGAGAGCAATGAAAGCATTCGAGTGTAGAAGAGGGGGTGGCAAGGGGGCAAGAGGACCGAGTGTTAATTTATCGTTGGGTTCGTTGGGGAGTTGGTGGGGAGTGAGGATGCTGGCTGGATAGCCAGGGAAGGCGAAAGGAGCGTCTGTGAGTGACAGTCAGACAGGGAGGCATTGTCGAGGTCGCGTGGCTGCGCTCCTAAGGGTAGTAAAGCTGTGAAGGGTTGCTCCATGCGTTCTGTGGTCAGTAGAGGAGAAGAGCCTCAAGTAAAACAAGGGGTTATATTCCGGCAAGAGCCCTAGTGTACCACTGGTCTACCACTAGTGTACCACTAGTGTACCACTGGTACCGGTAAGGTACCAGTAGCGTCAAGGTACCAATGGCAACGTCGTACTGCTACAGCTACTGAACTCGTACTGGCTAGTAACCACTAGTGTCAGCTATACTACAGCAGTGCGCCTTGCGCTGTTCCCGCGCTGAATTATTGAGACGGCAGCAGATCGATGTCACAAAAGGAAAACGGTAAAACGGCTGAAATGACGGGCTTTCGCTCTTCTCATACATTATGCAACTGACTGGCTCTGCCCGTGGCCACCGCGTGTATCTTCCAAGTACACAAAACCTAGCTCCCATTCTCAACAACCTTCTATGGGATTATGGGTTCCACGGTTGGATGTAAAATAGAGAACAAAATCATATCCTGGCTCACGAGTGACATCGTCGCACGGTCTGGTCCAGTCCTGATGGGCCAATGGGGATCTTTCGTCTTGAATCTATTTATACCTATAGATGGAGACGCGGTCATTCATTCGCACGGGCAGACCAAATTTTATCGACTGGCAGATTGGGTACTACGGTACAAAGATGGCTGATCAGTGTACATTGAAGATCTATTGGCAAGACAGATTAGAGTGATGGAAAAGTCGAGAACGTCCATGAGTACACTCGTTCCTATTCTCTTTATATGGATGAGTACTTTGCCAAGTGGGTGCTGCGGCGGGGGGGTTGGATGATCGCAAGGAGAAGGTGGGTCTGGGTGTATGTACAAGGGCGCCGGAGAATCTGCCGGGCCGAGGGGGAATATTCGGAGGGTGGTATTGGAGGTTGTCGGGGGGTGGCACGGGGGTACCGCGTATTGAGGGCAGCTGATATCGACTGGAGAGACTCATCCTCTGCTCGAGACTCTGCCAAAGAGAAAAGGGAGAAGCGCTATCTTATGTAATATTTACCCCACCTCTATCCTTCCTTCTATACCCTAGAACTACCTATTCCCGCTTTTGCCTCTGCCATCCGTTCCCTTTCTTCCTAGCCAGCTTCCCTCTCAATCCTTGTGTACCTTATTCTCTTCTACCCTCTTCTACTCGTACCTACCCTTCCTCTACCATTTGCACGATCCATTCCTCGAGACCTCGTATCAGCATCTAACAACCCCTTGGGTATCCTCTGTTTACCCCTGTGATAACTATCATTGATTGCGGACTATGGGGAGACTCGCTTCGAGTCTAAAATCTCTCTTAGGACCATTTCCATATTACCAATCTTATTACACAAATTGTTTATTAGAATCAATATACTGTATTTCGTAGAAATATCATATACCCTTGATTGCCAGACGCTTTTATTCTGCGCTGTATTTATTTAGGGTTCTTATTTTATTATTATAGGATTCGAGAAGGTTCTTTTGTCTTTTCGGGTAATGTACCATTTTTTTGTGTATAGGTGGATCTACGGAACCGGAAGAGGCAATGGCAGGGAAAATCCGGCAGGAGAGTTAAGTTTTCTTGGGGTTTAACGGGGCGCACTTTCCTGGGGTACTATTTGCTCCGGTGGGGGGCGAGGGTATATATCGCGTTACTATCTGCTTTTCTCAAATTCAGGGAAGATGTTTGTATTTTTTTTCTTTTTTTTTACGAACCTCATTAATACCTCATCATTGTTACTGGGGCACAATTAACCCTAGGGACAATTGTGGGTAGCACAGTAACGCTCAATGAGAATAATGTTATGGAAGACCGGGTGGGGGTGGAGCGACGGTGGCTCGACACGTGGTCGACATGGGGTTCCGTAATGCTAGACTGCTTCCATTTACATGAACCAGCTGGGTTCTGCTCGACGAAATGACCGGAACGCACGGAAATCGAAGCGACCAAGTCACTTTCCATTGCTTCGTTGGTAGATCCAATATGACATTCTCGTTACAACTTAATTTCTGGTAAACTGAATAAAAAATGCAATAGCGCGAAATCGCGTTATCGAAATTCACTTTTCGTTTTGCGTTTTGCTCAGTTCCCTCGATTTTCCAGCCTGTCAGATTCATTGGATATTCGACAAAGTTGGCGAATAGAGAAGGTTTCGTATAAAAAAAATTTATAAATTTCTTTTCTGTGTATAATAAAATTAGAATATTCCTACCAGTGCCACACGAGAGACAACAAGAAATAAATAAAATGAAAATAGTTCGTATAGGCGACCAAGGGCGACAGAGTGAAGGAGAGGAAAGAGAAACAGTCTCGACTGTTTCGAAGGGAAGCGAAGGGTTGCCAAGGAGTAGAAGGGCTCTCGTATTATATTCCGAATGACGGCGAAGGGTCAGTTTTTTGGGATCGGATTCACCCTCGAGAATCCCGGGAGCCTATTGATTCCCAGCAGCACCCTCGAATGGACCGCGTTGAAAAATCAAGGCGCGAAATCGCAATCGCTTCTGAGATCTGGTCGAGAAGGTCGAGAAAGAATTTTAAAAAAAACTCAACACTGTTCATCTTCCTCCCTTAAAGTTCTCTATGGGCTGCTCAGTCACCCTTGATAAGCCGCGTGTATGCATCCCTCATTAAGATACAGCCAGGGATGTCACACGATAAAAGTGCACCCTGTACAGAATCGAGAGAACGTACAGGGCCCTGACCACTGCAGCAGGTACCTTCAATTGCCTGCAGGTAATTTGATTAAAGAGCCTGCTGCTCCCGGTACGCTAGACAAATTCATTCGAGAGAAACGTGAATTCTCTGCGGTGAGTTTCACACTTCCAACTGTGCGACTAAAACGTCATGAGTGTCATTCGCAACGTGCGCTAGGCGTTTGGTCGCCTCTTGTCGCCTGTGCGCATCCTATCGTGACGTCAGATAATTTAGTCAGCACGCAAAGTAATTTGCACCCGACGAATGATAATACCGTCGGCTGAAGATATATTAAAGGTAAATTGCGACCCGACCATCCGCGTGCCATGGAGGACACTGCTTTCATACGTGTATGCTATGTATCCAGTATACGTACAGTCTGTTTCAACCCCATTTCTCTGACCTCCACTTCGTTTTCAGGTTTGACCATAGGACAGTCTACAGGACCCCTTGGGTCTCATTGACCTTTGAGGAAACTACTGTGACACGTTGCAACTGCCGGAGGGCTGTCAACTGGCCAAGGGGTGAGTGAATTTCAGTTGGGTCCAGTTAGGAAGGATTTTCAGGAGGGGTGGACCCGGCATTTGATGAGGGCTCAAGATGGATGACGGGTAATATTTAGGTGGTGTATATTCGAAAAGTTTTTAGAATCATGAGGGAGGCCTGGGACGAGGGTCGTCACGTAGGAAATGCAGCGCAATTTAGCACGTCGAATATTACCTCCTATTTTGCTATACGGTACACGTGTACTCGCTTCGGAAAAAAAAACCGAAAAAAATAAGGGATGACGATATCAACGTTACAGTTTTAAACACTAGAAATACAATTTTTGTCTCGATAAACGTCATTTCCGAAACTATAGTCCGAGGACTTTACACTCGACTACGTATATGGTTATTATATTAATTTATTCACTGCTGACATTACACGCTACTTTATAACTCTGGCAGCAACCCTTAGCATTTGGCTACGTCACGGCACGTGGACGCGAGTTCATTCGTACTTCAAGATACTTGTACTGGCCGTCAGTGTCTATATGTGCACACATGAGTATAGCAGGGAGGTGGCAGAGACGTGGGCCGCCGTTTGAGGCGTTGGAGCGTATCGATTTTCTTGACTGTCGATGAATAAATTGGAGACACCCGGTATAGGTGCTGGTTACAATGGTAGAAGTGAGAGAGAGAGAGAGAGAAAAAGAGAGAGATAACTGATCAGAGTTATCTATTGAAGGATAAGGGACCAAAGGAGTGAAGATAGAGAGAAAGAAAGAGAGAGCGCAAGATGAACAGATAGATAAATAGATAGAAAGAGAAAGAAAAGCCCTTTCGAGAAAAACAATTCTCTTGGGTTAGGGGATGGTCTCTCTCCTCTTCTTTATTTTCGCCAAAACTTTTCCTCCGTACATATTAAAGTTTCTCAGTCGGTTCTCCACGTTGAGCTATTCATCCCCGTAATTCGAAAGTGGTGCCATTCCCACAAAATTCAGTCTCCCCAAAAACGGTCCTACGGTACAGCGAAAGTAGACCGAAAATATGGTATAACGCATCGTGCTCGGTAGCCTTATACAGGGGCGGTCGAGGATAGCCATTTCGCGGGTGCGATAAACCGTATAATTTTGACAAGTTTTCAAGTTAGCTCGTTAACGCGAAGGCAGAAAATTACCTTTCAAGGAATCTAGGTTCTGCCTGACATACGTATTACGCGTGTGTCGCGTGTTAAGGGATGACACGGATTACCCTTACGGAAATGGCACGTTAAAGCATAATAGAGACCGACGCAAAGTTTTACATTGGCATTTAATACAGAGCCGGATAATAAGATGGACACCTTGATGACCCGATAGTATCAACCCCCCGAAGCCAGTTCTAACGCAAACCAAGTTTGCTTCGTTACCTCCCTGAATATTCAGGAGTTTCGCACGCGCCCGTGGCTATTCGACGGAGCTCAATATGTTTGGCAATATGTAGATCGGCCCATAAATATCGATGCCGTAAGGGCAACCGTATCGCCTGACGCCATACTATAAACCTCAGCACCCTACACCTTCTTGGCATTCAACTACCCCATAAGGTGTCACATCCCCCATATAAACCACTCGGCTGTTTCCCGTTACCCGATGGCGATAATGAGAATAAACTTGCTTGACGATTCCCGATGAGGTTTCCGATATCGACCAAACAGATTTAATCGTTCCTGCGGCCCCCATTAGGATTTGTGTATTTTGTCAATCAGTGAGAAACGAGACGAAAAGATGGCGGACGGTAGAAAAAAAAGAAGGTCGATTCTCAGCGATAAAAGGTACAAGGTACCATGGAATGCCGTTAGTCTGCTCATGAATATTCAAGGCAGTTTCCATGGTGACGTACTTATGTCTCATTTAGCGAATATTGTGAAAGTTAATTCATGCTTTCCAATTGGCACGCAGATATATTAATTGGTAATTTCAAATTGGTCCTTTTCATTGGCCCACGATGGTTGAGACACGGACGACAAGTAAAATCACTCGATATTCCGTTCCTTCGGGTGGACTTTCATGAAAGTTTCATTGCCTCGGCTTCAGAATTAAAGGGGAATAAAGCGAGAAGTCGTGCCGGCGGTGTTGCAGGCAATAAACTGATAATCCTAAGTATCGACGTGTCCTCCCGCGAGGATATACGGCTGCCGAAGCAACGCTATCAGGACGCAATTCATATTAAAGTCCCGAGGGATCAGTTGGGATTGGTCCAGCGGATGTAGGGCAGCACCAGCTTCCACATTGAGAATCGTAAAGACTTAGAGACGATCCTAAAGGCTTCGTCCTGTAGAGTGGAGGGGGTGATGGTGGGGCGGGGGAGGGGAAGATGGCTGAAGGCAGTTCACTACGACAGAAGGCAGAAAGGCAGTTCTTTGGGCTGGCTTATCGCTTGCGAACAGGCACGCTTTTTCCGCCGACACTCTTAGCTCTCTCTCTCTCTCCCCCTCTCCCTCTCTCTGCTTCGTTCTACCTTCCTCCTGGCAAACCCTCTTTCCCACTCTCCTCCATACTGCGTGGATCTAGTAGGCCCTCTACTCGGAGACCAGATTACGTGCACTCTTCTCTCTACCTCGATTTCCGCTAGGATCTCAAGAATCTCAACCTACTTCACCTAGTACTACCTCTTTCTCTTTCATCCCGGAACCCCACCCACAGCAACCATTATAGTTTGGGAGTGGGAGGGTGGTGGGGTGTACGACAACGGTCTCTGAAAAATAACGACTCTAATAATCTTGCTAGGCAGAGAGGCCCTTTTTCTGTCCTATTCAAAGGCCGGATCTTATTGTTTCTCTCTCTCTCTCTCTCTCTCTCTCTCTCTCTCTCTCTCTCTCTCTCTTTCTTTCTTTTTCTCTTTCTCTCTCTCTGGCGCTTGTTTGTTACCATAGCCTCCTCTCTTTCCATCACTGAAAGTCTAGGCACCTTCGAGAGATTTCTGTGCGAGGGCTCTGAACGTCTTTTATTCCTTTCGAAGATACGACGTAGTTTACCTTAGAGCCCAACTTTCTCAAAAATGTCATTTTGAAAGATCACAAGAGAAAGTAATTCTGAAGTACTTTGAAGAATTAAGAGGAACACCAAACACTTGTGTATGGGTGTATCAGTGTTCTCAGTTCGATTTCAAATGTGGATATAGGATCCATTCGCAAGAAGAAGTGTGTCTCCAAAGTAAGGAGACACCGAGTACATAGACGCACCCCTCGTCTAACGGAAATCTCGAGGTACCGGAGTGCCATTCAGGCACGAGTGCTTTCAGGCTCGTTTATTTAATTAATATACTGCCGTGTCTCACCAAAGCTGCGTCGAAGAAAAGAATCCAAAGGATAGAGAAAATCTAAAGAGACAGATATATATACAATATACACAGTGGTACAAAAGAATCAATTAACAAACGTTACGTCTGGCACCATTCGAGTAATTACGTGATGCCTTATTAAGTAAACATCAAGTTGAGATGAGATTTTGGTAGCCGCGTACACATCTCTTAACAGTACTGCGTAGAAGCATTACTGTTAGTAATTATCAGTGGAGTTTCTCTAATTAACTAATGCACTTAATTCACGCCCCTCGCGCCGTCGAGGATGTTCGATCGAGACTACTCTGTGTATGTGTATGTGTGTCCCAAAGCGAAATGCTCCAACCTCCTTTCACCTGTTCTCTCTCTCTCTCTCTCTCTCTCTCTCTCTCTCTCTCCCCCTTCAAGTTTTCTATATACTACGTGTGTCTCTCTTTCTCGTAATCTCAGTTTCTTCCGGTATCTCTATCTCACTCGTACCGAAGAGGACTCTCCGATGGCGCATACTGCCCTGGGGGGTCACCAAGTAATTGGTTTCATTCCCGAGGAGACAGGCTCTGGCTAGGTTCGAGTCCGGCACTCCGAGAGCCCTGAGTCCTGAAACCAGGTCCTGGAGGTCCTGGTAGTCCTGAGTGAGCTTGCCCGCGGCGGGAGGTGCGGCTAAGTAACGCATTTTCCTGGATAATTATGCAGATGAAGCCGTTAGTTATGATAACGCTACGGAGGCTGGAGTATCTCGTCTGGTTATCTTAGCAGGATCCTGCAGAAGGCTGTGCCATGCTGCAGGAAGATCTTGCTTGGAAAGCAGGCTGTAAACTCTTCTTCCTGGTAGAGTATTAGGACACTGGGGACACCTTTTCTCGAGTACCGGGATCAATGTATATGTATACACACACACACACCCACACGAGTCTCATGCCGGAGAATCGATTCTGGACCAGGATTCGATCGACGCCGCTGAGATTGCACCTGGAACCGTTCTAGGCCTTCAGTGAAATTGAAAGCCCCTAATCGATAAATAATCAAAGGGGAGAATAAGGGATTCCGAAAGGATAACGTATTGACGGAACAATCTACGAGAGGATCCCTTCTTCCGGATATAAAGAATTATTTGACTGAAAACGTTTTTCACGGTAAACTTAGACCATTCGCTATAATCGGCATTTATACCCGAACCGGGTGTAATTTCGGCATGTGGGCTGCCGGGTACAATATTAAAGTCGGACGTGACTACTGACCGCAGCGCTTCGACCCCCCACGGGAACCGAGGCTGCCGTTCGCTCCTGTGCCGGACGTGACGTCATTAACCGCAGACACGTACGCGATGGACGTGTATACGTATATGGAAATCTTTTAAAGCTTTCGGACTGTCCTCCAGCGACTATCAAGAAATATGGATAGTCATGATCTTCTTTTTCGCATAATGGCACGAGAAACGATTCAAAAGTATTTTCAGATATTTTCAGTCTGAATGTCTTCATGTATCGAATACGGGAGTATCGAATGTGATAAAAATGTATGGCGTGCGCGAGATCGAGGTGAAGCTGCGAAAGGTGAGGAGGAAGAGAGGAGCAAGGTGGACGAAGGAAAAATGAAAAAGGAACGAAAGAGGAACGATGGCCAACACGTGCGCCATTTCGTATTCCGTTGTGTCTAATGCAAGACAACATAGGGGGTTGGTAGATGGCGTGTAAAAATAGGGTTGTCCAGTCCACCTGGCCGGAAGTGGTTGGACGAACAGAGAAAAATCGAATGAACAACTATAATGATAATATTCCGAATTGAGGGGGTGAGTCGCAGTCTCGAGGCATATAGGTTATATATATATGTGTATATATGTACATATACTAGGTCGTAGGGTCAGTCAGGGCTCAGGATTCAACCCTCAGGACCCGTGGTATCTCCTTAGGATATTATTATACTTCCTTTAGAGAACCCTGGGACCTCAGGGATTTCTGTGCTACACTGTCCTGATTATTTCGGACAAGTTTTGGGGATGTCTGTCATTCGGCATATCCAAAGACGTAGAAGCCCCTCATCTTCAAAAAGCGAAGCGTCTGTCTCGAAGAAATGCCTACGTCAGAAAATTCGTATGGTAAAACAATCAGGTAATTCCATTCGTAAAAGTTTAATGGGACGTTTCCCTTTTTTAAATTCATAAACAACGAATTTTCCAACCAGTTTTCACCGAGCATACGTGCATTATATATACGTAGAGCGCGGTGCTCGAGACAAGGAAATATTTTCACGGGATGGACGGGCAGATCGAGAAAAGCGTGGAGAAGGATAGAAAAATAAAGGTAAAAGAAAGAAGAGCCAAAGGATCAAAGGGGAGTAAAATCAAATCGTAGAAAGAGCGTCTGGTCCTGTCGAGGAGGCACATGTAAATTTACTTAACCTCAGGTGGATTTACACCGAACACGCTTTTCCGCATCCTGGCAGAGAAATCGTAGCCGAGATCCCAGGATGGTCCCGGGGATCAAAGGCCAAGGCGCAGGACATAGGAGGGACTTACGCCTGGAAAAATCGCTACGTCTTCCCGCAGGGTGGATATCTCGATGAAAATTCACTTTTCACCTCTTTTATTCAAAAGCGCATGTAAAACCACGAGGAATTCAATTTGGCACGCACGTACGAACCTCGCGTGCCATTTTCGTGTGTGCATATGCAGATACGTGAACTTTGTCAGTGAATTGTGTGTGCATTCCATGATAAAATGGGTTGCGATTGGCACGATAGTGCAGCACGAAGTGCATCGAAATACATTGTAGGAACGGAGAGAAAGAGAATGAGCATTGGGATAGGGGTGGATAGTGGGAGGGGAGGGGGTGGGGGGGTAGGTGGAGGTACGATGCAACGCCGAGAAAGAAAGAGATAGACGGAGAAGGGGTGAAGAATATCGTTGAATGGGCGCACGTGTGTGACATCGTGACGTGACGGCATGGCGCTCGTTTGTTTCAATTATTGTAAGTTACGTATCGCTTGTCATGTTTGTTGCCGGGGCGTAATTTAATTAGCTACTCTCTAGCGCTCGGTGATAAACCATTGTGTGTTCAATTCACGCGATACGGGCAATAATTCAGAGGCTTCCGTTTTAAACGGTACGGGGCCGCCATTCGATTCTTTGAACCGCTCTATGGGGTTATTATTAATCATGCCTTTTATTTGCCAATCCCAATGGATTCGAATACTGCTGACTGTTGCGTGTCAGCCTTGAATCTGGTGGTAGAGTATTAATTAGGAATCTTATAACAATTACTGCACCAGTGCAGTATTAATTATGTGCGCGTTTATCGTATGGTTTTATTACGTGTCTGTAGCGTAAGGGTTGGTAAGAAAAATTTTATTGGAGATTCTTTATGCTGTTGCATCGTGGGGATACTTGGGATACTGGTATTATTGATATTATTAGTATCGGTTGAACTATCAGTACCTATATCGTCTTCCCCCCCAGCCTCACTCCTATCCTATGTTTTATATTGCATTTCTCGTTGACTCGAGCTATCGCAAACTTCGCCCCATTTCACATATCTACGTAGACGACGAGCTTTTTATGTTGGTAGCACTGGTGGATATACGGTATTTTCGTTATCTGTTATTCTTAAAAATTGTTAGGACAGGACATGACAGTCTTTGCTGATAATACGTTTTTATTGTATTGGTAAAGTTAGCTACCCCATGGAACGGGGGGTTATGATGATTATGAAATAAAAGAAAATTTTATTTCGTGTAATAAAGGGTGTAATGTATTTTTCAGATAAATATTTTTCATTGGCTCCGATCACACGAACGGATATTACGTTTCGAGTTTAGTTTTGGGTTTTGTTAAGGGACGATCCACGTCCTTAGGACGAAGTTATCTAGAGTCGAAGATTCGGCTCTCTTTTAACTCTGGATCGAAAGACATCTCTTCCAGCATCTTTATACCACGACCGCCATGAAGTATCTGGAGACTATGGGAGCTCTTGCAGTAGTAGCAAGTCCAAGGAAAGTTTCCCCCCCAGTCAGCTTCATCCGAACGTGACCGATCTGGTATCCCAAGGGATACCCTCAGATTTCCCCCGATAATAATACTTCTCTCTTACAGCCATTTCAACTGGTACGGGATGCTGGGCTCACTTGCATCGGCCAGAGAGGCCAGTGACCGGTTCAGAAATGAAAACGCCATGACGTTCACTCTTGGGAATCTCGAGATTGGCATATGACGACGCACAGAGAGTTTACTTTTTCACTAGTCACCCGGTAGACCTTTGAGTCCGATCGGACAGAGTCCACCTTTCAATTTCAGATTCAACTTTGACCCTGTCCCGACTGAAACAAAAAGAAATTCATGATGCACGGAGACGCCACCCGAGCGGAAGCGATGGGAGCCAAACGCTGTATCGAGATTGGATCATTGATATCCAATATTTTAAATCATCTCCTCCCAGCATCCTCATGGACATAGAAATTAATTCTCATCATCAGTCACTAGGCACGTTCCGGTCCGTTTGCTCGAATTCTGCAAACTCACTTCCACGAAAGAAGGCTCGGGGATAGTTTCCCCGGGTTTAAGGCGGTGTTGGCACACACTTGATATAGGACCGTGTCCAAGGACTAGACGAGGGCTCGAACACGATGCGGTGCTAACTAGCTTTTCTGAGGCTGCTGAACCGTGAAGTCTGGAACAGGGTGGTGAACGTACGGTGGCTGTAATGACGATGTGATGGATGGCCACTTCGCACAACAGGTCCGGCAGGCCAGGATGCTGGGCTGCCGGCACGGCTGGCCGGTAGTAGGTATGGTCCTGACGATGCTGGTGGTTACTAGTGGTTGTGACGATACTACCAGTACTAGTATCACTAGTAGCAATATAGCAGTATTCTCCATGGTGAAACCAGGGCTGAGCTCGCTCACCGAGGCGTGCCATGAGCGATAGCCCAACAGGCCGAGCGATACCCTCAACGCCTCCCAATTCAATTCCTTAATACCTTCTCGCCTCTTCAGCTCGAACTTCAGCACCTCCTTCGCCCTGGCCAGCCTTTCCTTCTGATCGCCACCACCCTCACGCGTTCCTAGACACTCCGTAGCTCCAGACTTCGAGGCTGTGAGTGATATCGCGGATATATTAGTTCCATCGATTGAGAATCACCCTTTCTGGATGCTGCTCCAGTCTCGGGGATCCTGACGAGCATAAATTGCGCAAACCTGTTCGCTACTTCCACGACCATCCGCGAAGGCTGGATGAGTTCGGATGATGAATTGGCCGGCGGGATCGAAAGCTCCGTTAATTTTTACTGGGTCTTCCCTTTAGAATTCGCGACCTATCCGTTTCTCTCTTCGTCCGTTCTCTCCGCCAATCGCGTGATAGAGCGTCCCCACGTCACTTCCGATGGGATAAGTTTTCACTGCACGCGAGCCAGAAACAGCCCCATCCCACTCTTCCTTATTACGACGTTATCAGACAATTTCTTTTAATTATGCAATTTTCCCCTCTACGGTTTTTTTTTTGTAGTTTGTCTATTTTTGTTTTGTCTATGGATTCCATCTTTCGTCCTCCTTGAACTAGGAGCTTGAAGAAATACTAACGTATCAAAATTGTCCGCTTGTATCCTCGCGTCGGCTTTCATTCCCCTCTCGAGGGGGATAATTTCGTAGAATCACATTATCTCATCTCTATAGGATTCTCCAAGGGCATCGACACTGCCTGAAAGTCCGTGGTTTATGTCTTTATGGCTGTTGCAACGGGATACTTGGATTAACCCATAAAAAACTAGGATGGCCGTGATGCGTAGCCCTGCTTTATAGTACAGCATCCGGAAACCAAATAAGACAAGTAGCAACTCCAACCTTAATTACCTATGTATACCAACATACCCATAGCTACTAAAACCATCGAGATATCGTATATCCCATCTACACTAACCAACTTCATGGAGTTTCAGAAGGCAGCTTAGTTTTCCCGGCCTTCGCGGAATTAGAGGGTTTATCGTGTTTCTTTCGATCGGCACCCTTATCTGGCTGGTATTCTCGATCGGTTGGCAACCCTGTGAAACTATTCTCTACCACGGAGTCTATCGCCGTTTATTCTTGTCTCGAGGCCAAGCCAATTTGAAACTTTGGCATAATCTATTGCTCGCCGTAGACTCCTATATATACGGATATATATAGATATCTATGTACCATATGTGGTTTACACTCAAGTATATACATACATACAGACATACGTATGTATAATCGCGGGCCAGTGTATGTCGCGGATTATCTTCCAATTTGTCAGCAGCGTAACATATTGCCGGGGCCGGACTTGGTGCACGCCCGGACTATTATTCATTCGGTCGACTCCACGTGCACTTCGTGTTTTACCTAAAGCCAATTCATTCGCGGCATCGGGGTCGTCATTGTATCCTAGTACTCAATTTGGGACAAAATATAATCAGCTACCTCTATCGGTTCGTCGTGTGATAACTTCAATTGGCTCTTTTAGTATATGCATATGAGAGTTCTCTTTGTAGGTGTTTTACTGATAAAAATTTGTAGTTAATAAGTATCGAGTGAGCCTAATGACAGGCTCCTAGGTACAAAGACACTACAGGTTGGTACCGTTTTCAGAGGCTTTTACAGGTTGGTTCTCTGAACGAATTCCCATGTTGAAATTCGACACAGAAAAGGGCGCAAGCGAGTGCTCTCGTAGCCGGATTAAAGTGTAATTTCGTCGGCGGCTTATGCGACACGTAATTGCGTTGTTACACCCCCTTACGTGAGTGTACAGGCCTCCCGGCAAGCCGAGAGCAACGATGGGTTTTAGAGGGAATTTGTGTAGTTGGATTGGATACGAAGTTCGAGCCTATTTTGTACGTCAGCCTGTTACTCGCGTAAAATTAATTTTAAGTTTTAATGGAACGCATCGTGTTACCTTTCCAAGCTCTCCTTATGCATTAACTAAACAATTACGCGAACTATATCCTTTGACGTGGCGAATTGCTCGAAGAATACCGGCCGTCTTGATTAGGGGTTGGCGTGATTCCAGATGGATTGGATTCATTGAATTTTTATGATTTTTCCACTGCTTCCTGTCGCTCCACTGTCACTGGCAAAAATATATTTCTATCCGTTACACGCGACTGACATATAAAGGTTATATCTGCTGATTTAATGGGTACAGAGGTCACAGGGATCGCGTGACGTAACTGGTGCAGGCTCTTAGTTTCTCATTGGGTTTAGGGGGTTAACGCTGTGCCGTGGAATTGCTTCCTTTGCCAAGGGGTGAAAAAGTGTGCGAGAGGGTTGATACCGTACGGAGGGTACTGGGTGTGATATAAGCGTGAGTCTCAAGGCGGCAAGGCCGCGCGTCGTTCATTTTCACGGCCCTGAACAGTAGAGCTACCCTGGGCTGTGCCGCACCGATGAGGGACCGACTACAGCGTTTCCACCGAACGCGAATTCCCTCTTCGGGCCTCGAAGCACGTTTCACATTATTGCTGAGCTGCTCTCTACTTCTCGCACCCTACTACGGCTTCTAGCTTCTATATATGACAACCCCCGGGCTTTCCACACCCTGACTACGGCCCTGCTGATCCACGAGGGGGCGCGATCGATATCGTTCTCGAAATTGTGACGCGTATTTACGAAATCTAAAGTCCGTCTTGAAAAAATTTATTTTACAGATTATAACGATCGATACCACCTTCGTCATAACTTCGTCCTTTATTGTCAAAGGATTTTTCGCTATTAGCGTCGAGAGGCGGACTCCGAGGTGGTTTCTTTTTCGTGCTCCAGGATGCCTTTGAAAAATTCATTCCTTGTCCTCCTCTTCGGGTATCGTCCTCTGGTCGTTTTGGAGAAACTCGAAACAGCGACTGACGAGTGCAATATAAATATCAGGCGTTGTAGTATCTAAACGAGTTAGCATTTCGGATTGGGAGCGAACGCGAAGAATACGAGGATACGGGTCCTCGAGGAAGGATCCTTCAGTTTACTTTCTCTTCCTCGTAGACTCCTTCTCGAGTCCTGTCCTGCCTGCTCACTTTCTCCATCCCTTTTACTTCTCTCTTCTATCTTTCAGCCTTTCTCTCGTTCATTCCTCGCCGTTACCTTTCCTTTTGGAAAACCAGCAATAAGCCCCGGGACCATCTCTGCAGATCCTGAAGTAGCAATATTTCTTATTGCTCGGCAACGTGACTGCCAGCTCCGTGTCTAGCTGCCTCCGGGCTGAGACTTTCTCGACTCGAGATGACGACCCCACTTACGATGTATATTGTCAAATAATGGGGGGGAAGGAGGAGGGAGGGTATATTATTCGATACTTTGTAGGAGAATGGAGTTCAGATCAAACGCCGGAAAACTTGGCGGCCGACGTGCATTCGGCTTCGGGCTGGATTTTACCAACAAGGACTCAATGTCTAGAGGGGTAACTTTATTCGCGAGCTACAAACCAGCGAATTCAGGTATTCTCACGTTTCCTCTTTTCTTGTCAAACTTCTTCGGGGAATATATAGGATCTCGAGATTGTATACATGTGAAATATTGTATTTTACTTTACAAGTATTGTCGTTTCATCCAAGATGAAAATACGTATCATTGCTCATTTATTCAAACATCTCATACCAGTGCAGGGGTGCTAGCGGGTTTCACGAGTTATAGAGACTCCTGTACCCCGAAGGTACAGGCTGTTCAAACTAAAACTTTAAATCCACTCTGAGGAAGTTTAAGCCTCACAATTGTACAAGTCCATAACCCAATTCGTATCGGCACCCTAGCACAGATGCTCCGTCATCCCCGAGTTCCTCAAGTTAAATATACAGATTAATACGTAGTCTAGGATACGGAAGAGTCGCACTTTAATCTTGTTTTCCTAAGGTTGTCATCCCTTCGCTTTGAGGCCTTCGTCGAATAATCATTTATCGCGATCCAAAATCCCCCAAGGATCGGCACAATGCGCGGTCGATGTGAATGCGCCTTCCAAGGGTGCCAAGTCCTGCTGAGAATCAGAAGGGAGATTTGCATGGGTCGCAAAGCCGAAGTTATTTGCGGTCCATGGATGAAGCATGAGTTTGACAGGTGTCGCGAGGAAAGAACGAGAGAGAGAGAGGGGGGGGGGGAGAGAGAGAGAGAGACAAAAAAGAAAGTAGTCAGATATCAACTCACAGATTTTACTTTCCTACAGGAGCAAGATGAATTTTGAGCCTGTGGATTTCTGAGAGAGAGGCTGTAAGAGAGAGCAAGAGGGTTGGGGAGTGACGAGTTGCGGTAAAGGTAGGAGATGATAGGTATATAGAAGGGAAGTAAATTCGTACCTATACACTATCGACCCAATTAGATTTCGTGAGATTTCGGTGAACGGTGAATAGGACGGATCCCGGATTGTGGGGGCGAGAAGGTTGGCTGGGTCGTCGGGTGAAAATTCGTCTTGGGGGAGGGGGTGGTTTTCTCCAAAAATTCCTGGAATGATACGGGATTGCGGAGAGAGGGTCTTTATACTATAAGGAGATTCGGATTAATACTGAATCGTATGTGGGGTGAGTTTGAATCATCCCCTTCCCAGTAACAGGCTTGCGGGTGTTCTATACCTAAAATATTCAGTGAATGTATCGATTTCTCAGTAGGTATTCGCGAAGGGGCCTCAAGGAATTTAATAATCCAGCATCGGAAACTTTCTACGGTCCCTTCTTTGCGTACCTATCGATATCACCCCCTGGGTGACGGGAGAGTCCCTATCGATAAATAATCCAATCGAAAGTAAGTAATTGTTCGACTAGAAGTGCGTAGAATCTACTTTAGAGTATCAAGTTCTTCTTATTGTATTATTATTAGATTAATCATTCGCATAATTCATGGGCGATACGGTAACCGCGATAGTGGAATAAATATTTAATTAATAGTCAGACGTGAACTATTCGATTAAATTTATCGAAAAATATTATAGAGCGACAGTGAATAATTTCAGTTATCTTTGTTATTTTTTTCTTATGCACCAAGTTACACGTATATAATATTTATTCCTTTATTATGCCACGTCAGATTTTATTTCCTTTTGAATCTAACCTACATTTCTATCTTTCGTTCGTATTGCGTTATCGCATTACTCGCGATTCAATTGGCTCGCACAATACCCTTCGGAATATCGAACTGCTATTTCCGTCGACTATAGATTCCAGCCGATACAAGGCTGACCAATTTATTAGGCAGTTTCCGCGAAAACGAAGTAACTCCTGAAATTCGTTGAGCTCATACGGATAGCCTATACAGCATTAAAAGCGTCACGGGGGACTATGGTTATATCCAGACTATCCAGAATGCCGCACCGGCGTACACGTTACGCTAGTAATGAATTTTAATAGTTCTCAAAGCGCGTTGGAAGCGAGAGAGGCGAAATGGAAACGCATCGTTATTTGCCGGCTACATCAGCCGAATGTAATCCACTCGGTAAATAAAGATTTTACACAGTGGTAAATGTTTGCCTGGATTCGCACAAGGCTAATGAAACGTTTCCTGCTAGTGCAAATAATCCATATAAATTTATGCAAACAAACTTTTACCAAATACTCCTGCATTCGGGCATCGTTTTCATAGGCAGCGACGAAATAAAAAAAGATAGTGAACAAATTTTTAGAAGTAACGCTCCCTTTGCACATCCACAACAGAAGAGAAAATTGATTCAGGGAAAATGGTGTCATTGAAAGCCATTATGGTTTCTCAAGGATAAAAAAAAAAACCAAAAGAAAAGTTAACCTGAAGTGGGTCTGAAGGGACGCCAGGACACTGATACACCATTTGTGATCCTTTGGGAATCGTAATGGTTGATCGAGATGTTTAGGGTGTTCTTACGAGCCGTGCATTATTGAGATACCTCGACTCGGGCCGAAGGCCTGCGGAATGGAATAGTAGGTACTTGGCGCCGCATACGGAACCGCGGACGGCCCTTTCGGGGCTTTGCATCATTTATGCATGTGCGCCGGAAGCCTTTTTCAGCTAAGAGGCGATGAGGGACTCATCGGACCTACGCTTATGGCTTCGTTCACTTTGCTTTCTTTCACTGCCATCTTTACTACCCCTAAAGTATAGGACCTATTGCTTTTTCAAATTCGACGGTACACTTTATTTTACTTCGTCAATACAGATTACGGGTATATAGAACTCTTGTGAATATTTACAATAGAATCTATTAGTGCTTTTATTATCTGCACGTCTCTCTCTCTCTCTCTCTCTCTCTCTCTCTCTCTCTCTCTCTCTCTCTCTCTTTATATAAATTATATATGTAAAGAAATGAAAAAGATAAGAATACTTGGATCTAGGACTTCAATAATAAGAATAGCATCCAAGGTATCAGATAAGCTATAAGATCTCAGCCTATTCCTTGGGAAAAGCTTGCAAGTGGTTTTGGCCAGGAGCCAAGGCCTTTTTCCCTTATCCCCTGGATTTTCTCTCTATTTGAGAACAAACGGAACGTAGCGATGCAAGTGGGCTCGGCAGAGCACAGCACGGGCATGCTGGTGCAACCACCAGTTGCTACCGCAGAGCTAGTGGAGATACGTATAGCCTAGGCCTACCTAAGTACATAGTTAGTTCATATCGCCTGTTGCATTGGCAAAGTGTTTCTTTAGGAGACTCCGCCAGTCCCACTCGCCATTCTTGATGCTTCTAACACTTGACACTTGAGACTCCTCTCTCTCTCTCTCTCTCTCTCTCTCTCTCTCTCTCTCTCTCTCTCTCTCTCTCTCTCTCTCTCTCTCTCTCTCTCTTGCTCTCTCTCTCTTCAAGGAAATGACTTAGTCTTTTCTTATATGCTCATCTCTCTCTTTCACTTGCACTTTCTATCGTCGCCTCTCAGTCCACCCTCTTCGCTACCACCAACAACCAGGGCAACCCTGATAAATTGCTTCCTCGCGACAGAATGAGTCATCGTTTTCTACACTTTATACACGTCCTTCTCTTTCTCTCCCAATACCTATGGATCTTGTATCCTTTTCTCCTTTTTTTTCTCTTTCCACTTATTTTTCTTCATTCACTTTCCTCGAGTCTCGTCCAGCTTCGTCACTTTTTATAAGGACTCGCGTAGCTTATGAATTAGCCGAGACTTCTCGAAGGGTCGCAACGTTATCGGTTACTTTAAATTGTCAGATATTAACGATGATATAGTGATATCGATAATAGAAAAATTGACGAACGTAATCGAAAGGGTAACTGACAGTGATATTTTATGTATAAATCAATGATCATCGTAGGCAACTTTCTTTCGTTATTATGACATATTTAAGGGTTACACTTTACTTTCTTTTTATACTTGAAAAATACGTATTTTTAAGAAATTTTCAGGCGAGACATCCATATTAGAAAATCGTTGAGTCACGACGATACTTCACCTCGATATTCACATGACATTACGAATCTAGCAGGATTTTGAATTCGACGCACGGGCTCACAGGACCAACAAGTGGTCCATATAACAGCCAGCCATCCAGCCAGCCAACCAGTCAGCCACCCACGCCTACCCGGCTACATCGCGATCCTACGTGCGGTAATTACTAATCAATGTTATTCCACTCGACTATATCGTTCAGCTGCCAGAGAAGACAAACGTGTCCGGTAACTGAAATCGGATCTTAGATTACTCGATATTCCTATAACGACAGCGATCAATCTTCAGACAGTGCAAATCTCATACGAGAACGTTCCAATCGATTAGATCGAAGTACCGGCAGATATATCCTTTTACTGAAATAGAATCATTCCTCTAGTGCAGTATATATATATATATATATATATATATATATACTATTCTATAGTAGATTTCTGCTTTCGCAGGAAATCATCGTTAACCTAATGGCCAGTACCAGGTTCCAATATTGATCGAACGAAATTCCGTCTCTGCAAATCCAGAGTTTCGCATATGAGAAACTCATAGGACAATTGTGTCTTAAAACAGAGAACACGTAGAAATTGATGAAGCACCTGGGGAGACATTATCATAAATTCGAGGACTAGATAAATTTCCAGTAATATACGTAAGTACAGTCGAGCACTTACGTACGTAAGTCAATTCATACAAATGAATTTAACGCACGTGAGGATGACGTATGTAAAGGCGATTAGAAGATTATGTCTAACAGACTGTAAATAAGTATATTTCAATATTATTCTTTTTGTCTCAAAATTATTTGCTCGGACTAACGTTTGCATTTTTATAATATTTGTCGCATTCGTATTTCCCGCCACTTGTTTCTGTGCTAATGGAATTGCTTTTGCCAATGTGATCGAAGAATTCCCTAACTTGTGTATTCTATTTCTTGAAAGAAGCGTGTTTTCTATATGGGTTGTGCAATATTCCTTTTTTGTATGCAAGGGCTGTATACATGTGTACCGTATACGTCAATGTACTCGTGGGGGTGGTTTTGGGGAGATTTTCATGGTAGCACAGGGTCCTCTCTCTCTCTCTCTCTCTCTCTCTCTCTCTCTCTCTCTCTCTCTCTCTCTCTCTCTCTCTCTCTCTCTCTCTCTCTTCTCATTAAGTTGAGTGTTGCGTGTTGCAAGGAGGCTCAAGGGGCACTCACTACCCCCGGAGCAGAGTAGACACGCTAACGCTCACCCCTAGAGCCACAGGTTGCCACAGAAGACCAGCAACTTAAAAAGCGCTTTACCCAAACACGGAAGCGAATCCCTCAATTAAGGATCTTAAGTGCTGCGCACCAAAGAGGAATTAGAGGCTCGACCTGCACTCGCTATATGCGATCCTCGCTACTTCAATCCTCATACGCGAATTGTGCTTCAATTTGAAATGTACGTTCGATATTAAAAGAAAAACAGTGTTCGCACTAAACTACACTTCCAATCCGTGTTTTCCTTTGAAACGTCACCATCGTCATTCCCCATAGACCTTTAGGACTAGTGATGTTTACCGTTCCCTCTGAGCGGAGGTGAGTAGAAGATTGCCGGATAGAAAAAAGTGAAACGGAGCGACGAGATGAATCGTAAGAGAGAAAGTGAGAGAGCAAGAGAGAGAAAGAGAGGTCGAACGGTGATGACGTTATTTTATAACGACGCAATTTCCAAAGCATACGATTATACGAAAACGTGGAACGGAACCATGGAACAGGTAGACATAGAGAACCTCCTACAGCAAATACTTGAGGTATTCGTTCGCGTCTCTAGGTACACAGTGAATGTGCCGACGGGTACCGAGTTCTCTTTTGCGAACAGCAAAGAAAGCCTGCTCTGTATAAACGGCAAAGAAAAAACGCTTTGCGTTCCATTCGAGCTGGTTTGCTTCTCTCAGCTCTTCCCTCCGGTCCTACCCTTACTAAGGTTTTCTTCACGCTACCCGTTTGTGGCAACCTTTACCACTGGCTCCGCGCGTCTGGCTTCACCAGCTCGCCAAATAAATTTACTTTTCTACATCGTACCTGATATAGGTACTTATAAGCCTCAAAGTATTTGGCGCAAGGCCCCGTCATTGGCCAGACATTTTTAGCCCTTTCAATAAATCCTAGAAAATTTTTCTACACCGCTAACTTTTTCTTTTATCGTGTGTAACACGATATTTAATATTTTGAAAATAATACAGAGCTTACGATGTAATATCGTATTTTTTTGTGATTAAATTATTATCTATTTTCATCGCGAAATTGGATCGTACCCCTTGACGCAATATCACGGACATGAAAGTGGTACTTGTGGGTCTGCTTGTTTTTCGGGATGATTCGCGTTCTACTCGTTTTGCAATTTTATTCTCTTCCTCAGTCTCCGTGATAGTAGCACCGGCTATGTGCTCCTGCGCTATCATCATTATAGTTCAATCATGCTGCTTTTCTTCTATACGGCTTCGCAATACCACCAGTCGGGTTTGGTTGCCCTGGCTCGCTTACACACACACACACATGCGCGTCTGTATGTTCCGCGGGTATATCAATTCAATAACGGCATTGTTAAATTGCATCTGTGTCTCCAACAGGTCTACTTTATGGGACGATAACCTGTTTCATATAGTAGTTGCGTCCTGAAGTAGCAAAGCATCCTTGGTATACATACGTAAAGAGCTTCGGAATAAGGTGAATATGCCAAATAGATAAGTACAATTTGCCAGTCTCCATCAGTCATTGGTGTACACATATACTGATATCAATGATTAGATAGATTAATCATGATTCGTCAGAATGACAAAATAGATAATATATATGTAATACAGTTGATGATCTTTGACAGACACATTTCGATAAATATAATAGAGGTATCTTTAGATCGCTTAGGTATGGTGTCGAGTATTATTAGCAATTAAGGGCTGAGTTTAATGATCTAGCTGCCTTCGGAGAATGGTACAGAGAGGAGTTAAAATTCACGATAAACCTTTAGTCCCTTTACGCCGAACGCGGAGCCATTCGGTATCCAGCATCCGCGATTTATTAGCCCACCAAGCTCGATAGGCCTTAGATACTGGGTTAGTGCTCCCTTTAGACACTGTAATAGGGGAGGTTAAATCGTTTCCATTTAATTATACAAAGCATCCGGTATCTCGGGCAGATGGCTGTAGGTACCGACCTAGACACCTCTACGTATTCAAAGATACTTGGTCCATCCGATGGATCTTGGCGAGAGAAGCTTGAAGGTTAGGGCTACTTTCGATTTACTGGATACTTCCAGTCGGCTCGTGGAATTCCAATATGTCGCCTGGGGGGTGGTGAGGTGCAGGGACATGGGAATCAATACGGATACGTAATCGTTTCCTGGAGCATAAGGTGTCAAGTCAAACCGGGTCACTTCAGTCAAAACGAATAACAAGAATTTCAGGGTGATAAGAGTACTCGATAGGGACGATATCAAAGAGTTGGTCGTTTGTCTTGTTATCTGTAGAGAATTATACGGTCCATTATAGAAGTGACTACGGTATACTACAGTACTCTTGTAGGTTATCTACCACCTCTCCCGACGCAGGAACATCCGGTGGCGACAGCCACTGATGGAGCCAGTGATGGCCTCTGGTTAAACTTTCTAAACCATCCTCGCTACTCCGTCGTGGATTGAGTTAGAGTTTAGTCCGGCATACCCGGACTTTACGTTTAATTTGGAAATTGCGCGACCGAAATAAATCAGTGCCCCTCGCGAGACGATACCTCGTGGTTTGTATCTTAAGAAATCAAGAAAAAGTGCCGTGAAGGTCTTCCCGGTGTGGAAAAGTTGGAGTGATTTTACATGGAACGAAAAGACCCCGTTGTGAGTGCTCCTTGAGGTTTTATGGACAGTGAGCAGTTTCCGGATAACTTAACAAGGATAAAATGCAGTTGGAGAGTTGCACTATCCTTGCTGTAGATATTTGTCTTTTTTTTTTTCTATTTATTTTTTATTTTATTGGAAAACCACTACCAACTACGGAAAGACGAGGGTGTAAGATGGCGCCGGAAAGAAGAGACCCAGGGACAAAGTTAAATCTATGTTCGGAGACTTTGATACTGGGAGAGTCGGTGTACCTATATATCAGGGATGCTGGAAGCTACGGAGTGCACTGTGGGTTGAGAATTCGAGATGAATAGATATTGATAAGGATGAGATAAGAGGGATAAGGAGAGACGAGAGAGGGAGAAAGTCGATGCTGTGCGTATTGCGCGTCCGAGCGAGAGTAAAATTTACTGGCTGCCATTGGAGAAGCTTCGAGCGAGCGTGCCTTGCTGGAACGTGACTGTTCGTAAAAGTGGGTCAAACCTGGTGTGACGTCACGGAACACAATTTTCAGAGGCACACCGAAGCGCCCTTCATTTTATTACGAACTCGCCAAAGTGCCTCTCCTACAGCCGTCGAGTCCTGCGAATTTCGTTAATCGAGATACCCGTGTTCGGTTGGAAGCGTTCCAATTTACATGGGCTGCCAATTCGATCTACCACCCCTGGCTGTTACCACATATTGTTCATCCGACCCTTATTTTGGGGACTGCCATAAGAATCCATGTGAATTCGTTAAGGGTGCTCGAAGCGAACGCGTGTGGATTCGATGCTCTTACGCAGTGAATTATTTTTTTATTTGAAAAATCAATCTTCACCTTCCTCTACCACCTGAATCGGATATTTCATCCGCACTACGTGCACGGACATTCAGGTGAGACTCAACAGGTGTATCCGTGATATTTTAGCACGACCTGCAGCAGCACGAGGGACCAGCTATTATATAGTCGAGGCCAGGAAGTATTCAGCTAGCGGAAGTAATGGCGCAGACTGGCCTGTTCTTTTCGAAGGGTTGGAAGTAGCTATTGTAGGATGAAGTGGAAGGTGGAAGTGTAAGAGAAAGTGGCACTGGGGAATCTCGTGGGATCACTTTGTAAAGGTGGAACCTGCGTGCTGCATAAGTGATGCCGCGTGTTAAAATACTCACGAGACGACGCTTCGGGGTTTCCTTCGGGAACTCGATTGCCCTTTGCCTGCCGCCTGCATGTGCACCCTCGGCCGAACCCAGAGAGAACCTGTTAGTTTCCCTCAAAGTGGCAGTTTTCAAAGTCTTTGAAATTCTTTGAACCCCGTCGAAATACGTTACAGGAAATATTTGTAAGAAAAAAAATAACCAAATTCTTTTACAATAAAAAACAAACGAAAATCCAACCGACAGATCAGGATGGCACCGAAACCATAAGATCCTCGGGTGGATGCGGGAAGCGTTAGAGGCGGCTATTTGCACAGGGTGCACTGATCTCATTAGCGTCGATCCGAAGGGGTTGCACTTGTAAACCGAGAAGGCGAAGTGTTTAAACGTTTAGCCTGATGTTTCGGTGGTTTGAGAGGAGGGGGAATAAGGGAAGGGAACGAGGGGTGATTGTGATGCTGAACTTCTAAGATCGGATGAGGTTGAGTAGAAGGTCGTGTATGGGTAGATAGGTAAATGTAGAATGGGGGGTGAGAGTATGTAGAGAGTGAGACTGCGGGGGCGCCATGAGTCTTAATGAAGCCCATTCATGCGGCTATTATCGCAAGGACCGCGTAATCGTCTACGGCTGCTCTCACTTAATAATCATACCCCATATTCCAAAGCTGGTAATAGTTCCTACGACGCCCGCTGTGCTTTCGTTCGCGCAGTTGCGTTTGCGACCACCGTCGCAACTGCACTTTCCTCGATTTAGAATTCAATTGGACCGAGCTCCTATATGCTTGGTCTTGATGTGCATAGATGCACCGTAGGTTACGTACAAGATTCTCAGTGCACGCTAAGACGCGGAATAGAGCTGGAATGGTGTGAATAAGGGAAGTAAAAATTGAAAGGGGTAGGAGGGTGGATTCAGGCTTTCGGATCATTATACGAAGCTCGATTCGCATGTAAGCTGCAAAGATGCACTTGCGATGGGAAATGGTAACGGAAGCCTGAGAGGTCCAGGTCAGAGGGGTTGATATGGGAAATCTACTTGGGAAGACGACGCCCGGCGTCGGTTTTACGGCACAAGTGTTTTATATTCTAACGGCTTGATTCCTCGAGCTACTTAATTCCGGACAAGTCTAACGCTACTTCGCTTTCTAGGAAGCCCAGGAGCAACGCGCGGATCCTCAAACGTTCATTAATTCAAAAGTCACTTCCGGACAGTTTTACGATCGAGGAAAGTTTTGAGTCCGTCGCGCCATTTGATTCCGTCGCCCATCGTGCATTCGTATTGGAAAACAAATTTGCCTGGGATAATGGATGAAGCGGTCGACCGAACGGTCTCTGAGTGTATTCCGAGAGCGTCGCCGGTACACCAAATTCCACGGGCGTCGGTAATTAATGATACAAGCACTGTCTATTGTTTCCCAGTAGCGGACTCGCACCTTCCACCACGCACCCTCGCACAGCTGGGTTATATAACACAGAGTGAAGATACCGGCCCGTGAGTCAGTGACGATAATTTTTCTTGCTGTAATTATTAGAAGCTCCGCGAGTGGAGCCCGAGATGCCTCCGGGAGGCTGGTGGCCGTCTAGAGAAGATGTTCGTAATGGTAGCGCCGCTGGTGGTATCCATGAGAACGGAGGGTTAAGTTTCGAGGGAGAAAAGGGCTCGACTACCTAGGCCAAAATTTCGCGGGTCAATTACACGATCAATCATTCGAAACCTCGTCAGGGAAAAGAGCCCAAGTACTCTGTCTTGCCAGGTTCACTCCTCCCTCCCTCTCGTCGACCTCCTCCACTCTCACCCCTTTATCGAATGATTTTACCTAACGGTCATTGGAGCCGGATACGCCTCCTCGGGTATGACGATATTAACGGCTGTCTTGACTTACCTGAAACATAGTAAAAAGAGAGGGTTGTTTAGCAGTGATAACAGAGAGGTTAACTTTCCGTCTAGATGTCTAGGGGATAATTTTCAAGGGACCTCCCATACTTTGATACTAACGAAGAGGCTGTGCGTATTTGAGATACATGACTGCAGTCAGACTGACAACGCGTTGCTGTACGATGTTGGCTCCGATAGCGTCAGCAACTGGGAAAGGGGGTTGAGGACAAGGGATGGAGTGGGATAGACATAGACAGAGAAGGACTGGAGGATAGCGAACCGAGGAAATAGTTATTGTTTAGAGTGGGATGAATTGGGGGTGGCGACAGTGCGCGGGGGTGGGTCGGGGGTTGCGAGATAGCAGGAGATAAGGGTTGGGGCGATGCTAGCTCACTCGGCAGTTGCTTCGCTCGAGTGTTGTGTGTCGGTGAGATAGAGTTGCACGTACCGCAGACCACTTGAGAACGAGTGCTAAGCACACAGCCCACTCACTCAGTCGCTCAGTCGCTCGCTCGCTCGCTCGCTTGCAAGCCCTACTTGTTGAAGCATCTCCGCAAATGCATCCACCTGAGATGCGCTTCATTTAATACCTCGCTGCCGTACTCGTTTTGTCCTCGAGAGACGCACGGCTGCGTCCTTCGCGTAACGTCTGCCAATTACGAGCATCAATCCTGTAACAGTGCGTCTGGAAGATTTTCCATTGTTCGAAATTCTTTTATCGATATTATTATGGGATTTGAAAAATAAAATTACGTTCCCTCGAAAGATTTACTTGAAATTTCATTAATTTATCCTAACGGATAGCAGCGCTGCGTTATTTTCTCGAGTACCAATGCTATTGTTATACACGGGAGTTACTTGGGCGTGACTATTTCTATAGGATGTCAATACGGTAACTTTGACGGCGGAGGACTTTCAGCGAATTCGGTTTGGAACGACGTCATTTTATAGCTAGGCACTATTATAGACAGCGCCAGTTACTTCGGTAGTTGCGGCTAAAGTGTGTGCAGTCTGGAAGCATTCTAAGGGCGTGTGACGCCGGCGGTAGTGCCGACGGTGGTGACGACGGTGTACCGTGCTACTGTGCGCTGGGTATGGGGCGCAGAGAAAGGGACGACATCAGCCGTGGGTTATGGATAGAGAAGGATCTCCAGTCTCATCTCTGGAGCACAGTAACATCTCGACGATGCAACTTATCTCTTGGATGAAGGATCCAGGAGAGGAGACTAAGTTTCGCGGCAAGTGTGCGCACTCGGCTTAAATTAACTCGCTTATACTCGGGGTTGATTGCGTGACGTGGGTTGCCCCACGTGGTTCAGACGGGAGTTTGGGTCTGCGATGGGGATGCTTTGAGGAAAGTCCGAAAAAAATCTTCTTTTTACTTTCTGAAAGGGAACCGATGGTTGTCCCACGCAAGCCCCACGGCCGAGAGGAGAGACCGACTAAGGGAGTGGTGAGGGTTGGGAAAAAAATATAGCGTGACTGCAAAAAAAAAAGTCGAGTTCACTGGATGGAACGAATGAAACGGGCTCCAATTTCTTTCACGAGAGACTCGAGGACTCCTGGTTGAGGGCCGGAGAGTGTTACGAAAGGTCAGAATGTCTGTACTTCTAAGGGCTCCGATATGGCGGACTCCGACAGTCCATTACTTTTATTAGAGGGATGAAATTTCGCGACGTTATATTTCTGGCTCGAATATTCCCATCGCCTTAAGGTGTCTTGGGGGATGATCGCGTCTATAGAGAATATCAAATTGCGATTACGCTCGCGTTAAAGGGTGACGCGCTGCATGTGGTTACGGTGGAGCGATGCCGGTGATAGGGGGTGAAAAGGCTGTAACTCCAACCGGGGGTGGGTTCTAATCTCGGATATGGCACTGACTCTATAGGTAGGAGTCTCTCTTGGCTCTCTTGGTCGGCTTTCGAGAATCACAATACACGGAGCGAGAGAGCGTCGTCAAGGAGCGTCGACTGTCGCGACGCAGCCAGCGTTCTCGACAATGGCACCCAGACGCTCTCAGATCGGCTCTGGCAATAGCGACGAGGAACGCTCTTGCCTCTGCCAGTGAGAATTTCATATAACTTTCTATTGAAATCTCCAGCGAGCGCGGATAGAAATAAGGGTGGTTCGACTCGCCGCACGGCGGCCCCGGGATTGAAATCAACTGGCATCAACCGTATCAACCATACCAAACCAGGCAACCAACCAAACGGCCACATTGCCGCGGTGACGCGGGACAACGCCAAACTTGTTCGTGGTGAAAGTGCGAGAGAGCTTTCCAGATGGGGTGGTCGTCCAGAGGGGTGGTTTCATACGTCTGTATCTGTACCCTGGGCACTGGGGTCTCCTGATTCAGTCTGGTTGGTTCCGTCGGTGTTTGTGCGTGTACTGGGTTGGCTGCGCAGAGGGTAGGCCTGGGGATGGGGATGCTTTTGGAATTGCACGAAATACGAAGCGTCGGGATTTTGATGGGGTGAAATATGTACATACACAGTAAACATGTGGTCCACATACGTGTATCCCTAGCAGGGTGTATATAGGGGTAACGAGTTTTCTGGAGTTGTATTATGTATGCCTGTGGGGTGGTGGGAGTGACTGGGAGAGCCCGTCCCTTCGGCTACTTCGGCAGGTAAACGAATCCTGGTATTTTTTTGGTACAGATCTCATTTGCCCTGAGACGCTGGTCCAATCGAACAAACCTCAGCTTCCAGGAGAAGTCGCTCGTATGGATATATGCGTCTAAACCAAAAAATCAATTTAAGAGAAAGGACGCATGACGCGTCTCGCGGAAAGTACATAGAGGAAGGACCCGAAGGAAACGAAGGATGCAGAAGAAACGGATGTCTCCTGAAGATCCGACTCGAGTTAGTCTGATGAAGAGCTTCATAATACGGCCTGCGGATATAAACCGTAGCCAAGCGGCTGGCAGCCAGTCACCCACTAAGCCAACCAAGTCAGCCAGCCAACCAGTCGGAAGGGACTGTCCTGTTATACCGGGAGGTGCGAGAGTCGCGAAAATAAAACTAATGAAAAACGTTAATGAATGTATAACTTCCCGGCTTAATTTCATATAATGAGAAAAGGCGAGATAAAAGAAAAAGGAGTGATAAACTGCTAGGAGGATGGTAACTCCGAGACAAAGTCTTCCCTTGGTCCTTTCGCCTCTTACCCCTCACCCACCCTTATACCATTTTCAGCATCACCTTCCCTCGTCTTTGCCCACCTTCGACCCCTGGACCTATACAGCCACCACCTTTTTCTACTTCGACCCTTCTCCGCCCCCACTTCCCCCATCCCCTGGTCCATGTCCTTTTCTTTACTCTGCTTTGCCAAGGAGACGTCGACAACATCTTCGCTAATTAACTTAACGCACTTTTCGAACTTATAATGACGGATAATGCGATTACGCGAGGCCGAAACGGTCGCAAGTATATTGCAAGTATAATGGACTCCACCTCCACCGTTCAACCTTCTCGCAGTAGGCACCGCCATTCGGATGACGCGATCTCTCAAAATTTTACACAGTTAACTTTAACTCGATCGACGCTCTCGAGCTTTTTTTAAAATTCGCTGACTCACCCTGGTAGCCACCCTTGCTGTACCGGTATCAGACCCCATATTGTAGCCTATCTCGTTACGCTATCCTCATACGTCAGCGTCCCGTTTCATTGATGATCGTTACGATTCCAAAAATAGACACACGTCGACCTCTCGTTAGTGTCAAATCATATGTCAACTTTCAATCGATACGTTTCCCAGGTCGTTAGTCAGATACTTGTCAAAACGACTATTTCTTTTTGGATTTTACAAAATTCCTCAGTTCATCCTCGTAACACCTTCGCGATCCACTAGCTGGACGTTCAGCCAAGATGGTACATCCCCATGACCCCGGTATCCATTCTACGAATGACCTCCGACCCCGGTATCAAGAATCGAACAGTAGTATTCTTTGTTCCTTCTCTACTTCCGCCGTAACCTATAAGCTACGCGATTGACCATAACAGAGAGGTAGAACAAAAGTCATCCTTGGCGTGTTCAGTGGCTAACCATGAACCCGGCACTGCTTTAGGGTTGAGAGCGGAGGGAGGACGGGAGGACAAGTATTGGCCAGATAATGTATAGGTTATAGGGGTGATTTCGTGTTGGAATAGATGAAGTTTCCGAAGCATATACTGCAACACCACAGCCACCCCTAGAATCTAGGGACGCTATAACGCCGGCCAGTACAGCACTGGGGTAATTCTACTCATCGTCAGTGAAGTAGTGGCAGCAGGAACAGGCGCAGCAGCAATGAGAGTAACGGCAACGGCGGCAGGTCGTGCGACGGCTCCAGGCAATACGCGAAGGGGGATGCTACTGCTTTGATAACCCTAGGGGTAGTAGATTGGTAGGACCGATGCGCTAGATAGAGTTCATTGGCTTCGTCAGATGAGAAGGGTTTACGCTCAACCGTAAAAAGGAATAACGGCTTGAAATCAGAAACGGAGCGGATTGTTTGCATCAAGCGTCACGTCAAACTCGCGAACTCTAACTCGATTCCCTCTTTGTCTCTCTTATTGCTCGTAATTTTTTTTCTCTCTCTCAACACTCTTTCCCTGCCTGATATCCCCTTCTCTTATCGTTCATCCAGTGCGAATACCTGCACCTCCTTTCTCTTTGTCATACTAGCTCGAACTATTCACGATTATCCAGCATCACGCGGCCGCTGCTTTTATCAGAGAGAAAGAGAGGGAGTTGAATTTCTTTCTCTATTTTTTTCTATCTCTCTATTTCGCTCTCTTCCCCGGTTTTTCGTAGTATAATAGGACACGGCTTCCGGTTCGCACTGACGTCCGTTTATAGCGTCACATACCGACCGTCGTCATTCATAGACACCGACCGAAGCTTTTTAGGCCTCGTCCACGCGTAAGAATAATTTTTCTTCCATAATTTTTTTTTCACTTTTCACCAGCTTCACAAGAGGCTCGAATCAACCCTCTGGCATTGAGCGCGTCGGATGGCTGGCCGCCCGCAGCGATATCGTCGCTGAATAAACATGACATTATTAAGCGAACTGCTGGCCGGCAAACACTCGCAAATTAACATACAAATTGAGCGGCGAGAGCGTTCAGATTCGTACTACCAGAATCGCGACGTCGACGTCTCGGTATACGCGCCTCTCGATTTATATATGTTACGAATTCACATGCGCTTTGCCAAAGGTTCGTTTCACATTTCTTTTCGTTTCCCAATATTATATTCAAACGAGACACGTTACCGTACATGTTACCCGGTACACGTTACCCGTAGTTTTAAATTTACCGAAAACTATACGTCTGCAAGATAACAAGATGATAACTCGTATAGATACTTTTTCTAAGAATAGCCCTTGGCCGCACTCATGTTCAGAATGCGGCACCTCCACGACCCCCCTCTCCCATAAGTCCAGGCATCAACGTCCTGATGCCGGTCACTTAGATTCTATGCCTGGGACGGTTGCTGCCTCCAAACGGACCTACTTTACTTGACGACTCCCCGGGCTAAAATATCACCCCCGTTTATTTAACACCCACGGGGTGGTCCCTGAGTACAGCGTCGGTACCACCAGCATCAGTATCAGGACCAGTAAGAGCATCGGGGAGCTGGTTGGTTCTCTCTCTCTCCTATTCTCTCTCTCTTTCGCTCTCGTGGAAGTAGACGGGCAATGGGGTTAATGAAATTCTTTTTTTCTCTCTCCCTCTGGGTCTCCCTCTGACCTTTCTAGTCACCCAACTAAACCCTACTAGGATGTAGCTGCGAGCGGTACTATAATAGCACTCTGGTACTGGCACCGGGACCTACATGGTTCATCCTGTCGTCAGAGAACAGAGAATGCGTTTGGCTCATATAACGGGAAACACGAGAAGCGGGAGTCTGTGCTCCATCGTGCTGCATACAAATGATGAATTACGAATATCGATCGGAGCGTGTATAGCAAGCAGCCATGTAAAATTATTCATCCCGGGCGGTAGAAAAAGCGATTCGCCACGCGAATTTACGAATGAGATACGCCCAGGGCAACGCGGCGTAGCTACGCTGGTGTCGCTGCTTCTCTACTTGATTTCAGTAAAGTTTAATTGGGGATGCGGAAGCCTTTCCACTGGGAGACCACTAGGCAAATTACTGGGAGAAAATGAAGTGGTTCAGGGTCAGAGACGAATGGACCTATGGCTGCTGCTTTAAATAACCCGACGGATCTTTCGAGAGTACGACTGTACCCAAGTGCATCTTGTTTAGTATTTTTCTTTACTCAGTCTCATTTTTTTTATTCTCTCTCTCTCTCTCTCTCTCTCTCTTTTGACATACCCATAGAGCAAATCAAGCCCATAAGCATACCTCGCATTAGTGCTAACTTTGGCTAAGGGTGGAGATATAGGTAGATAGGTAACCGAAGTAAATTTGGGGCTATTTATTTGAACCCCGATTCTGAAGCCTCCCGAGTGACCTGAAATAAAGTAAGTCCGTTTGGAGGTTGCCGGCGTACAAGAAATAGAATATAAGTAGCCGCCATCAACACGATA
Source organism: Trachelus tabidus (assembly GCA_030142655.1). Classification (NCBI taxonomy): domain Eukaryota; kingdom Metazoa; phylum Arthropoda; class Insecta; order Hymenoptera; family Cephidae; genus Trachelus; species Trachelus tabidus. The sequence continues at coordinate 601,218 of JARQTI010000621.1, forward strand.
ATGCGGTACGGAACCCTGGAAAGGTGCTCTGCCCAGAAGGGGGTTGGGATTGTTCATGTAAAATGTATGAAGCCTGGACCCGGAGTTCTGCGAAGCGAGTCGGTAGACCGCTGCCCAGAGAAGTCGAAATGCTTGCTAATGAGGGCTGCTACCCTTGAAACATTCAGCGACTCGTATTTATTTGAGATTTAGGCACCCAAGAGAAGAAATATAGGTACCAGTGCCCATAGCATACCATGCGCTGTCTACGCTTTGTCACCCTAGGCGACAAAATGGTTACGTTTCTCTTGTAACTCAACGGTGGTTTTACTGTACCTTTCCTTTTTCCTTTTCTTCGTCCCCCTTAAACCCTTCTATCCGATCCCAAGTGTGCTATATGCTCCTTGTTTTTCTATGACAAAGAGAACTTTCACTTGTCTCTCGAGTAGAGGTTTGCTTTTAATCTACCGAGGTCCGGAGGAAGATCCGAATCTCAGGGTCTTGGGAAAGGGATCAAAGTCCAGTAATAAAGGTTCGGCAAAGATAAAGCGTTGGTCCAAGGTAGGGCGAAGGTAGTATAAGGTACATTGATAGGTAGGTAGGTAGGTACGTATTAAATTTACTTATCCATTTGGAAAGGAACGTTCCTGGCTCAATACCCCTTTACGTGCTCAGCACTTGCTGCCGCTGAAGCGTTAATGAAAATACGACTGTTAAAGCTCAAGAGCCGTGAGCTTCTCTGCTTTCCTCCGGCTCTCTCGAAGCTCCGGCACGAATGAGGAGTCAAGCTGACTAGAGAAAGAGAGATAAAGATGGGAAGAGGATGAAAAATAGAGTTTGAGGAAGAAAGAAGAAAAAGAGCAAAGGGTGGAAATATAGGAAAGGAACGAGGAGGCTAAGGGCGCGAGGGTGCGAGTGTTTTTACGGTAGCTGCGAAATGAAAGCAGCTGCGTCGTTACCCTCGAATTGTTCCAGAGCCTCGTCGTCGATGAGCACAGCTCGCCATTTCGTTAAATGCATCTGATTATTTTCATCTGTTTGTTTTATCTCGGGGCGAAAGTGCGAAAACGCAAGAGGGTCCTCCTGTCGCCATCCGAGTGAAATATTCCACGTAACTGCGCGTGTCCTTAAAAGGATACCCTCGTTTTTCCATGCAGATTAGATCTGAGGAGGGGGAGGTTCGTCGAATTTGGAACCAGCGAAAACTCCAGGATTCGTTACTCAGGCGAATCGAAGATTCGAAGACCGAGAGGCTGATGGACCGAAATATTCCGAAGATACCCAAGAGTTACCTGGGAGAGAGTTGGAGAGAGTGAACAAAAAAAAAAAAAGATAATGTGAAACGATAACAAGGAACTTTGGTTCTCTCATCTCTCGCCGAATCTCTCTTTAATTCTACTCTCTCGGTGAAAGACCGGATGTGACGTGTACTCTGCTATCTCGTACCAGTGCGCTCCCGTGGCGCGCTTTTCGAGTCGCTGATTCGGAAAATAAAAACGCTCAAGTCGAAATCCCGAAGGACGTACCAGGAGCGCGGTCCCGTTCGTTCGTCGATCGATACCCCAAAATTCTGGTAGCAACCCTTCCTTCCGGTTAGGAGGAAGAGGCTCTTCGCGTCTCTGCCGAATGTAAAGTAGGCCTACGAGAGCGTGAGGTTCGTGGCGAGAGGATGAATAGTAAGAGTGAGACTGAACGAATGTCTATAAGAGCGACAAAGAGCAAGGACTTAGTCGTGGGAAGGTGAGCGAGAGAAAGGGAGAGAAAAATAAAGGAAGGAGAAAGGTGAAGAGAAGCCAGTCGTCGTTGACTCGTTAAGGACGACGTTAGAATGTGCTGCACAGCATGCAGATCAGGCTTCGCTCCCTTCAGGAACCATGCCGAGACTTAACTCTGGCAGCCAGTTAAGCGCGAGTTAAATATTAAACGCTTTTAAAAGTCGCGAGGTAAAATTGAAGAGCAGACTCGAGCGAGGGAGAGAAAAGAGAGAGAAAAAAAGGGGAAGTTCAGTTAAAAGAAGACGTTGCACAGATTGGGTGATAATAGTGAAAAAAAAATTGATAAGAGGGAAAACGGTTTATGAGAAAATTAATTAAAAGGTAAGAATTCCTAGAAGCCTGTTAAAGATTCTTTATTCAAGTATCAGGACTCCCTTTTAGATATAGTTCCTTCATCAGTCCCAATCAGTGCGGATGAATTGACTTCAATTCGCAGGAGACCATTTTTTAAAGAAATTTATGTTCATTCGAATGATCCATTTCTGTTGGTTAAATCGTGCCATAGATATACAGGTAAGGGACGTAAGTTTTCTGAAATGCTGAGTGATGGCATCAAAAGGGGGGGAGGGGGGGGGCGCACGTGGATCAAGGGTGCCGGAGCCTCTTCAATTTAGTGAGCTTTAAAACCTGAAATCGTTAGTCGAGATTGCCAAGCATGAGAAGCATACCTGCTACTGAAATTTTTAGGATTTTACTGATCCTCGTCCATTTTATACTTTACGACCTGCCTGTACACGAGCTCCAAGTTCCTGGACCCGCTGGAGCGTCTTCCGTGTGACAAACTTTTGTATTGCCAAATGAATTTCACAAGGACTTCGACTAGTTTCCTTCATTGGACTTATCAATCCGCATTGCAGCCTTGATTCTCATAACAGTCACGAGAAAAAAAAATTCGTCATTCATTCAGTACTGAAAATCTATACGCTTTTTACAATACGATCATCCAATAGCTATAAATAAAGCCAATAATGCCCAATTGCTGTACAAACTAGGATCGAGACAGAAGAGGAGCTTCTTATCTGAAGAATAAGAGTATCTGTCTCAACCCGAGTATAAAACTCGTGAATGTCGTAGCGAGTGCGATGGGTCGTCGGGTGTAAGAGGACGTCATCAATGAAGTGGCGTCGAAAGCGTCGTCACGCTCCCGGGAGTAAATCGGGCCGATTGGAAAGCCTTTTAAATAGATTGCAAATTTGTTTTCTTTCCAGTTGCCACTTTCTCAGTTGGGTGCGATTGGAGAATGAAGCCACCGAGAAGCGGTTGGCTAGAATGTCGAGTGATTAATGACCACCGTGTCAAAGGTTAAGCCTCTTGGTAGCATCTATACATTTCCAGAAGATCCCGTCCCCCGCGACGTCCTGCGTCGCCCAGATAGTCCCGGCATGACTTTAGAGCCATAAAAAGGGAAAGAGACGAAAGAAGAAGCTAAGTTCAAGAAAAATCAACCGGGCGCATTCCACCTTTGAACAAATAGCCTCTCAACGCCCCCAGCTCGCTAAGAAAATGCGAATCAGCGAATCAGATAGGTACAAATTGTCTTAAGCATATCAGGAAAGCAATCAATTTTTTTTTACCAGGTCAAAAATAATCCAATAGATTTCCCAGCATACATCTCCACGTATACGTACATCTATCGATCTACCTGTACCGATTTCTTTGACTCTACCGCAACCCAATGTCATTATAAATAATCGCGAATGGTGAATGATCTTCTTCCGTAATGACAACCGACGCAATAGACGTTCCAGGTCAATGCCAGGTATATGGACGTGAAATAATGTTCCGGTAACATCCATCATGCACAGCCGACGGCTAACACTCTGCTACTCCCTTGTTCTGATATTCTAACATGGCCACCCTTACTTCCCTCTAGTAACGTAGCAGTAGTGCCATTACTAGTAGCAACAGTAAAATCATCGTTCTGAGCTGGTTACCATCCCCTATCGGAACCACGAGGCACCGACCCCATCTAGCACTGCCAGATACGGCAGACACATACGAAGGGATACACGTATCCCAGATATCAGGGTCCACTGGCAGAAAATGCGTAACGTATGGTCAGGTGCGACGGCTCGTACACTTATCAATCACTTAGCATCATATTTCCCAACACCCACTGTCGTTACTGGATGGACCATAACGCTGCTCTTATATCACGATGCCATTCATCTTGTATCGAATTGACAGGGAGACAACGCCACTGTAAATTGAGAGGCGGATACGTGGCTCTTGCTCTGACTGTACAGCTCTACAGTTATACCTTTGATACTACCGAAGAATAGTTATAGACAGGTGGTACCCAGTATGTGCCATGACGATACGATTCGCAGGCTTTGAAAAAGCTTCATTTTCATTAACCCAGAAAGGAGGCGGGGATCACACGTGTATGATCTGGACCAAATGAGACACATGTATGGATGACGTATATGACGATTTAAATCCAAATGGATATCCCATTATGTAGTGACACTGGCGCCGTTCTGTATTTTAAAAATGATACAGCGATATTTTATTTTAGATTACGTATTAGGAAGTCACCCGTGACTTTTACGTATAGGGTGGTATTATTTTTTTCAAACGTATATGTATGTAAGGGCGCAAGTACTGTACTAAGTACTAAGTTCTATGGAATCTCGATGCTTAGCCAACCAGCAGGTACGCTTTAGCGAGTCCATTATAGAGATTGTGGTCGTGACCTCAGAGGACAACGACGGTAACTCACATCTCCTGGGTGAGTGCTCGATCTTTCTTGTAGTCGGAGACCTTAAGTCATTTCTTGGCCGCCCTCGCGGTGTGTATACAAACCATGCTTTATGGTCAGACGCGCCGATGGTAATAGTGTAATAAAAGTGTGTAAGAAAATGACTCTGTGGGAAAAACTTGGTTACGTGGGGGGGGCCGAGAAGCCATCCTAGTGGTACGGTTGGCATTACGAAGGGAAGTGGATGCGATATTACGTATAGTTGAAGCCGAGGGGTTGCTTTTCGCGTTGTTGGCGGATGGTAGCAATGGTAGGTGTTACGGTAGCAAAGAAGCTCCTCTCCCAAGAAAATTAGAATCGAGGGAGACAGTGCAGGCGCGAACGAAGTCAAAAGTAAGACAAATTTCGTGTAATTTAAATTAGAGAGGATAAGGGCGAGATAGGGTGAGCGGTGGATGCTGGAGAATGGCTGTACGGTACATGGACGGTATGCGCATTCTCTTACAAGCGGAAGATGCTGAGACTAACCTCGGCTGTTACCTGAGATATTTTCTCCCTTTGGCGAGGTAGCTGCGACTTTACTTCACGGGGTGGGCGAGTTCGCAATGTTAATTTGAATTAATGATTTTTTCAGTGCGACGTAACGCTCGTTAATTTGACTTCGAAGTTTCAACGCCCACGGGGATGAACTCATGTCGTTCATTCTCAGTTCGAAACGCGCCCTAACGAGCACCGGCGATCTTCTTTATTTCATTTGGGTGAAATTTTGAATTTTCATGTTTTCCCTGTTCTTTTTTTTTAACACGGTAGGGTTGTATGTCCGTAGTGACATTCTGTACGTATTTTCGTCTTGGGGGGTTGGTCAAATTCATTAAGGGAAAAGGTGAGTAAGTGGACCAGACACGTTATCTAAACTCATTAAGATTAATTTACTCGGTAGGTAAGATTTATTCGGCGTGCCTTGAGGTACGAGAGAACGATAAGGGATGATTTTCTTTTTCCTTAAGGACGGTGCATCTGGTAACCACCCTGCAGTTTCCGGATGCACTTTCATGAAATTATACTCCACAGCTACCGGCGGGTACACAATGCTCGGCAGATTTCAGTATCGCGTTCAAAGTAACAGTCGGCCAGACTGCCATCGCGATATCGCGCACCACCCCTTCGTCCCTCACCAACCCACCCGCTACACGCCGAAGTACACCGACAAAACGAAATAATAAGCTACCTAATGGCGTTGGGAATTGCGGACATTCCGCTGCGATTGGATGCACTCCTTTTGCGGATTCGTTGTACAGCTTCCAGTGTATAGTCGCCCAGTTACGAGGCTGACTTTCAGCGCGTCACTTTCAAAATGGCAGACCGTTCTATTATTACGAGAACGGGGTCGAATGACTTCTTAATCGATATTCCAGATTCTTTCGCGAACAGCTCAAAGGGGTGGAAGTTCGTATTACGAGAGATGTATACCTATGTGTACTTCATTGTTAAATACGTCATCAGAAGAGAAAATTGTCACGGTGACGTAAAGATTGAAAATATTCAGATAATACATTGCGATCACTAATTAAAAAAAAGAAGGTTGATTGAAATTTTTCTCTTTTTCTTTCATCCCCCAAAGCACCACGGTTCTTAACCATTTTACCAGGAATCGTGTCCACCCAGACTTCCACGTTATCTGCGACCGACAATTATTTCACATCTTACGCGTCCAAACGGGGTTCGTGCAGAGAGAGCATGGACCTGCGCGACCGCCGAATAAATGTCCAAACATAAGTAAGAATTTTTTTCGCGTTAATCAACGTTGATTAAAAGTAAAATAAACAAGAGATTATTATTTTTGTAGCAATAATTTATTATCCTAACGGAGGGTTGTTTCGTAACCTCTTCGCCGCTTATTCGCATTCATCGCGATGTGCGTCACCCGCCATCTCTTCGTCGCCATTCACATCGCAACCGCGAATGCGTGGTTTTCGAAATGCTGTAAAAACCAACGAAATATATTACGGCGGCTTTGAAACTACCCTAAACCCATTGCTACCTCCAATAGCGACAATGATCTCTATTGTTTAGACAAACTTGAAATTGGATAGGTTCTATCCAAGAGTTTTGCTCACTTTGTCATAAACTTTTAATGATCTTTCCTAAACAACGAAAATCCACTATATACAGTTACAGCGTTAAACGAGACCCACATAGATAACGGCAATTGAAAGATGAAAAAGAAAGCTGCAAACATCATCCCTTCAAAATCAGATGCATCCCCTTTCGTCCTTGTTAGGGGTAGGTGTCGAACAATTTACAGCCAACACAGTACAGGATTAAGTATCATAATTAATATTGTGTCATAAACCAAGCTTGTGTCCAGGTACCTGTAGTCACCCCCTCGACCCTTCACCCCCGACAGACTCCCAGCATCCACCCCTTCCGCAGCCCTTATTAAGCTTTGTCACCTTTCGACGCAACTCAGCGCCTCCTCGCGTTACTAACATCAAAACCGAAGCAGACGGGAGCGCCTTCATTGTGCGAGCTCAGCCTCCCTAGTTTATTATCTCGAGGACGTTTCTCCATCAACAGCTTTGATTTCCATTACGAAAATTTTCGCCAGACTGCAAGACTGTGCGAAAACAGAGAAATAGTTATCTCAAAGAGCGACGCAGCAGCAGGGCTGAAAGTTTTCTCGAGAAACTTGAGCTCAGGTAAAACTCAAAAGCATCGAAAGATTATGAATATAGAAATTTACCATGGACGAGACATCCTCATGAAAATTCGCTCGTATAATCGTATCTAGCTTTCCTTTGATTCGAATTCGGGGAAATGCTTCGTACCGTCTACGTCGGGACGTTATCGTTCGCACGTGAAGCACCGAGCAGGAGGCTGGGATCTCTGGCGGGGAGTCGGTACACATTAATTAGGTTTAGGATCGCGGAGGTAGGTTTAATTACTTTCGCCAGATCAGAGCGGAAGCGGACTGCGAGCGTACGGAGAGGTGAGACTAGGCGATGAGTGGAACGGAGAGAAAAGAGAACGGGGAGCAGGAGGGGGGGGGGGGGGAGAGAGTAGAAGCAGTTCAGGGAGGGATATGAATCGCATGAGCTGCTGAGCCATTGTAAACACGCGTGTAACAGGGACTCATCCCAAGTGACCTGGCTTTCCAGTGATTCGCTGGATGGTAGCCAGCCAGCCAGCCAGCCAGCCAGCCAGTCACCCATCTAGGCAGGCAGGCATGCATGCACTAGGCTTCCCGCACCTACCCTATACCCCGTCAGGGTAGCTGGGAAACCCTGACTAGTATATCCGCGATGGTCCAACCCTTTTGCTCCTGCAACCCCTACGTGCTCTACCTTGCGTATGAGCGAGGTCGCACATTGTAATCGCGTCGCGTTAGTTACCCACCGTTCGACACCGCCGTAATTTGCGTACATTGATTAAATTGACGAGTACCTGTGGGGCGGGGGGGGGGGGTGGATGTCACGAGTGATCCTCGCGAGAGAATTTGGCAAGAGATTGGGAAATGGGTAAGGGGAGAGAGGTCGAAGGGGGAGGGGGGGGGGTTGGACGGATGGAAGTTGAAGAAATAAGGGATGAATGGGAAAGTGTAAAAGAGAACGGTGTCAGGTACTCGGCGTCGAGTGCCTAAATTAAAACTTGCCAATCAAATGCAATCTCGGCAACCCTCGAACTTGATAGTAACTTTAATTAAAATCTCAAGCGATGAAGAGAGCCGGAGCAGTGTAAATGGCGAGAAAGGTTATTTGATTTCGACCACCCACCCGCTAAGGGTTCCTATCGTAAGGGTGTATAACTCGCGCTATGCCGAAAAGATTTAAAAAAAAAAAAAAAAGCGAAAAAGAGAGTTTAACACTCCTTTCTCATCTTCCTTCGAGTTACTCGTTTCTCAACCCTTAAGGGATCCCTTGGAAATTTCATTTTACACCATGAATCCTTATTAGCTTACCAAAATTTTCGTAATTAGCTGAAAAATAATTAGCTTGTACCCTGGCTCGACCATCTATTAATTTTTTTTTTCATCCCATAAGGAATTCTCTCAAGAAACGTTAAATGAATATCCTTATGCAACTGTGTCTACCTCTACGTGTTATAGGTTCGCTTACGTATGCATCGGTTCGGGTTGAAATAACGTCGGGTACTTTAGGCGCTCGCAGCTGGTTTCCGGGCAAAGTTCAGCATTTCAATGTGGACATTCTTCGGCGTGTATGTTTTCTATGAAAATTTCATGGAAACGAGAGAATTTTCCAGGCAGCATCCGGAAGCGCGGTTTATCGCGGTATTACAGGCGACCGGTTAAGGGTCGCGACGAGGAAATGCCCTGTGCCGTGGTTCGCTACGTGGTGTTACTTTTATGGGGACGTAAACCATGCACTGCATACTGTTTCACGTTGAGAGAATAAAGAAGCGGGCTGATGCGGTTCGAAGTATGCAGTATGCGCGGCAGGCAGGTAACGTCAACCATAAAATCCACCCTCTCCTAGGGGACAAGGGTGGGTTCGAGGAAGACCTGGACATATTGAAAACGAGCTCGACGTGCAAAAAACAGCATTGTGCAATGTTTCCCTCAATATAAGACACATACGAAAAAGTCAGATAACGATATACATATATACTCTAGAAAACATATATACCCGGTGAAGCTGAGAAAAATCATGTAGACGCGAAAGACGTCAAAAGAAGAATGAAAAATTCCGGGCATATTATCTTTACTGTTTTTTTTTTCTTTTGATGCTGTAGTCGGTACACGGAAAAGGAAATAAGGGAGGCACACGTTACTTCCCTTCTCGTTTCCGTTAAGAGCCTGATCTGCAGGCGAGAAGGGAGAAGGGTTCCAATCGAGAAGAATTGCCTGACAAGACGTAGTCCTTGAGAAACTTTGCTAAACATTTGAAACGTGTCAGGGGTGTTGTTAGGCTGCCGGGACACCCTCAGCTACTACTGGCACGGGAGAAACATCCCTTAGGAAGAGAACCAAGTCGATCCAAGGAGGCAGGGTGTATAACTAAATAGAAACTGATGCTCGCGCTCGCAAGACCCCTTATTGTCGTCGCGGCTACGTGGAAACTTTCTTCCTTGGCTGAATAAGACGATTCTTTACGTCATCCACGGGGTGGGGGTGGCGTAGGAGGGGTGGCGAAGCCCTGGAGAAAAGTGAGCGTCGCACGCCACCCGAATACCTAAGCCCGACAACTGTCGCTCCATCGGAGTGCGATCTATTGCCAAGAATAGCCCTGGACTTTTTACTTTATTCTTATGCTCTCTCTTTCTTTTTTGTTTCTTTTCCTTCGGTTGTATATATTGTACTCTTACGAAACGTTCCTTACAGTTTTGAGTCTTCCGTCCTTTGAGTTCCCTCCTTTATTCCCTGTTACCGCGCTACTCGTTTATGCTTTCAATAAAATTGCCCTGACGTCTCCACGCGGTACAACCGCACGTACGTTTCATCGTGCGGAAACGCAACGTACACTTGACATTTTATTATTCATATTTTCGGATGAACTTTAAATCTTTTATTTTTATCCTCTCTTCTCTTTTTCCTTTCAACGTCGCTCGCTTCATCGTTATTAAAAAATCAGTTGATATCTCGAAATCGTCTTTTTCAATTCTCCTGTATCCAAAATGAGAAATTTTTTTTCATAAACAAGGAATCCTTCTGCTAATACTTTATAAGAGGAAAGAGCCAAAATGAAAAGAAAATGAAGAGAACAACCTTAGAAATTGCATATCGACCGACACAAGGTTCAAGGGGGTCCTCGAAACGATATAAATTTTCCGATTTTTCTGCCTTTCCAAAAAAAAAAGTACTTAACGTATTTTTAGATTTTTTTGCTTCACCCTGCCCAGCATCCCTGCTCGAAAGGTTTCTTCTACTCGGTTTTCATCCTGGCGGCTCGGACGACCTTTTCGAGAGCACACAATAAATTCGCATGGACATTGGTATGCGGTTGACGCACCGGGTATCTCACCCTCTGTGTGTCATCCCTTAGCCACACACCCTTCGACAAGGAATGGCACGAAGTCCTACAGGGTGACCTGGAGCAGACGGAAACGCAGGACGCAAGACGATTCGCCTAGAGACACGCGAATAAGCCCATGCTTCAGCCCCGATACCTAAGGTAGGCACAACCCCTAAAAACTACCCCCAGACACTCATGCTTCTTTACCCTGCCCCCTATTTCCAAAAGGGTTACGTGTCCCCCCATGTGCTCGAGACAATTTCTAATTATGCCTGGGTCCACCGTGGCGATAGGATCTCAGCATAATTATATAATACAACATATTCCATCATGCGTGCAGCGTAGAGCCCAGTGTGTTTGAGGTGGTGATGCGTGCTGATGACAGACAGCGTGTGCGGGCACGATAGCGATAGCATCCCTTGTATCCTAGTGGACGTTGCTCAGTCCTCCCTCTCTGTCACTCTCATCTCACTCACTCCCTTTCCCATCATTCTCTTGACTCTCTCACTTTCACTCATAGAGTCCCCGCTCTGTGCTACAGGCTCCTCTTGCTTCTCCTCTGGACATTTCAGAGAGCCCCACGCACTGCCCTCGTGGCAGACTCCTCATCAATCAAGTCGACAGCTTCGTTATGACCACACACAGAGTTACTGCTCCCCCCCCCCACCGTCCTCCAGCATCCTCTTGGACCCTTTTTTGGCTCGCGATCTATTATACTGTCGTCTACTCGCCGCGGAATTAAAATATTAAAGATCCTATCGGCTTAAAACAACCCCTTCTGAATCGGTGCGATGCTCCAAGGGTATTTTTCGAATGTTAGGCACGGATAATGCTCTTGGTTGGGAAAGGGGATGAAATTGACTGGGACTTTATTATGCTGGATGTGCTCTGGATTGAGAGGAGGCGAGGGGATGAAAAAAATATTCATCGGTGCGTTGGTATAAATGGGAAGGGGGAGGGGAGGTGTTACAGTGTGTATTGGTACTGGCAGGTTGCAGCGATCCATTCCTGCGTCGGTGTCATTCGGATGCTGGATGCTGCTGGCTTCGGAATATTTTCGATGCGCTCACGAGAATCTGAAATATTTTTCATTCGACCAGTACGAGAGTCGGCAAACAAAGGGAATATCAAATTAAAATACGTCCGCGCTCTGTATTTCGATTGTCGGAAATTTTTTGTTCCTTTTTTTTTTAAATTTTTCATTGGCACAGGCGTCAAATATTTGGCGGAAACTCCTTTAACGGTACTCATATCCTCTCTCTGGCTCTCATTGCTCTCTCTCTCTCTCTTTCCCTTTTTTTTCTCATTCCAACAGTATATAACTCTGTATTTGTATATATATATGTATAACCTCCCTCGCCGTATAATCGTAATAAAGGAAATATTAAGCCAAATTTTTGTCGACTTCGCTATTAAATTTCAAGCTCCACCGTTTCCTATTGACACAATAACACAGTAGAATTTAATTCTTTTATTTCTGGATCTCTCTGTCTATTTTTTTTTTCTTTTTCTCCTTTGTCTCGTCAAACGAGCATCGTTCCGAGTAAGATACCGCCCTGCGAGTTGCAATTGTAATTCGCACCAAGCAAACCATTTCCCCCCGTCTTCCTTTGATGTCAAATTAAAAACGATATGTACCATCGAAATGATCTCCCTCGTTTCGCATCTCCTCGTGGGCACGTGTATCTGCCGTTCAGTGTAATATTTTCAGTGGAGCGAAAGAAAATCACTGGCACGTAAGGAATCAACGTGAAATTCATTGGTAACGTAAGAATAACAAATTGCCATCTATGCAAACATAACAATATATGCGATAACTCTAAAAAGTCGTCAGTACGTAAGATAGAGGGACATTACGAGACGCAGTTCCCGCGAAACTTTCAAAACCACGACACGTACCTGTCCCACCCTTTGCCAATGCTCTCCACGCGTCTCTCGCGACATCCACTTTTTACCTTTCTTCTATTTTCGCCAAACCCAACACATAATGAATATTGACAAAGCGCTTCCACTAGGCTTTCGGTGCTCCAGGGCGCGTCCTAGCAGCTAGCGCTCCGGAACAAACAAGATGAGACGTCGGCTTCCATCCAACCAGGCTCTCTACCTAACCTATCTCGCCGCCATAGCAATCCTCCGCATCTCTCTTGCCAGCAGCACAATGCGCCCTTCCAGTCAGTCGATGCAATCGAGTTGCTTCGGAAATATATTAGTTCGGATTCGCAGAGTGGCGCAACCTTACCCAGCAGTTACGAGCGTACACCATAAAACTGTAGAAAGAGATCGATAGAATATTCGTCCGTAAAGAAGAAGCAGCCCCAAAAAAGTTGGCCAAAAAATGGCTTCGTATTTACGTAAAATTTACCAAAGAGTACTCGACGCGCCCTTAGTGGCGTTTATGATTGTCTCGTGACACATTTTCGTCAGTCTAAAGCAGCCCTTGAGTACGACCTCGTTGCCAAGAGAGAGGTATATAAGGGGTGTCAAAGAATTTTCACCAAAAACTTTATCCCCTCTGATAGTCTCCATTACTTATAATCTACCCTTCTCCCAGAACAACCCCTCCACCGTTTTAACATCAAACTCCTGTGTACTAGGGGGCTTTTGGCTGCGCCCATTTTACCGGCCCGCAGGTTAAAACCTCATCATAGTCATATTTGTTCCGTATACCAGCTCCGCTCTCGTTACATTATCCAGAGTCCGTTTGCACGAGACATTCCACGGGTGGCTGATCGATAGATTGCGTGAAGGTTGGCTGACTGGATGGACTCCAGTGTCACTTTAGGCAGGGGTTAGTTATCCGACAAAGGTTATCCATTTTCTACATACCTTTCTCAATCCCTCCCCCCTCCCTCCTACCCTGTCGCCGCTTCATATCTCTTTGACTTCTTTGTCATCCGGTTCGTCCGCGCCTTTGCCATCGAGCACATTAGACAACAAGCTCCGGAGGATGAGTAAGAGAAAAAAAAAAGTATTCCAGCGCGAGGAGAGTAAATTGAGATGAAAATACTGCTGGGATAGGACCGGGAAGCTTTCCTCATTACGTGGCACATGGTTTCAGGCTTCCGGTCTCGTCTTTCCTTTGAGGCAGGAGCTTTGATTGAATCAAGGAAAAAGCCCGTAGCGGAGCTAAGTCGGGCTAAGAAAATTCCTTGCTTCTGGACTACTTTTAGTTGTTCCGTCCCTCCCACCAGCCCTCTTGCAGTCAACCCAGAGCTTTTTTATTTCAGCGTCGTTCTCTTCCGCCGTACGCAAAGGTAGAACGAGTGCTGATAAATAAGGGTGAGAGACGCAAGGGAATTATAGCTCATGCTCGCTAGACCCAATATCTTAATAAATCGGAGGTTGTCTCGCTAACGATCCTACCGGTTGTTACTCCTTGTGATAGATCTGAGAAAATGGTACCTTAGGGTGAGGTTGTATAAGAGAAATTGGTGGAAGCCTATAATTCTTCGGAAGGTGGGGTGAGTAAATAATAGAGAGTTCGAGGGACAAAGGAAAGCCCAGATTAATTTGCAATCGAAAGCGAACTCATTAGCGTTAAATTTTAAGCGGAATCCTGTGCTGCCGATTACATTGCGCAACGCTGTAGCTGCTATTACGGAACGTTGCGCAATGCTCGTCAGGACATTGCGAGGGTTGATACGGGGAGGGGGGAGGGGGGGCAGGGGAGAGGAGAGTGAGTTACGAAAGACGCAAATGCACAAATTATTGCATAACCGCAAGGAACCAACGCGCTGAAATAAAACGACCCATGCCCCCAGACCTCTGGTACTGGTATTTCTAGGGATTCGTGGAAAGGAACGCAATTAAAGTTAAATGCTGTCCGACTATGGGAGTCTGGCGCCACCAGTCGCCTATAACTCGAAAGGTTTCCCTGCTTTACTTTGTGTTCGTCAGAGGCTGAAGTGATGCGAGTTTGTCCTCAAAGGAACATTATTTCGCTGAGCTTGCAGGGCCACGAGATCAAACACTTGCGACAATTAACTCTACTTAGCTCTGTATAATCATAGTGCACCTGGGGTGTGTCATGTGTATCGACGTATGAAATAATTGAGGATTTTCTTTAAAAAAATTAAATATGAAAATAAATTTTTTAAATTTTCACTTATTTTTGATTTTAATTTTCCCATATATGTACGTCGCGTTACGTAGGTTGTTTTTTATAATTTAATATTTTCCATAATGTTATTCTTGGTCGCTGCTTAAAATACTCCAAGCACACGAAACGTAGAGATATCTTTTTTCGAAAATTTCTGTGTAAGCCATTACCGCGTTCAGTCATTACATCAGTGAAATCTCGTGAAATCATGTATTCAGGAACGAGCGAGATCTTACAGCGAGCCGTTCTCGTAGCTCTCCAGGAAGATGGGGAGGTAGGTGAAATGGTAGGAGAAAGCATGAAAGTGAGGGAAACTGTAGAATACGGTAACGGTAAGAAATGCTCAACGTAGAAAGTCCAGAGACATTTCTAGGCGGGCTTTCACCAAAAAGGAGGTAAAACATTCATATTTCATTCGAAGCCGTATTATCTTACGATGCTCAGTGGGCGTACTGCGGAATAAATACAAGCTGAATCGAGCGATCCAACTTCGATACTTTTTCTTTACTCAAGCAACCCCCTTAAGCATCCCCCCACAGTCGATAGAGTCTCTCCATCAGTTCGTTATCCCAATAAAGTTTCCACCTTGAATGCCTACCTCGGGATTGACAATGGCGACGAGAGATTGCCCCCATCACTTGTCATCTTCCAATTCACCATTGCTGAGGTTAATCAATGAATATACCAAAGTCTCTGGTTGACCTTGAAAATCTTATGTGTTATCGGTTAGCGGTTCACTGTATGTAGTAAATTCAATTTTGTATTAAACAATGAAGATCTTCCCGAGGATGCAAAGAAGAGTTCAGAATTGGCGAATGCCGATAGTCACAATGGCGCCTGTGGATCGGATGTTATTTTTTAAAGAAAACTTTATCAGCAGAATACTGCGCCGAAGTTGGCGCCCTCCTGTTGTTGTGCTAAGGGTTGCTGTGTTAGGGGCTGATGCCAGTAGTCCGCCGAGGGGGATGATGCTTCTGCCAAGGACTCCTGGAGGGACTACACGAAAGAGCAAGAGAGCCACTACTTGTGGAGGGATGGTGCAGGAGCAAGACCAGGGGCTGATCTTGCTCCTCTGTTTCTGTTTCGAAGGAAGGTAGCAGCAGCCGCTATCAAATATTTGCAGCGCTTCTAACCCACAATGCCTCGCTCGATAAACCTAAAAGTTTGTTTATGGCTCCTGGTTATTCCTTCGCTGCCTTCTTTGGAGTTTCTCCCTGGATCTATACCTATCAGCCAGTAGCTGGCAGCTACCACCCTTGGCTACCCTCACCCTGGCAAAACAACCTCAGGCACCACCAAGTGGTTCCTTCACTTGGTACCCGGATGCTACCCATCTCTTCTTCATCTTCTAAGCATTCTCAGACATGGACCATGGATAAACTTATCTCTCTCTCTCTCTCTCTCTCTCTCTCTCTCTCTCTCTCTCTCTCTCTCTCTCTCTCTCTCTCTTCGCTTCTGGAATTTTTACTCGGTCACCGCTATCACTACTTCCAACCCCCATTTACTTAGGTCATTTGCCATTTCTTTATTGCATCTCCTTCCAGAAGTTGACTCACCCAGCCGAATGATTCAGTGCGACCTAGATCCTTTCTGGCGAGTCTCCAAATCACTTCCTGCTTCTCGTTCTTTTCTGCTTCTTCCAAATTTCTTCATCGTATACTGTACCTAACCTCGGGGCCTGTCCAAAGCTCTGCTGCCCTCGGGAGGGCGTAAGGGAACATAAGGGACAGCATTTGCCGGTATGCGTTCTACTCGTGCGAAACAATCAGCGCGATGGTCGTTCGAGTGTGATGAGATAACGGGAATCTTTTTTTTACCACTTTGCTAACGATTCTGCTAAATACAACCAGGACGAAGCTATTCCTGACTCCTTTGGTGCTTTTTCCTTTTCTGTTATTTAAGAGCTTATTATATCTCAATTTCCCTATTACTTTTACATGACTTCGCCATATCCATCCCGCTAAGGAAATCCGCCTTATCTCGACGCAATGGAATGCTTGAATTATAGGATAATGAAAGCCGGATACGCCAGATCCAATAATACTTGGAAACTATCTTCTTGCTCGGAGCCCAAAAACAGTCACGGTTGTCTTCGCTGTGACAAGAAACACAGAGAGAGAGGGAGAGAGGGAGATAACCACCCTTGATATCGGACGGTAGAAAACATCCTGAACTTTGAATATTATGCAAATATGTGGCCGAATTCTCTCGCTAATCCGGGAACGCCAGCTTCTTGTTTGCTCGTTCTCAACGACCGCAAAATTTCACTTGATCGCCATAATTTTACCCTATATAGCGATTAACAGTCGTTATCACCATCGTAGAGCATTATGAATTTTCCCTCAAACCATCCCTCACTTTTTTCAACACTTTTTTCCTTGCATAAATCATACTTCCCACGTGGCCCACACAATGTTTCCTTTTTTGTTTAAATACCAATCAAACTCAACAAACTTTTCCGTACACCCTATACCCGCTACTCAAATTCATTTAAATTTCATAAGGGACCGAGTATTTCCAAATTATACACACATCACGTATACTGTACACGTATATCGTATAGTATATCGTTAACTCCCAGGATATGTTCACTACGTTAAGACACTATCGAGTGGGTATCCAGTTTCGAAAGCGGCAACGCCACTTCGTATTTGCCACGCTCCGAGTACCTCGGCTTCCACCTCATCAATCTTAGGCCACTTGGATAGCACTAGCAATTACAATATCGGCTTGCTCACCGTGAGTTTGAGGTTGCGGCCGAAAGGGGCGGTTCTTGGCACGCTACCCCGTGTAGCAGAGCTTCTGCACAGCCCCCGGTAGCTCCACCTGTCTAGAGAACATACCCCACCTGTTGCGAGCGATCAGTCACTTGAGCTACGGATTTGTTTAAATCTTGATAACGTGGACCGTGTTCCTGCTTAATTTCAATTACCTTGGAAATTGATCCAGTAACCTATGACGTCACTCGCACTGGGATCTTCAAAGATAAAGCATCGCGTAGACTATTCACGTGGTCTGTTTCCCACGAGACCAAGGCCACTTACGGTCGCAGCGATAACGGTTAGATATGGGTCTGACTACATCGTTCTGTTTCTACTTTAAAGGCCTCAGCAACAAAACCATAAGATGACCGTTGAAAATTTATGGGATCGTTAAAGCGTCTCTTTGGTATCTCGTAAAATGTTATCCTACAGGTTTTTCCGGTTTTTTCTTTTTTTTTCGTAATGCCCACATCGGCGCGACTCATATATAAATTTTCTGGCATCCCGACAGATTTATCATTTTCTGTTTATCAAATTTCGAAAAACAAACTATATACCCCGTTCACGTCCGTTTCGACGTCGCTGTAACTCGTCGGGCATTTTGAAACTTCCGTAGGGACAACGTCGTCCTGGTTATTGAATGGGGGATGAGAGTCGTATACGGGAGGCTGGGAAATTGTACCTCTGTCTCACAATCTAACTAGACTCAACCGGTATAACAAACCCCCGAGTTTCTACGAGGCACCTCTGTACGCTCGGGTTGTGCCCTGGGTGCCAATTAGCTACCAACATTACCAGCAGCTTCCTCCTAATTAACAAAGTTTAAACTATCAATGATGATGAAACTAAGAGCGAACGTCCGGGATAACCATAGGTGAACGGGTCTATATGTAATATCGTAATCAGATATATATTTCTGATTACAACGTTGTACGTAATTAACGGCGCAGTAGATTAACAGCGGATACAATTTTCCTCGAATCAAAATCCAATTAAGCTTTAATCAGTTAATTGTCGATAGCTGGATACAGGAGTTCCCTTTGAGTGACGAAAACAGCTCGGATATTTGTACAATTGGCAAATCTGATTGGAACCGAAAACAAATTAGTACCGACAAATACAGCATTTACCGTTGATGCATAACGCGCGTACTTAAAATCCATATGAGAATTAGGGGGGGTAGCGGGATACGTGGCTTAGCGGAATAAATTATTTTTTAACGCCGTTTCACAAAATTTCCATCACTTTCCGTACGCACGTTTCGAGCGCCCCTCGAATCTCATAGGAATCCTATTAAATCCTCAACCACCCCTTGTCAGGGGTGTTACTGTCTAGGAGTCCCGGCGCGACGCTCATTGATATAAACGTAACTTTAATACAATCAAACTCTTGTTAACGAGCTACCCGAGAACGTAGTGTGGGAGTACAACAAGGCTGGAGGATGGCGAGGACAGGGGAAACGAGAGAGAAAAAAAATATGAAAAGAGTAGCTAATCAATTTCCAAGCAACCGAGGATAATTACATTTATTGGAAAGTCTATTGAGCGAAGGGGGTTGTCGCCCAGCCCCAAGGATCTCGGTAGCGATGCACGAGGCGTAAGGGGAGTTTCTGTGATGTCGGCGAGCAGCCGTTCTCGCGGTAATCAACTGCGCTACAAGTTTGACAAAACCCAGACTTCCAAGAAATAACCCAATTACGGAGTTTATCGTTTGCCGCTTGGCGACGACGTAACGCTACGCGAGTGAGCGTGACAGTCAGAATTTTCGATACGGCCGATACGTCACCGACAAACACGAACTTTTATCTTATAATTTTCAAGTTACGAGGAGTTGTCAGCTTATCGGTTATATTACCTTTTTTCTCTCTCCTTGTGCAAGTATACCGTATAGGTACCAGGTGCACCACCTATACCTTTCGCGATGACTCGAAATTCCGTTTAAGACCGTGTCGCAGTGTATCCTTGGAATTTCTATAAAGCGATCCGGAGAACGAAGGTACCGTGTCAAAAGTTCTCCTGACTTCCGGTGTCCCTTTTACCTTTGGAGTTCGGATATCCAACCTACGAGCAGCAGGAAGCGTGTCCTCGAGAAGTTCGAGATTGGTCTTTTACTTTAGCTAGCAGTAAAACAATATCACGTCTAAAGGGGCAAATAAATTTATAGCCAATCTCGTCAACGTCGCCGTACGACTCCTTGCAGATCCTTGCAGATCCTTGCAGCAGAGGCTACGGTCAGGAGGTCGCGGACTCGAGTGCAGGAGAATCGGAACTCGGGTCGACGTACACGTAGCATAAAATCGTAAAACCGAACTTACGACAAGTCGTAACGCCTTGAATGTTACTCTTTTTTTCTTCTCCTCGCTCATTCCTCTCGGCTCACTCCTGCAGCCTTCGCCCTTACGCGTATAATTGGCAGCATCTCCGGTCTGAAGATTTTTCTTTTTAATATGCGTCTGCGTCCCGGTGCCTCGTTAGCTTTTCCAGCTCGCGGACCATGTAATAACGTTTTTATTATTTCTTAAGAAATTTTTCATCAAATCTTCAACGTCTCAACTGCAAGGCATGCTGTAGCAATGGCGAGGATCCTGGCTGGTCCATTAAATTTTTTTATCTATTTATCACGATACGTTTCGTACCAAAGGTCCAGAAGGACTTCCTGTAACTTGGTACAGATTTACGACGGAAGTTTATAGTTTTTAATCCCGTGACCGCACAGTGTTTTTCCTCTTGATCAGGACGCCTCGGTATCTCGTCACGTGCGTGAATCGGCCGAGAAGTCTTCGCGAAGCGACAGCGAAATAATAATTCACACGTGTCGAACGTAAAGTATCCATATATGTATGGGGAGTTAGGAAGGCAGTATACACACGAGAGTATCGCTCATATACGAATCGCCCATAAGCAGAGACCATTCCGCTCGTTCGTCCAACGTAAAAACAATTTTCCACGATCGTTAAGCCCACGCTTTGTGATTAATGGTGGACCGGGTTCCGCCTTTGCCATTTTTTTCGCGGACGACGTAAACGCGGTGAAACTCAACACCGCGGTACACTGATTTATCGCGAATTGATTCGTACTCCTGTGAAAAATTCTTTTCTTCTAGAAGTTTCGCGAGAGAGAAAACAAATTTTTCGTCATTTTTTTTTCACAGGAAACATATACATGCCTGATCTGTATTAATAAATAAGTAAATACGATATAGGTATACGGATGAGTAAAAATATTCTTAGTGCGCGTTTTCACGAGAAACGACATTCTCTTAGGTAAGAAATAAAAATTTCCCTAGACGCCAAATGCTCGAATTATTCGTGTTACGTCTCTCGGTGAAATCACGAGCAGGAATCTCGGTAGCGTTGTTACAATCTGTCAAGCGATCCCCCCACCCCACTCCCCACCGGCAATAAGTTAGAATCGGACGAGGGGCATGTCGCGACAATAAATATCATGAAATGATTATTATTGCCCGCCATTACCGTATCACGTGTAATATATAGCCGCGTCCGGAAGCGTTTTCGTTTGTTAAAGTAGTTGCAGGACTGAGATCGATAAAGCGAGCAGGAACTGGAAGTGGAATATCTGATAGGGAATTTCATTTTAGAAATTTCCATGACGACAATGCAGCCAATAAAAAAATTGCCAACCTGTACACGATAAACTAAAATATTGACCAAGGCAGTAATTAAATACGTTATCGAACAGATATCGATAAAATAGACGGTATCGATCGAGTATCGATCTTCGAGAAGAATGAAGTGAAGGATCTGAATAAGATGCCAATGGTTGACGAGTCCATAGTCTTCCTTGAGAGAAACTCGTAGATCCTCCGAAGCGATAAAGACTTGGGGTTGGTCAAGCCGGGAGGGGGGAGGAGGAGGGAGTGCGAGAAGCCTGTGGAAGATGCAATTTTAATTCCCGATCGGCCATAGCGGAAAGCCAGAGACAATAAAGTTTATCCATTTTACTATAATCCATTTCTCCTTGGTCCGCGAACAAAATAAATCCATAACCATCTTGGCTGGGTTTCTTATTTTTTCCATTTTTCCTTCAACCTTTTCCTTTTACATCGTATACTACTTTCCTAGTGGTGGGTTACTGGCGTTCTCCTTTTTTTTTGTCAAATTCTTTTTGTTTCCCTTACCACCCCTTCTTCTCCTCCTCCACTCGACGCTCCAGACCGAGCGTCGGTTATTGGTAGCATCCTGCTATCTGACGCAAGCTGCACCCCGACCAGAAGATATACAACATAAAACCACCCGAGAAATACTATCTTCATTGTCTAAATGGTTGCTGATAAAGCAGCCGAGCTTACTGCGGACGAGATTCTATTTGTCATTGGCGATATTCGCCAGTAACTTGGATTATTATTTAATAACGATACACAATGACGATTTTTTGCAAAATCGAAACAAAAATTGTACATCAAATTGTGCCAGCGAAATTTTGAGTATCTGTTTTTTTTTCTTGCGCTACGCCATATCTAATTTTTTTACGATCGCGAGTGTCCCGGCCGAGACATAATGAAACAGCCTGTAGGTCAAAGGATTCGCTCGTTGGTTACACAGCAAAGGACAGAATGAGCTTGTGCTGAACGCAGGAGTGGTGGAAGCTAAGGGACGTAAAGGAGAGGGAGAAAAGAAAAAAAAGTTAAAGGGGGAGAGAAAGTAAGGGAGTTGTTCTCTGAAGGGGAAAGTATGGCCAGGATGGTGTCCGGATCGCTCGAGTCCAATCTTGCTAAGAGGGTGAGCGTTCTCGCATGCGAGGACGATTATCGGCTTGGCCGTTCCACCCCCTGCGCACCAACCAACCCCTAGCCACTAGAGAGAGGTGGTGAGTCGAACAATACAAATCAATAGCGTAAGTCGATTGCACACGAATTTGACATATTGCGCGGGCAGGAAAGAGCTCCCCCCTCCCACCCATTCCGTGGCGTATAGTTCACCCTTCTTTTATATATAGGTATATATGTACCTATATACGCCATATACATAAACACACACACACAAGAAAGTTGGCGTGAATGTGTTGGCCCTATGTGTATGTACTACAGCCACCAACCCCCCTTCAAGGAACATATAGGAATATGTGTGAGCTTAATACAATATTTAGAGGAAACTATGAAGCATAAATACAGAAACATTTTTCCACCCTTCTTCGAACACTGAGTGCGCCCTCACACGTGCTGCCCTGTGACATACTAAACGCACCCCGAGATACTTTTCACATATGTGTATATATTACATACGTGATAGGAAGGAACCTGGCCATTATCTTGGAAACGTCTTATTTCGTGTGGAGTAATGTATAAGGTAACGGGTGAATTTCTCGTAAGGGGTGTCAATTTGAAAAATCCCAATAAGTCAGAGATTCTCAGCTGTTTCGCTAAGGGATGAAAAATAATCTTTCTCCCTCCACCGTAGTACCGAAGGTCTTCGCCCACGCTGGAATATATCTGTGTGTTGCTGTTCAAATGACATACTTCACTCTACGATATGTCGAGCATTGTAATTATTCTGTCGGAAGGACACGTGGCCAGGTTAAAATTCAGCGAATAGGCTCGAACGAAGCGTAGAGGCCATTTCGACCAGGGGTGCATTCAGACAGGGTGAACTTGGTTATCAGTCAGCTCTGTTATTACGTCCGACGTAATACCTACGTACGCGGCTTATACTATCCAATATTGACTTTTAATTAATCTTAGCGACGCCACTGAACGTCGTGCCGGTCCTAATCGGTAGCAAAAGGAAATTCTCATTCCCATCACAGTACATTGATAAGTTATAGGATCTGGCAGCAGGTGCGATCCAGGAACTCCGGTGATCCCTTTAATCCCGACGAAAAGTTAATAAAGACGCGTCCGCATAGGTCACGTTCCTCAATGCTCCTTTCTACGGGCGTCTTGGAATCAAGTGTATAATTCCGACTCGGCTTAAGTTCCGTTTCGTTTCTACGTATCGTCTATGGGATATATATATACACATAGATAGTACAGCATAATATCTTCTCTTCATTACTCTTTTAACGTATTCCACACTCGTAGTTGAGACACGGGCCAATGGGTGGGTGAGGGGGTGGATTCTGGTGTCGCGAGGGGTTGGGAAATTCCGAGAGCACGAACCAACAGCAATACCACCCTGACGGCTGCACGATGCTCCTTGCAGTTTCTCTCCATTTCTCTCACAGTTTCACTTTCTTCATCCCCTTGCCTCTCTGACTCTAGACTCTCCACAGGCTGCACTCTCTCCCATCCCCCTCCCACCTCCCCGAGAAACCCTGGGCTCTCCTCTCATCTCCTGGAGAGAAGATCCAGGCATCTCTTCTCTCTTGTTGAGCGCACGAGCCGGCCCAGCCCAAAGAGACGGAGTCACGTCTTCAGACCGGAGTTCCTCTAATTAAATTACTTAAGCGTACGTGTATCTGCGAGAGGGAGGGAGGGAGGGGGTTGGAGAGAACTAGATGGGGATGCTGGGGTGGTTTTGTGGGTTGAGTCTAGCTATGTGTACAACTGCATGCTCTCAGATGTGGGCGATGTCTCAAATGGGAATATTTCATCAGGAGCTCGAAGTTAAGTGTCTGGTAGCTTCCCTCAGGTTTACTACCCTTTATCGTCATCCCTTCTTCGGTTTCGAATTTGTACACCTATATAGGGGTTGCTAGTTGGATCCCTTGGATATCTTGGAATCGGGAACTCGATCATGAACCTGAGGTTACCAGCATTGCTGGATACGACAGGGGTCCTCCGACAACGTTTTAGGATTTTTGACCTCAGCCGGATGCTGCGAGGTCCATCGAACGTGGGCTGACTGTCCTAAGCGGCAGGAATTGTTTTTCGTCTCGAAGGGATGATGATAAAATATAACTCCGGGATAAACGTTGGGTCATCTCCGGAGGCACGGGGATGCAGCAACCCTTAGGCTACCCGGATAACGTTCTCAGGAAGAAAGACATCAGCAGGGTCCACGCGGATCTACCGGAGGCATGTAATCCGCATCTTGTGAGCGAAGCATTATGTTTGATGTTATTTTAAACGCAGTGGAACGTGCGCAGCATACGATATTTTGCCATCCCGAACGTTTGGACCGTCTACGGATTATGCAGGAACAAATAAAATTTCTAACCCACATATATTCGCCCCCCTCCCTCGTTCTACGCGCAGAGAGATCAGTGCGACGAGGGAGGACCGGCTGGAATCTTAAAGACGATACTGCGATAGTTCAAATTTTTTTTATCATTCAAGCAATCTTTCGATCTAATAAATTTCACGGAGTCTCGGGGTGCATTAAGTATATCGAATTAATGGCGCAATCCGGTACCAACCGATCAGCCCAAAAACTCGTGCGCGACTCGGAGAAAAACGAGACGCCTGGATAACCGTAAACCCAAAATATTCTTCTTTGCATGAACAATCTCTGGATCTCGGAGATCCGCTTTCGTAGGGTTGCGTGCCATAACCGTAACATAAAAATGACCGGGACAGTCAGGGGACATCTTCTGCGGAGATGTCCCTGGCTCGTGATGTCAAATGTAAATCAGTGATACGCAGCCGAATGATCCTCATTCGGTAAAAAAAAAAGAAAGTTATCTCACTCCATATCCCATTTGATCTTAGATGTATAGACACCCTAAAAACGTGCCCCACAGCATCCTTACTTATTCCAGTCGGTAGCTTCGGTATATTGGACCAGACCAAACGATGCAACCGAATTCTACACGCTTCGTTATAAGCCGTAATGATAACACAAAAGGCTGTTCCATTGTCTCAATTATTAAAAGCAGATAAAGCACCGATAAACAATTGGACTTTCGCGCAGTCATCTTTTTTTTTTATTTCAGGTACATCGATATAACAGTCCTGGTGACGCAACCCCTGAAGGAGATATAGATTTCTCCCGTCATCAAAGGAACTGTCAACATCCATTACTGGGGCAGTGAGCGAACAGTGAGCCTGAAATGTACGAGCATATTATATAGATCGTATTGTTCGGTGGGCAGCGGAGCGGCAATTCAAGAGAGGAGGGTCGCTTGTATCGAGTCAACGTCATTGTCAACAAAGCGAGTCACTTGGAGCGCGAATACTCAATGCTTCAGTCCTCCAGTCTTTCCTGTCCTCCGATCCTCGGTAAATCCCTCTCATTCACCGGGAGGGTTAGAATCGGGGAGAAAATTTCAATAAATGATAAATTGCTGCGATTTACGTATCTCTCGCGGTCCCTGGACCACCATTCTTTTCTCTGTCTTTTGTACACTCCCTGTTACGTACTCTCCACTCCGAATCTTCATTCTCTTTCTCTCCCTCTCATGACCATAACTCTTTCCCATACAGAAACTCGAAATTCCATTTGAGCTTCTTGGCTATATCCTTGATTCGCAACTGGTTCCACCCTTTTGCAACGCTTATTTACGATTCGATGCGTCCAAGATAATATCCGGTCAAAGTTCGACTAAGGAGACCACGGGGTAAAACTCACCAGTTCACTCAATTATATCCTGTGTGTTTCATGTACCAATTATAGGGATCGTACAAAAGATGAAATTGAAACGTAAATTGTCAATCTTCTTTCATCTCCTTTATTCCTGACTTCCAGTTCTGGGAATATCCTAAAGATGTTCTCCGTGTATTTTTAACCGATTGCTATTTCCATTTGTAAAAATAGCGTGCAGCACTTGGTACTATTTTTCCATGAATTTTATGCAAGACAAAAACACTTGTTATTCTTTATAAAGTCTCGGACGCTGCTGGACCGTGTCGGGGATTCGTTAAAGAGTGACTTTGGTAACAATCAGACTTTAAGAAAAGGTCGGGAAACTTTAAATGTGAAAAGAGAAGGGACGTTCCAACTTGAACTTCGGCATACAATTTTTCCTCTGAATGAAGAAGCGACGTTACCAGACTATAAAAGTCTGACCGTCCCCTATTTTCGATCCAGTGACGTTATGGTATCGATACAATCTGTTACAATTTTTATTCGAATAATTCCACCCTTGTTTTTTTTTCTTTGTGGCAATTTCGGATACGACTGTATCAATTAAATGTTAAATGAATTTGATTCGTCCAATAATATCTCACGTACTTCCTGGATTCTCGCACTAAATTCAAAGGCGTCTATGTATACCTACAAGAATATAATGGCGACGGTTCGGTAATAGAGGATAAAGTCGTCAAGTCATAGTTAGAGAAGGTTCTGCTCCCGTTAAACGGTCGGAACGAGTATTATCGAGTTTTCCGGCGCTTGGGCACCGAGGAAAAACGGGATTATTCCCTTTAGAAGTAGCCATTAACCTCGTGACTGAGAAATTGGCTCGGGCAACATCATAATGTCTCGGGCCGAAAGCAGGTTGCCGTTGCTGATGGTGTCGGTGTGCCTGTGCTGGCAACGTGCAGCCAATTACCGGTGCCCGGGCATGAAATAACTGCATTATCTCCGTGGAAGCGGCTTCCAGCACCCTGCGACCCCTTTACCTTCTAGTTACCCACCCCTCAGACCATCCACCGATTTACCCTACGAATCGAGTCACCCGGTAGCCATCAGCAGATAGAGAGAGAGAGAGAGAGAGAGAGAGAGAGAGAGAGAGAGAGAGAGAGAGAGAGAGAGAGAGAGACTCTCATCCAGGTACCTTCTAGGTATACCTAGTATACTTATCTACAACTTCCTTTACGTCAGGTACAGAAATTATGCTTGGCTGAAATTTCGATAAAATCGACTGGCTAGCCTCGGCCATTAGATTCAATTTGCCGAGTTATCTGTTAGCTAAAAGAAACTTTTTCGAAACCAAACTCTGGCCACAGTTGCCTCTGTACCTATTGGATCCGATATCATATACCTACGAAACTTCATCCCTCTATACTTTATACTCTCTGGGGATTTTGGATTCTTTGTTTTTTTTCTTGCTTTATTCGTTTTTTTCCCGCTGCCTTCATTTTTATACTGAATATATATATATATATATATACTTTCTATTTGTCGGCCTTCTCCTATCGCTGTAATCTTGTGCTCTCTGGGAGACGCGAAACGAAGATCGACTTCGCACCAGAGAACTGAAAGTTACTGAACTCTCTTGGAATCCTTCTTTCGTTAAGTTCTATTAACACACGCGAATTCCCAGACCTCGTACGCGCTACAACGAGGGAAAACGAGAAATATCGGGTGACCTAAGGACACTTGCACTTTTGGTTAATCTAACTGAAATCACGAGAGCGAAGACACGAGAAAAAAAGAATTATCCCAATTTCTTACGTAAGGCGAATTCGAGCTTTTCTCGGCCGTCTACGCGATTTATTTCTCTTAAAAAGCTTTTAGTAATTAGACCCGTACAATTTTTTTTTAATTAGCAATTTTATCGAAATTTTTTAATTCAAGGGAAAATGAAGTTGATAAGTACTTCTACTGGCTTTATTAAATCAATCGTTGACTCTATTTGAAAAATTCTAATTTTTGTAAAAATATCCAAGCATTACTCAACTTTCCCTGTAAGGGTAGCACAATGTCCTATAACTCCGTAATTGCTAAATTAGAAAAGATCGTGTTTCAGGTTGGTAAGCGATGTCAAATAAGTTCAGAGCGAAGCTCAGAAGGCGGACGGTTGGAGCGATGGAAAGTAAATAAAAGGCCATTCCGATTGGGCGATCAATTACATCGAGCCTGCATTATTCATGGGGTGGGGGGAGAGGGGGGTCGGGTGCAGGCCGCAGAAAGCTCTGGCTCCGGCTCATCCTAGTGGAATCGTACCGAACTCAACCAAAAGAGAGTGAGTGTATTTGCATCGGCAATCACTGCAGGGCGGCCACTTGGGGATCGTACGGGTGAACCGTTACAGGTTTATTCGAATAATTCGAAAAATTAACTATCCAACGAACGAGTGATTGATCGGGAGAAAATCGTTTCAATGAGAATCGGACTGAAGCCTGGAGCCAGAGAATCTGTTACCAAATACAAGATGAAAGGAACGGGGGGGTGGGGGTATTGATCACTGATTCCGATATTGCTGGTGCTACCCCTGATTATCTTCGTGATGGTGGTCCATTCTGAATATACCTTTTTATCACACTTTGTCTACCTATACGTATCAACCAGGTTAACCAGCAACCAACTCATTGCTAGGCTGACCGTGTACCACGTTGGCTGCGCCACGAGCGACCAATATATGAAAGGGAAGCATTTGAACACGTGAAAACCCGGCCAGAGGCTTTTTCAAGCTGGGGAAGCGTATCGGTGGGGAGAGTAAAGAGAAGAGGACGAAGGTGGTATAAGAGAAAGAGAGAGAAAGAGGATCTGAATAACCACAGTGAAAATGACTGAGAGCATAAGGGGGGGGGGGTAGTCTAAGGGGTGAAAGCAAAGGGTATACCGGACTTGAAAATGAGAGTTTAAGCAAAATTGCCAGAGCACTTGACGACGTGAAATTGTGCCCAGAGCGACCCGAGGAATCTACATATACGAGAAGTCCGAGGCCGGGTTAGGTAAATTCTGAACGTCCGAACAAAATTCTCTATAACGAGGTTGAAGGAGCGGGTCGGGGGGAAGAGTGAGGTTATCGAGGAGTGAATCGGGGTAGCATAGTCGGCACTGGGGAAGGGACCCTACCACAGCTGCATCGTCCAGTAATCAAAGTGAAGTCCGTTCGTCTGCGTCTCGACGTCCGTCGTTGGAATGGCGTAGGCGGCGTCCGTATCAAAGCGCAGCCCTCTGCCACGAGCGTTTCCCCGAGTTATTACGTATCGCGCCCTTTGAGTATGTTGTCGAGCGGAAATTATGAGTTTTCAAGAAGGAGAGAGTGCCATTGGTGGACCCCACTCTGTCTCCGGTGAAATGCTACATGGCAATGGACTTTGACCTAGGACCTCCGACCTCCTGATCCGTGACTCTATACGGAAACGGCAAAATATTCTGGATCACAGCTTATCATCGAGGGGCTAATTAACTTTATGAATTTTCAGGCTGGATGATCTCATCATTTTTTCTCTTTGGATTTCTCAATTGCTACAACCGCTACTGCCCTGGCTTATGTGTCTGTCGACATGCATGTATCTCTGGTTGCGTGTACTATATAGAATGTTTGTTTAGCTGGAAAGAGGCTGATCCACCTAGCGGGATTCGACCTCGGCGTCAGGCGTCGAGGAACTGTCACACGATTCCCAAGGTGACGCCACGGAATACGGGGACATGTCAGGGATGGCTCCGGTGCGCTTTGCTCCAGTGTCGTCGATGCAGCCAGGCGTGGCGAGGTTAGTTTAGTTGGAAACATGCCTTGGCGAGCATGGCAAACACGCGCAACTGACACTGGTGGGACGGGGTGACAGGGGGGGGGGTAGGTATATCAGGGTGTAGAGGGTTTTGAGGGAGTGCTGGGTACATACATACATATATGGACGAGAGGGATGGATCTCTGGGAAGGCCGACGTGGACAAACAGACGTGCCAGCGTCCATGGGGTCTTGGAAAACATGCCGAGACCAAACCAGAACCACCGGAACCGACTAAAGTCCACGCTCCTCTTATCATCCTCTGGCTGTTTTAGGGGTCCTGACGAGAGACTAAAATATTTTGGATTTTTACATTTTTTATCATCAGAAATGCAAATTTTGATGCTCGTTGTCAACGGATCTTAGATCGGTTATTAAGTCAGTTGATTCGGGTACCGGACCTCGTTGGGAATCTTTGGAGAACCTCTTATTCCGGGACGCGTAATTCTTTCCATTTAGTTGGATCCTGAGGATCTTTAGGACTCAAAACTTGAAAGTCGATATCGGCTTAGGTGTCTCTCTTAGATTGAGTTCGATAAGAGATTTTATTTAGAATGATAAAGATACATGGGAAATGAAAGTTTATTGGAAATGTTTACTGCTGGATCTTTCAATGGTTTGGAGACGATTTGAATAAGAGTATGGACAATTACAGTATGTTGGGATTTAGGAGAACAATAATAATAATGGACGACCGTAAACTCGACCCAAGACTCAATTGAAATACGATTCTAGTACCCGTGAAGGTATAGACGAGTCTCGTAGGTTTATGCACGAAGGGCTTCAGGTTGGATTAAGCAGACGTTCTAGTTTACGAGCAGCCTCGATCACCATTCACTATGGAGCGAATAAATTATTTATTATAGTCCAAGAGGGATGATGGGATAAAGGGATCCGACTGCGTAAAGGACTGTAAATTAAGCGTCTAGCATAGCGAACGTGACTAAACGTCTGAATGGGAATGTTGCTACATCTTTGAATTTGCAAATTGCGAATAACTGTTTACAGTGGGAAATTGCATCAGTGAAATTTCGATACTAAAGCTTTCGCAGACTATCCAATCGGGACGATGTAAACGAGACTTGGGTATGTGTATTCTTGGGGACGAAGAAAAAGAAAACTGAAAGATTGAATAAATACGTATTATTGACTGTCAGGGGTGTTCGGGAAGATCCAAGGAGTCTAAAAAGTGTAAAGAAAAGGAGGAAGGAAAAAAAAGGTTTTTATCCGGAGCCGTTTTCCGGTGCGAAAGTCTCGATGCCCAATATCCCGGAAGGCAGAACTTGTAAATTTCCCCAATGGCTACTACATATTCCGGGGGGTTGGTAAGTTAAACAGCCGCGTCGATAGAATCGAGTTGACTTATGTCAGGGAAAGTTGCGAAACTCGGAAAAACATTTATTATGTGGGCAAGTTCAGGGGGAGTTTGATGTCAAGAAAATACAGTTTCGTTTCCCCTTGGACAGGGCCAGCGGCGCTTTGGGATCCCGTGAAAGTACCCCTCTCGTCCTAGTTGGTAACCTCGACCTCATCCTCAACCTAATTCACCCCTCGTCCATGTCGGCAGGACCGGTCGACTCAACGTGGATAGACATAGGGGCGTGTACCCCGTCTGGAAAATATGTTCGCCGGGGGCTACTAATTTTAATTAAATCGGAGTCAGGGCTGCCCCTCAGCATCCCAAGTACAGCCAAGGTGGTTAAGCCTGCTTTTGACTTTTACCTTGGACGCTCGTGCACGGAGTCTGCAAGAGCGGCGATGCCTCTCATCACACTCGAGTCCATCGGATGACTCTGGTGCTTCGGTAGCTAAACGAATTAGAATATAATTGCAGAAAAGAATGAGCGAGAGGGTGAGAATGGATGAGAACCGAGAAAAAAGATCTCTCTTGCGGAACGAGAGAACGAGGCTCAGTCAGAAAAGGAGCCGCGACGAGCCAACCCTTATTTCTCTGCCCTTTAAATTTTTAACCCTTTTCTTTTAAACCACCATCGAACTTCATCCCTAGACCCGTCAAATTAAACTGTTCTACTCGAATAAAGAAGGAGACCTTCACCGGCCAAGTCATCCGAGTTCCACCCCGGGTCTACCTGGGGTACCGCCAGCGCCTGCAGTGCCCCAGGTACAAAGGTTGACCGTCGAAGAGCGCACAGCGAGGGTTGTTCAGTGTAAAGGGGTTCTCACAGAGAGAGGGATGATGGACGTACACGGATGAACGGTCATCAGGGATGCTGGATGAGTATCTTAGGCGGGTTTAGCTCAGGACGTTGGTACATCGTGTTGGCGGAAACATTCACTTTGGTAATGATTTAACGTAAGACGGGTAACCGGAGGTCTCCAAGAGGAAAGCATCGCGTTAGCTCGAACAGAGTTAGCTACCAGGTACAGAGCGTGTACATGCGAAATCTTGGACAAGGATGGTAGTTGTGTCGCGGTCTCGTGGTGGTGAGCCTGTGTAATGTTTGCCGGATGAGCGAGTTCCAGCGGCATCTGTTTACCGGACCAACGGCTCCTTCCTTCCCGGTGACTCTCACACCGATGCTTTTCCGTGCCATCCCCCTCAAACTCCCTCGCACCCCCTGTCGACCTCATCCTCGTCCTCCCCTTCATCTTCGCCCTCTCTTATACCCCGTCGCCCTTTTAGAACGACGTACATACCCCAACTGGTCTCTCCACGGAAACTCCTCGTACCGGAATACCCTGAGCTTTTGATCGACGTCAAGGCGCTTGGCTATGTCTCTCCCTTGGCACCCCAGTTCACTTCGATCGAACCACTTTCTCTCTCTCTCTTTCACTCTCCTTGCCTCTCACTCTCTGGGATGCCCTCATCCCCATGAGCCTTCCTTCCCTTCTTTTTTCACTCTTGGAATTTTTCTCTCAAATTTCCTCTCGATCATTCGAGTCTCTAAAAAAAATGGGTCTCTGGTCTCCATATGGCCTTCCAACTTTAGCATTCCTCACTGTCAATGCTGTTTGCATTTTTGTTCTCGCTCTTTCCCGTTGCCACTATTATTATACAGGGCTCCTCCGAATATCGCCTGGAATCGACCAGGACGTTTCTGGTTCCCGAAAGAACTCAGCCCGCTGGAGATGGTCGAACCGTAAGAGATCGGAGTGCTTGGCTCCGTGGAGTATACTCGGTGACGTCATCGCACCTGGCACGGATCCCATTCTCGGTGGCAGCCTTGGATACGTAATTCGATCGCAACTGCGAAAAAGAGCTGTCAATAAGGAACGCCGATCTCGGGAGCACGAGTCGACGTCAAATGGTACTGAGATCGGCGAGGAGCGACTGAGCAAACAGCACGCGACGAGGGGCAAATTGGAATATGTAAATTGCCGAGATGTGAAATGCATCTTGGTAGATGTGCTCGTCATGTAGATAGTAGATCCTATACCGTAAACCCGGGTTATACGCGGGTAACGCCTACCGTCCCGCAACACTGCCCGAGGAACTATTGCGTCACGTTACCGGAAGTCATGTGACGTAGTTCTTCCACGCTGGTTCCCTGGGCGAGGATAAGAGGAACCTACGGAGACGCCGGCAGAGACATAGCTGCCCGGTTATTGACAGTTATTGACACTGGGAATCGAGTCTGCCAAGTAGCATCGTCGCGGAATACAGAAGTGGAGGACCGTTCGGGGGAAGCCCCGTTAAGGTGGGTTTGCAAATATTCCAACGGTAAAACGAAAGTGGCCATCAAATTTTCGCGAAGGGGTCCTACCACCGGTAGCCCGAAACTCTCCTTCCCATACGTGTTTGTCGTCCCTTTGTGAAATTGAATATTTTTCTACGTAAACGTAAACCAATGGCTCTCGGTGTACTCTATAAAATTTCACGGTTTCACCTTAGCTCTCGCGCCGAAGCTTCGGACTTGTTGGATGGGGGGGTGGTTGGGTTAGGCGAGGTGGAAGAAGAATAAGAGTGAAAAAGGTTGAGGTGAAGGGAGAACAAGAACAAGCAGAAGAAGAAGAAGAGGATGTTACAACGTCGGAGTAACACGAAGGATGGTTCTCTCGCTAGTTGGGAATGGGTGAGGCACGTTCGCTTTAAAAATTGCGAACGATATTTCAGACGCGGTAATACGCCGAGTTTAACTACACCCACCAAATAACAAGAGCAAGACGAATGAAGTACTTTGCCTTACATAATTCATTCTCAAGTTCTACCCACCGCCATCTTAGCTATGCGCCGCCAGACCGCCTAATCATACGCGCTGAATGTTAAATGTCCATAATTTCCACAGCGCAACCCTCCCGTTCCTTCTATACACTCTGGCAACCCCTCTGCCCCTAACCGCCCCAACTTCGCCACCGCAGACACTGCTCGATGGTTTCATCCCCCTCTCCTCAGCCACCCTCGCCATTACGATGATTCTCCATGAGCCGAGTCAATCGTGCGCCACTAGAATCTTCAATAAATTCTCACCGTCGTAACGCGTACCTATCCTTAAGCCGAACAGGTCTTTAATGCGATTTCTGGATCGTCTATATATATATGGTAATGTGCATTCGTTGGCACCCCTGAAACTTTGGTTAGGTCACAGAGAGTTAACGAGGTTCTTACATTTATGTGGTATTGTCACAGCAGCGTTCGCGCGCGCGCGCGTCTCCGACAAGGCTGGCAATTACTGGGCCACGGTTTCTGGACCCGATTACAAAATGGGGTAGACTTTCTTGCGTCACAGACGAAAGGGTCGTGTAGCCCAGAAATGGCTACGCGAACAATTCGCAAGCCGCAGGCTAGGAGAATTCCATGAATGGCAAACAGGCAAGGGAGTTTAAGTATTGAATTCGTGAAAATAATTCGAAGGGGTGTATCTCTCTTGGCTGGCGCTGGGGTAAGTAATGGCCTCTGTCATGGCTGTTTAGGCGGTGCAGGGCCGTACCAAGATTGGAGCTGGCTTCCCCTTCGCTAGATACAAACTATTGCATCGCATCGGCCGCCTCGGGATGTCCGATCGAGTTACCGTCTAGCTTTCATCCCCTCGCCCACCCTCTCCGACCATACCCGTACACCCCTTGGCTCCTCTAACTCCGATAAGGGTGCCTCGAGCTAGGACTCATCCCCTATGCTTCCCCCTACCCCCATACCCACCACTATCAGAATAATTCGCATTTATTTGTTGCGCGCCTCCCGGATATCCTGAGTCACCATAATGAAATGTCGTCGGATGCAATAAGGGATATCCATTCTTGTACTGAAAAAGCTTTTATTATGTTGCCGGGGGGATCCCTCGTAAAATCACGATATTATTTTCCCAAGATATTCTCTCCCTGTCGCCTTGTCGAGGGTTTCCTCTCGATGTGCCTCGAATTGCTTTTCAAACTACGGAGTCTACGAATTTCCTACCTACGCAGTGTATATCCCTTGCCGATTTTCATTCGTGGGACGATCCCGGGCTGGAAATAGGTGAAACGGGAAAAATTCAAGAGAGATAACGCGATACCGGTAGTAGCAGCACTCTGTGGATGCTCGTTTGAACTTTCAACTCTGAATTTAGTTTATAGTTTACTCACTAGTGGCGAAAGCATGCGTAGCACGGAGCCTGATGTTACGAACGGTACTCACCTGAAACAAAAAAAATAGAGTGTTCAGTAAGTCTGGTGTGATTTATATATATGCTTTTTATTCCTCTTTTTTTTATTCTAGAAGCGTCAGAAATTCGTGAACACGTAATCGTGATCGTGACGGATTGTAAAGATTTTGGACGGTCGCGAATTGCAGTATAAATTTTTATTGACATAAGCGCCTGTGTCCTCGCATAGCAAAACTGGATTCCTCTGGCTGGTAGGTTCATTAAAGCTGCCCGGGTTTCCGTTTAATCTCCGCGAACCTCCCGAAACCATGTTCAATAAACATTGCCGCAACGCAGCGATTTCTCTACGGGGATTGAGTTAAGATCGAGAGCATTTATTCGAAAAACATTTAGGAAAATTGCTGACTGTCGATAACCTAGCAACAGCTGCTGCCATAGCATATATATTTCCCTTAAATCAATCCCTGTCGATTAATGGGAATCTTAGAATATTGAATAACCGAAAATTTTTTTCAAAAAATCCCCACATCACGTAAAAGAAACCCTAAAGTTTCGATACAACCATTGAAAAAAAAAAACATTGAGTTCCATATAAAAATTATTTTATCTCAGTTCCATCCCCTTGTAACCCAACGACTGTTGTATATAGCAAAGGGTGTTGTTAATTTTTGCCGTTAATTTGCAGAGGATCAGAGAGTAGGGTGCCGGTTACCTGCCGCGCGTTACGCAGCTACTAGATGCTCGAGGGTAGCCGAGGGTGGTCGAGGGTGAACAAGGGATAGAGGGTTTAATGTCTGCTCCCGCCCGCCGCGAATTACCCCGCGGAGATTTATTAAAACCGTAAAGCACCGAAGAAACGACTTTGCTCGTCCAAACTGGGTATGGCTGTAGGATATAGTGTGGCTCGGCTCGAGGTGTACCAGCCACCCGTTAGAATGGCTCCTAGGGTAGTAGTGGAGCATGGGGGAGGGGTAGGAGATCTGTGCCCGACGTTAGTGACCATGGGGCATTCGTTCCTGGACCCGTAACGGGTAGCTGGATGTGTTTAGCCAAGCTTAGCCAGCTACAGTGGATTAGTCCCGACAGCTACAGACGCAGCTACCCACCTAAAGGTACGTATCACGTGCCTCCGTTGTAGTTCGCCTCTAGGGTACATCGTCAATTAACCACCCTTAATCTTCCTTTACTGCAGACTCTCGCTACCCTCTTTCATCGAGACTCTAAAAAGCACCCTTGGACGAGGACCGAATCGGTTCACGTGTATCACCCTGGCCAAGCATCCCCTGTTACGGGCACTTCAACCTACGTCCCGAAAGATTTCTCTCAGGGGTGCAAGTTCAGGACCGATCGTGTCTTTTACCTACCACTGCTTGGCTATCCATTCTCCGCAATTCACCATGCATTCGCATCTTCTTGGAAACAGCAAGCACAAACTGCACGGCAAACTTGTCCCGGCTCCGAAGTTATGTAGGATGTTCGGTGACGCGACAACTTTTTCGAGAATGCCGATATATTTGTCCCGGGCGTACTTTGCTCTTAGTAAAGTCGAGTAAAGTAAAGCAAAGCTTGGCACTACTCCAAGCCCAAATTCCGCCCCCGTCCAGGCGCTACGTGAACGTTACAACCCATTGCACACGCCGAATCGTCTCTAGTGCCCGGAGACTGGGCCCACCTACCCATATACCCCTAATGTCTTTGCATTACCGGGATACCCTCCGGAGACGAGCTTTATTTCATGATAATTATCCCGTTGTCCTGAGAAATCGATCAGGGTGTTTACATCCTTTCCTAGGACCAGTTCAACGTATTGGGGAAGGTATCGTGTCCCTTGAAAAGATTCTGCGTTGATTTTAGGTACTAGTACCTTCAAGATGTGAAAGTGTATCGACTATATCTAATCGACTCTAGGACCTTGCGAGGAATGCAAATCAGAAAGCTCTAGAGTTTCCTGCCTTCTGGAAAATATTCGATAATCTAGGTGAACGTCATTAGCAATTTTCAGGCAGAAACTCCGTTTGGATTGAGAAGGTTAAATAATTATTCTCAATTGAATAGGTGCACCTGTATTAATACTAGGTTTTCATAGGTGATTTTTGTATACCCGTAGCGGGTGTAAAAATGTATATTTCAGTTCTGCTCTCTCTCTAGGTACTTGCGACGGTTGATAACAAATTACGAAATAATTACACCCACTTCTGATAGTTTGCTTAGGACAGAATGATACGAGACATTATTTGAGATATGGCGAGAGACGCGGGGTGAGAGAATAGTAGCGAGAAAGATCGTGGCGAGAGAAGAGAGTAAAAAGAGAGAGAGTAGCTTTACGTAACGTGCTGGCCTCGCCGATTCTCAGTCCCAGGGGTGAGATAACACCTCGTTCTGTAAAACAATCTAATAGCCCCCACGACTGGTGTTAGCCGAGCAAAAGGAATTGCGACGTCAACGTGCCGGATGAGAGAGAGAGAGAGGGGAGAGAGAGAGGGGGGAGAGAGAGAGAGAGAGAGAGAAACTATCCTGCAGAGAGAAGGAATATATTCCTTGGGAACGATTCAGGATTCTTTCCGTGAAGCTTTAGTTTTCTTTCGTGCCTGGTGCTGTTGTTGAAGACCAAATGAAAAAGGGACCCAGGAGAAACGAAGATGAGAGAAGAATGTATAAAGGGGAGCCAGAGTAAAGCTGAAGCGAATGAGAACGAGTAGTGGATCGGTGGAGGCTGAAGAAGGAGGATGCGAAGGAATGAATGGAAAAGGTGAAAGGGATAAGGGAGGATGCGAGGGACCAGGGGGGAAGGCCGTTCCTTTCAATTTGCCAAGCAATATTTCCGGGTAACACGTGAGTTCGCTCTTTCATAAGGTCGTTACCAAGGTTGCGCTAATCTTCCCAGAGCCGCAACTTCCTGGCAAAGTGCCCGGCTCGAAAATATTGTTCTACCAACGTTATCCGGCGTGTATCTCGGGCCAGGCGTACCTACTGCTACCCGGGGTGAAGCCTGAAGAGGCGTCGCGACGCTCGAGAATGGCGAGGACGCCGATGCTACTTGGCAGTGTCGAGCGCTGTGTTAGCGGCGTCGGGCGTTCGAGGAATTTCATATTCTCAAAGTGAGAAATTTAGTAGCATATAGCAACGGCATAAGCGCGATGGGACCAGTGGCGTAATCTTCCTAGAAACAGGATTGCGGCTCAGGAGCGTATCACTTTCCGTGTGTTTAGCACCTTAATACGCGAAGTCACGAAGCGTAATAAAAAGGCTGCCTTAAATTTCCTCACCGGATTTACCTACTTAACTCTTGACAAAGCAGCCCTGGCCGCTCGCGTGTGGCAAACCCGCCTATGGGCCACACGACTCGTAAGGGTTACTACCCGAATGAAAAGGTACTGACTAAGGGAAAAGATTCAGCGTGACGTTACGGTGGCGTTAATGCACGCGAAGCCTGACACGAATATAGCGACCAGTCCGAGGATGGTTGGTACAAAGAATTCGAAGGAAGCACTAAGAGAGAGTTGCACCGAAGAATTTTAAAGCTGAGGAAGATTTCACGTAGGTATCTGTGGATAGAAAAATTGATCAGATTCAATTGGTAGGATTTTACGTTCAAAAGGATTCAGGGTATAATATTTAAGGGTAACCCATCTAAAAGGGGGGGTTGGACTTTAAGATAACTCCGAAAGGATTCTTTGACAAGTCTACTGTTACTTAAAGGGTGGTAAAGAAAATCCGTATTGGGTCACCAGCTAGATGGTCCGAGCCTTGGGATGCTGAAGCTAGAGTTTAATGATTGAACAGGAGGGTTCAGGGGCGCAAACATCACGTAGCCCAAAATAGGCAGACGTGACCGCAACGCCAATGGGCATAGCACCCTAGATCAGGGGGTGGCTGCTGGCTCCTTTACTTAGAATCGGAAAAGAGAAAAACCCGGAGACCCAAATAAATATAAAACAGATAGCTATTGTGGTTAGGCCGGACACGGGGAGTGAGAGCTATACAAAGTATACAGAGGATAAGGGAGAGAAAGGGTGAGAGGAAGATGGCAATCGCGAGGCCTCCACCTTGGAAAAGCAGCTGCAGCTCAGCTTTGTATGCTGCAGCGTTCGCCTTCTTACTGTGTGGATCTTAGGATATGGGACGTGGATGTGGATGGAAGCGAAAGGGCCCAAGTAGGAACGGAAACATGGAAGCCACTTTACCCAAATCATTTCCACTGGTTGGTTGGATCACCCCGAGGTTTTTCAGCTCTGTACCTTCAATTACGTCAGAATCCGAAAAGAAATAAGTACGTGCGTTTCGCCCGCACCCGTCCGCGACGCTCGTAAACACAACCCTGTTTGCCCGTCCCGACGTCGTGCCGCCTCGGCGCATAGACGCAAAAGCTCGTTTTCCACAACGAGAAGTATTTCACCCTGAAAACCGGAAGAATAACCTGAATTCCTTGGAGCTGGAAAACCGTCTTCAATGATCAGGGTATAAAGAGCTGTTATAAACGAAATACCCAAGTGAACTTGCAATATTACGTATCGATCCTAGGTGAACCGATCGAATAGAATTTTATATAGTGATAAAAACTTCTACCGTAAAAAATCAAAATAAAATTTTCTCTATTTACCAGGACAAACTGTGTTATCCGAATAAATCAGAAATCTGTATCGCGTTAATTTAAAAATTCTTCCTACAGTTTTTATTATAATTAACTCGTACTTGAGCTTTTCGTTCTGACAATGTGCGCTATGCTTAAATCGTGAGGGATGTACCATCGCGGAATATACGTCGAGTCATTGTTCCTGTTGAACGTGTTCGTAAGCTTCCGAGAGGAGTGTCTGCCGGGGCGGGTGGAAGAAAGTGAAGGGGTGGCAGGTCGGCGGGCAACTTTTTGCGCAACCATTGCAACAGTTGGTCCCCTTAAAGCCCCCACGGATACGACCACAAGCTCACCCTTAAACGCCATTCAGAAACGACTGGTCCATGAGGCAAGATTCACAGCATGTTCCAGCAGCATCATCGCCGCAGTCATTTTCACGAAAACCGCCATGACATTCTCAACAGATAACGGGGACGGGGACTTCCCGAAATTCTGAACCTGATCAAGATTTCCCAAGTAGGGAACTTGGAACGATTAGCGTTAGTTCGATCCCTCGGCTGTGGATCGACATAAATTCCCCAAAAAATTGCCTTTGAGGTTATGCGAATAAGGCAAGCCCCATTCTATTGGAAAAGAATTGCAAACTTTCCTGAGGGATTATATACCTGGATTCTCATGGCGGCCGCTACAAATTCTCTCAAAAGGACATATTTCAAGCAGCCATTAAACCGACCGGTAACCATAAAAGTAACCCTAAATTTAAAGGATACTATCGGCTGCCTAAGCTACACGCCTCGATACGCTTCATCGAAGTATCCTGCTTTCGTGATACCAAATTCTGCGAGTGGGAGGTGGAAGTGGAGGAGGACGAAAAGGAGGAAGGAAAGAAGGAAAGATGTTAAATCCAGCCGACTCAACGCACTCACTAAAACTAATCCCAGGAACACGCCCCTTTCTTTTCCCCATCTTCCGCAACCCTACGTTCCACTTTCATCCCCTAGCTTCCTTGCGACTTTCCACCTCTCCTCCTTACCCTCTCTTTCCGTTTCCTTCTTTCTTTCCCTTCGTACTACTACCCTCTCGGCCGCTCTCACTCCACCTAACTGTTCCAGAATCGTTCACCAAGCCGTTTCGCGTTCCGCTACTTTCCAGCCGTTAATTCAACCTCCGATAAATGTAACATCTACGTAACTCTCGGTGACGCAATAAAATCGGTATTAATGTAACTCTCCCAAGGGAGTTACCAGAATCTCGATTCTTACTTCGACAGCCAATAACGACCCTCTCCACAATAGATTTACTTCCGGCACACCAGATCCATCGACTATTTCCACTCTACACTTTCATACCCCCTCATCCAACCAAAGACAGTAAGTACCCAACCCGCTTCTCTCAGTACTGGCATCGAGCACTGAACCCACTGAAAGCTGCCTCTGACTATCTACCTACCGGTTAGCCAACTCGTTTCAACAAAGTCCCTAGGGTGCGACCAGGTAAGCCGATCCTGGTTATATCCTGACGTTCACCACTTCCCGACAAGATGTCGCTGAAGTGACAAATTCCCGGAAAGATATCTCTATACGGATACTACGTACTACCTTAGCGCTTGGGAGTAGCAGAAGGTTCAATAGAGGCAAGAGGTACAAGCGAGAGAGAGAGAGAGAGAGAGCGAATAGACGGGATGATGGGGTCAGGAGGAAGAGCGAAGGGGACACGGTGGGATTTGAAGCTCGTAAAGTTTAGCGATATCGCGCAAGCGCACTCCCGTCATAGCAAGTGGTCGGTTCTGGTGGTAAGTTTAGCTGCGATTACTTACTGGTATTACGTGACATTACGTGCAGAGCCATACCAGCCGCTGTCACGCTCGGCTATAAAATGTTCGAACGATCGGATTTCAGTGAGTTCATGAGAACTAGCCTTAAGGCAGTAACCATGATTCGCAGAAGCTATTGTATCGGATACGGATAATTAAAGTAAACAAGTGGTACGTGGTTGCTGTTCCAAGATTTGCCGTATCAACGACTGCTGGGAACGTGAATCTTGACTAGTTGAACTCTAGGTAGCCAGAATGACGTTATCGGTTGGGTAATCAGTGGGTACATTGTAGACAGTTGGGCCAACCACCCAACACTGGTTATTATACTGTGGGGTTGGCACGAGTAGCGTTAATAGTGAAAAGTACGAGCTTTGCCGATAAACCCGAAGCTGGACTCGTTGAAGTCGAGTTACGAGCGAAATCCTGCCCAGGCGATGGGACTGGGTGAGGGAGCGAAGAGTGGGCGATGCCAGAGTACGAGGAGGGTAAGGGGATGAAATGAGGAAAGAGAGTCTCGAAGCGGTCGCGAAACTCTCTCAGGAGTACCAACGGACTAACCGACTCATTCATTGCCTAGTTTAGCGCCACTTTGCCCTGAATATTCATAGCTATACCCCTTCTAAACTCGCTCTTCAGCCCTACATACTATACCCCTTGGGCGGTGGTGTCCCCTGGGTAAATATCACTCGAAAAGTTCAGCATTACCTTGCGCCGTTCTCCAATGAACGTTGCACCTGATCTTTTGTCAAAGGCGTTGCGCGAGTTATCGTGAGACTTCAGCTAGATATGCGATAACCGAAAAATTATTGAGTTTCAAAATTGAAAATTTTTTCATAATGTATTTTCTTTTAAACATCGATATAAAGATTTTCGTCTGTACGACTCTTGCCGTTATTACTGCTATATTACTTTCTTCTATTTTTTGGGCTCTCGCACCCTTCTCTTCTGCCCCTCTGGGACGCCCTCGTCATGGAGATGCACTGCCGCAAGCGCGTACCACGCGCACCCAATTGGAATCCAATATCGGAAAACAATTTTTTTTCCCAAAGAATTTAGCACGGTTTTTCGAACCTCTCGGATCTTTTCGTTTTCACGTATGCTGATATATACCGATATCAGTAACAACCAGGCAGGACGACCACGTTAGTTAAAAAAAAACTCATCTCTTCGGCGTATGCATATAATCTAACAAAAACAATTCTTTGGGCTTTCCTTGCGTTTGAATCTACGCACGGCATTCTCGTAACAATAAAGATAAGAAAAACAGCTGTTTATCGCGGCATAAACGAATTTCTCTGTCAGTATCTACATGCAAATAGTCTGATCCGAAGTATTTCCCTATTAATGAAAATTCTCCGGTCTGTTGTAATTGACAGGTAATAGAAGCTCGCAGGTTGACAAAGCGATTCGAAAGAAAATTGTCGTCTTGTCAGCAAGCCGCTTGATATCGAAATTCTACTGTGAGAGTGGTTTGTTAAAATATAATTAGTGTCGTTAATTAACACGAGAAGTGGGAGGTCGGCTTCGAGTTACGAAGGAAAGCGCAAATTGGCTCTGGTTGTACGAACCGGCGCCATCAAGTACACTCGTTTATAAGGTCGAGGAAGAAAATTAAATTGTAATTGCGCAACGTAGATGCGCTTTGGATAGGTAAGAGAGGGCAAATAATTATATTTGGGTGCCCTACCTTTGCCACGAGGACAGAGTACCTACCCCAAAGGCACATGTATATATGTGCGCAGTGATAATCAGTAAATATTGATTGCACCAAAGAGACCGTGTATCTTTGACTACG
Organism: Trachelus tabidus; assembly: GCA_030142655.1. Lineage (NCBI taxonomy): Eukaryota > Metazoa > Arthropoda > Insecta > Hymenoptera > Cephidae > Trachelus > Trachelus tabidus. The sequence continues at coordinate 644,463 of JARQTI010000621.1, forward strand.
GCGTCATCCTGAAATTGCATTAGAATTCGCAAGATTCTTGCTTACGAAATGCATGCCCGTGAGACAATTTCAAAGTTTCCATCCAGAATAACGGTTGCGTCCGTTGCAGATATGCGCCATTTTGTTTATCCGCTGCTTATGCGAAATGCGTGTAGAACGGCAGAAGAGAATATTCAAAGGCGGACGGGTAGTTCAATGAGTGAGCAAGGGCGATAGGACGGACATGCACCGTATTGGAATAATTTCATTTCCGGAATCTAGGATAATAGAAGGAACGATAAAACGCGGCGCATTTCGTTTGCCGGAACCTTCGAGTAAAACGTGGCATTAAGAGTAAACTTTATAGCAGTCGTAGGGACCCGGGAGACCTAGATGCAACGGGTAAATTATACCCGCGCAAGAGTAAGTAGGTACGTACCGAGTGTAGTCAGACGTACACGTACTCGAAAAACACCTGCGTAGCCGTCGACGAGCCTGGGAGTGAATTGTCCTTGAAAAAAGGTAACTGGCCAAAATTCCATGCAAATGTGACATTTGCATTCGAAAAGTTTTTCGCAGCGACTCGCGTGCTGATTGTGAAGTTGTGCCATGGAGGTGGAGCCGGGGCTAGGAGGAGAGAGGGGACCGAGGAGGAGAGAGAAGAGATTCTCTCTCAAAGTCCAAAAGAATGTTAGAGTACGCGGTTGAGGGGGTGGAGGTGGGCGAGCTACAAACCTGCAACAAGAAGGAGGACTTCTAAGAGAGGAGAGCGAGGGAGAATAAAAAGTGGCACTTTGCGAAGTTAACTAGAGTGCAGGACCATTTATATATGCAGAAAATGGTTGGACCACTACTGAAACGGAGGGCGCGGGGATAGAAGTCAAGAGCGACTAAGAGAAGGAGGTGCAGTAGTAATAGAGAGTCAAGGGTAGCTCAGGAGAGGAGAGCGTGACTAGAGAGAGAGAGAGAGAGAGAGAGACGGAGGAGTACTGATAGAAGAGGGTTAGAGAGAAAAGCGCAGTTTAAGTGCTCTGTAAAGTAAGAGAGACTGGGGCAGGGACAAGTTGCTAATGAAATAGTCGGTTATGTTTTAAGCACCCCCCGCGAACGTTAAAACCCACATTCCATCCCTTAGACTTTGGCTAAAACTTTCTCGCATAACTTTCTCATGCTGAAATTAGAATTGGCTGCTCACGAGAAAAAACTAACAAGTGGGGTAAAACTGATAGTGGATTCAGGAACTAGAAGAGGCGTGTCTGGGTGACTGTACCTAAGATGCCACATCGCTGATGGATCGGAAGGAATACCATGCAGCTTCCCTGTTTGCTTTCTCAGGTATCTCTCAAGGCTTCTCCTATCAATTTTTCAGCTGATAAGAGGTCCGATGAAATTATGAGCAGGGGTAACGCAATCACTTGACGTATGCAAATCGGAGTCAGCCGTTCAGCTGGAAGCGCGTGCTGGTTTCAAGTCAGCTGGTAAACTGTGTGCGAACAGGGGGATGACGCCAAAGTTCAGCGATAAACTTATGCAACGAACGACTAGCCGTGGCTCACCATACCTCGACGAGCTTAACGGGATAATAAGATATTTAGTTTACTAACATTTAGATGGTCCTGAAGGTTTACGTGAAGCTTGAAGGCAACCCTGGGTCTAAGAGACTTAGAAGCTCGTGGTCACCCCTTGAGTGCATTCTCCTGTAGGGGCCTGTCTAGCGACGCTTAGGCTTTCAAGATCATTAATTTAACTCGCTGCAAGCAAAGTTACATGAGACATTTTTTAAGTATCGAATCTACCCCTTTACAGTACTCGAGATTTTTTTATCTATTTTTGGGTTACGTTTGAAAAAAAAAAGGGAGTGATATTGATTCTCAAACGTGCATGGGGTAGGAATAGAAAGAAGGACGAAGGACAGCTGGACTTTCGAAACGGTCGAGTAGGTAAGCTATTTGCGGGATAATGCGAGATTGAAGGAATAAGGGTGGAAAGAGGGCGAAGAAGACGAGAAGCTGTGAGAGGGACTCAGTTCGGGTGTTCTGGGTTTTTCAGGGGTTGAACGCAGACACCCTGGATAAAATGTCTGGGGAACGAAGGATTGTGGAATAGGAAATCCCAATAGGAGAGGAGACCGAGGGTAGGACATCGGCTAATATGGAATATACAGGATGGACCACGTGCGCCTGGATTTACCTTGTTGAATTTTACATGGAAACTCTACGCAGTCTCGTCTACGGTACTCGATCGTTCCATTAAGGATTTACCTGGCAACCGTAATCGTGTTTCAATAAAACACAATAAAGTTCTACCAATCCAATCGCAATATACTACACGATCGCGTAAGGGCAGTATTTTCACTATAAATTCGATAAAAACAAACGGAGGTGGTATTGACGAAAAACAAGCCACGTAAAGTATTCAAGGAAACAGAATACCGAAAAAAAATCATTGCGACCCTTGTCGATCCTACGAATAGATCATTTTCAATGTAACGTCACTTCCTGACTGCAATCCTTCGTCTAAATGATTCTGGCCTTTTCGACATTACGGACGATTCCGGAAGATTGAGGTGACTCGGAGATGGAAGGGACCTCCGTCCTCTTCCATCTCGTTCTCGTGTCTACCACAGAGGAAGAGACAGTGAGCTTCACGGAGCGGAATTAGCATCTCCATTAGTCGTGCATCATAATGCGATATTACCGGAGGAACATGGCGGCCATGGGAAGGAAGCAAGACAATGGCCTAGCCTGCTACGTCATCCCTTAGTAAGACTGCTATCTATCGGCGGACTTATCGTACATGAACTCTCACTCCGTATTTCGCCAATGACTATACGCTAGGTATATTAAATATATATATTGTAAAGACCTAACACAACGAATCGGAGCAAAGAATTGAAATCCCTCCACCAATTAATAAATTGGGAGTCCTTACCGAAGCTGGTTCAGGTAATCGGTGAAGGTCGAGAACTGCATCCAAGGGACACTCGGGAGGGCACTTCACTATAGCACAACACTGCACTTCCGAAACGCACGTAGAAAATCTTAAGGATCTTCTAGATATAGCAGAGCAACGCGAGAACTATGCAAGCAAAAACTTTCTATACCGTATAGGAAACGCAGCTAGAAAAACTATCAACAAAGAACCCGGGAGCGCGAGGCAGCTCGAGGCACCCCGATCGGTGTCCCGAGACAGACTGAATTTGACAATACAGAAATTCAGGAACTAATCATTCTGATTGGTCGAGATCCTTATCCTCAATGACTTTTACCCTTTCCATTGAGTCGTCCCTTTAAATTAAGCATCTCGACCTCAACTTAACGATCCAAATCTCTCGAGAGCAAAAGCGTAACGGTACGAATCAACCCGACAGCGTAGCTTCTGACGAAGATGACGACTCGAAGGGAACCAGAATGCGAGAATCTTATCTGAATCGGCAGCTGGAGTCGCCTCGTGACCTGATTCGAAAAATCCACGTCACAATGTATATAGCTCTATTAATACTTGAACATTGTATTTCACAAGAACAGACAATTCTCATGTAAAACATCCTTAACACCTACGATGGACACCACACGTATCGTGACCTCCACCTTCAATTTTGTTCCATCCCCCTGCCCTCCCCCCTTCGGCTACAGCATCACAAATTTTACCTGGAGTCGAATTACTGTGTACCCACGTGAAAGCATAAAGCGTCTTTTTCCTCGAGAAGAAACGAAATTAAGATAATGACAGCGGGTACGGCGTCCCGACGTCCCCAGGCGATAGCGTCGGAGGGGCGTTTTGAAATTTTAATACTCCTTGACATCGATACGCACCCACACTGTAATTATATTAAAGTCCTCTTTTTGATCTCGATACCATTTTTTTACCCCGTCATTTTTCTTCTCGATATACATACACGTGTACTCCGCACCCGTGACACTCGAAAGAATGAAAATCTCGTCTGATTCTATGAAAACTTTTGCTCTGTCTGTATTTCCTCACGTACGTGTCTGGGACGTGTGTCTATGCCGTTATCAGGGCACTGGTTACGATTGCAACAGTGATTACTACCTCGTGAAGATGAACGACTGGTGAATATTTTGCAGCATCCACTTCGAGGGCATATACGACCTAATAATGTCAACCGATAAGTTACGACCTGGCGTTCGCGCTAACGTTAAAGATACTTGCAGATAATATCCGAGCGTCATAACCGTATAACCGTGACGTAGCATATATTTCTCCCTGTACATATATATACATATATAGTACAGTCAGATAGATGCACAGAACAGGTACGTACATTGTCCATCGAGTAGAGACGAGATGAAAAGGGGATCTTTATGTGCGCGGAATGCATAAACAAGAGACAGAGGATGGGTATGAGCTCTGAGGAATGAGAGAGAGAGAGAAAGATAGAAACGAGAATTGGTCTACGATAAATATATATCTATATATATAAATCGAAGAGGGAAGAAACCGCTGACTCGGCCTCTTTCCCGGGACTACCATTGACGCGAGTCGAAAACTGCATGAAAACTTGGAAAATAGTTTGGCGGCGCGAGCCAACGGCAACGCTAGAAGAGCCGACGCCAACGGCGATGACGGCAAAGCCGGAGCCTCTTCCACTCGACGCAAGAGACGAGCTCTGAATTCCGAGCTGACTGCAAAGTTTTTAACTAAGTTTGGCGGTTGCTAGTTCCCTCGTGGTGTTGGATCCTTGGCCGCTACAACCCCCCAGTCCCTCTGCGTCCCTTTCACGTCCAGGACCTTTTACTATTTTCCTATTCCTCCTGCACCCACCCCGCCACATTCCGTACCACCGTTTTCTACCTTTCGGCACGTTCCTTCTTCTTTTGGGAATCGACTTTCTCAGTGTCTCGCGTTGCCGGAAACTCGCCGAATTGCTTGCGGCTAACGAGGGATAATTCGAAATTACTTCTGCCACTGCACTTTCTATTCTTTACAACTATGTAGGGTGGTTTGTATATATATATATATATTGGCCTTACTTTGAGAAGCTTGATGTTTTCAGCTACGAGGAATCAAAAGTTTTTTTTTTGAGAATCTACTCGAGTGAGACGTCAAAGGGGTGAATGGACTATAGGGGTGAGTTTATTAATTTTCCGGTACTGACGATCGACCAATTAGTGTGGAACGCGTGAAAGCTCTCTCTCTCTTTCTCATTTTTCTTATTTATTCTCTCTTCCCCTTTCTCCGTCTCTGGAACTGAGGATAGGAATTCCGGTGATGCGGTGTGCGGCGGGGGTGACTTGTGGAAATGTGGGGTGGAGGGGGAGGGAAATGCCGAGGAGTGTCTCAGCACTCTTTGAACTCAAAGAGAAGGAAATTGGAAATAATTAAAGGCATTGAGAGGCTCTCGAGCGCCGATAACGTTATTAACACGCCGATAGGCAACTGGACTTGTGCGAAAGCCCGAATGAAAAGAAATGGGAAAAAAGGAGATAGAGAGTGCGAGAGGGGGAGGACGGAAAGAGAGAATAAAGTGTAAAACAGAGAGAGAGAGGGAGGGGGTGGGGGATAGAAAATTAAAAACAAAGGAACGAATGACTGCGCTGGCAAATCCCCGAAAATCCAAGTGCAACGGCGTGCGAGCGACGTAAACATTTTAAAGAGTATTTCTCTCATTTACTGCCGAATCTCGGAAATTCACAACTCGCACAGACTCACCGCGGGGAACCTTTTTACGGGACTGAAGTTTTTAGTGTCCGTACCGTAATTAAACCTGTGTTCCGCTGTTTCTCTGTCTGTCCGTCTTTCCTTTTTGTGTTAAAAAAAACACTCGTGCACCCACACTGTGATAAAGCCTCGAACGCACAGACATCGTGCCCACGTATTCACGTATGGTACATGTATAATATATACATGTATATACTCTGTCGACACGGTTTACAACGTAGCCACGTACTTTCAACCAGGAATTCTTAATTTCCTATAGTCCAGGATTACGCGAGTACCACGTAAATGCCGTATTCCGAAAAAGAAGTAAAAAAATTACTTCTTTTCTTCCAATTTATATTTTTTTCTCAAATTTCTCAAAATCACCCGAGCGGTTATCGGTAAAACGATAATACAAAGGAATAAACCCATGTAAAATAAAGGTCAGGGTAAATGCCGCGAGGCGCATTAGAACAGCCAGATAATCGAGTGATTCGCGTTAATTAGGGAAAGGGTAGAGAATCGAGATACCTGAGGGAACGTAAAGGGAATGAGAGCGCGGCAAAAAAAAGGTCAATCGGTCTTGGGTATTACCTCTCAAGATAAAAGGGCTTCATTTGCGAATCGATTAACGAATCAATCGAATCCTGGAATTCTGACACAAACAAAACGTATCCCCACGTAAAGTCAACGTCCCTAGTAAAATACAAGATCCTCGTTTGGGATTGTTCGTGTAGGATAAAAATTAGGACAATCCGTCCCAATAAATTAGGGAACAACGGGTGGGTAGGCTCGGGCGTAAAATTTGCGTTTATGGTCGTTAAGCGCACCCCATGCGCCATTTGTTTCACCGGTTTAATAATAATTTAATGTCGTTCGCGGGTGGAAATGCAATTATCGCGATTACGAATGGTATTATTTAACCAAAGGACATATTGGTCAGCAAATGATGCGAGACCATTTCGCGGTGACGAACGTTGATTTCCTGTAGAGCAATATATATATATATATACACATACACATAGGTGCATTACGTACATGCAAATTTATAGGGAAATCACATATGTGACATATATATATACCGAGTTCATATTCATACATATCATCGTATCATGATTGCCGATCAATCCCACAGGTTGATCATCAGTCATTTTTTTTTTATCATAATGCCTAATGTATTCGGGTATACTCTACCTGTTATTCCCGTAGTACATGTAACCATCAGACGTGTAGCAATCGCCCGTCTCTTATCAGGAGATCGTACAAGCCTATAGCTTTCTCAGTTATTTATTTATGGAAGCCGCGAGGATCGCGTTACCACGAGCTATGCGAACCGTTTCTGGTCCCTAACGTTCGGGGCTAACAATAACACATGGTAGCCGCTTCATGAATTAGCTATGAGTCTTTGCCTTTATGGAAGTCTGGTGTCTAAGAGGGGGTGGGGGTGAGGGTGGGGGGGGGTTGCGAACGGTGAAACGAATGAGAAGGGTAAGAATAAGGGATGAAAATTCTTCAGGAGTATCGGTACATGAAATCGAATTTATTTATCAGCTGGTCACGCGGTATTAAAGATTGAAAATGTGTTACCGGGAAACGAAGCTGTCAGTGTCAGTGGATGAACAGTTTTGAAAGGCTTCCCGATATGGGGTGAATAAAGCACGGAGGGGTCGAAGGTCGAAGACGAATAATAAATTTCAAGGTTTCCCATTTCTCGGAGAGAGGATCAATGGCAGCGATTTTTCAATTGATATAACTGTGTACACAAGAAATACTAAATACGTGTAGAAACCAGTAACTAAATTGTTAAACGGTTCTGTTGCGGTGATCGAGAGCCATGTATAGTTCAGTAGATATTAATAAAATAATTTGAGTACAAAAAATTATATTTCACGTATCGATCGACATATATTCATGAAGTATTTTTTGATCGATCGATAACACAGAGCATATATATAGTCGCAATTAGGATGTACAGACCATAGATATGATTTTTACGTTTAATAATCAAAGTGTTTTTGTTTCTAGGGTTTCACATGCTTTTTTTTGTGTCTCCCCGATGGCTTCTCGTGGGTCCCTAAAAGAATGGGGTTATCTTATCAGGCAGGAGGACCCGGGCTTTGTGTCCAGCTTGGCGAGTTCCTTTCAAAATTTCTCGGCCGTAAAGTGACGCAATTAGTCTTGCAACGTGACTGTACAGCTATACGTCAGTACTGCCGCGCTGCCTCCCCGTTCTTGGGGTTCGGTGACTCCGGATGAAGCCTCGAGGGTTGGTACCCCCGAGAGGTATATAGTTATACAAGGGACGAAAAGCTGGGAAGCAAGGGCTTGCTTGTCAGTTCTGTGAAGGGAGTTGCTGGAAGGGGTCAAGGGGGTTGGGAACGTCCGGCGTTAGTAGCTCACCTCTCGCAAACAATACGACCGGGTTCACCTCGTTATTATGTAACGAGAGGCTCGTTATAACGACGGAGACAAATTCTAAAGCCTCGCCCGACCCGCCCTGCCTTACTGCCTTACTGCTACTGCTACTCCCGTTAAGGACCAGTGGTGTCACGTGCGTTCTGCAACCCCTACGATTTTCAGAACGCCGAGAGCTCCCCCACCACATATCCCAAGACCCATATTCACCTACGTCCTCCCAGTGGGATCTGGTAAGAAATCATTTGGCCGTTATATTGCCTATATATTTGCGCACAAAGGCTGCTTCGTTCTTACCAAAGGGCTATACCCATAACAGTTCAACCCTTGGAGGTAAATCAATATAAAAAAATCAATCCAAGTACTTTTTATAGGTACCAATGTGGAACAAGAAAAACATACTTTTTTTCTTCCCCAAACAAACCACGTATGCGGTCTTAGGGACACAATCGAGAGGACTGTCGAGATCAATTTGCCCATCGTGCACGTGACAGCGCTGCCAGCGAGCCAATTCACGCGGGTATAGTAATTAAACTGCGGTTTAGCGTGACTGGAGCACCTGCCGCTACCAAATTGCAAGTTATCCGCGCGTCACTCAGCGGTTCTCTCCCTATAATATACTATACATATATCTATATAAAATTGGTCAAAGCTCCCGGACGACTGAAGTCGCGCTCGAAACTATATATCCTCACAGTGCTATACAGTATGCCATATCGATGCTACTGATTATCCAATGTTAATTCCTCTTATTTCCACAAGCACAGTAAACTGCAGTACGCGAATCGCACGCCGATTCGCCATTTTGCAGTACTCGAAATAGCTGGACGATCCTGGAATCCGTAATGACGGAGCTCGCACAGTCGGTATAAGTTCACGGGAGTTCGCACAGCGACTTAACGCATCAGCCCGTGCTGAGGATTTGTGGTTACAACGACAATTGATTTACACACACGTAAATGCTGTCGTGCAACAACCCCTTTCATCCCTTGACTCTATACGCGTATATATACATATATACATACATCGTCATATAGTGTTGTCTCTTTCCCCTCGCACCCTCAACCTGCGTTCTATCAATCGCCCAGTCTCGTATACAAACTGTAATTGTTGTCGGTGTTGTTTTAGCCGAAGATTACAACACAATCTCCTGGGGATTCGAGCCGCGCTGTGTACCCAACTAGAATCGATTTGAATCGTTGTTCAGGCGCAAAGAGAAATAAAATGCTAATATGCGTTGTATACAGGTACTTCCGACTAACGTATATATGGGGAAGCTTGATGGGATGGCGGAGACGGGGGGGGCAGAGTTACCCCCAAGGCGCCAGCATCGGCTGGAACGACAAGATGGGCAAGGACTAGGATATCGACGAACTAGAAAGCAGCGTGACAGTTTTAAGATAGATTTACAATGTCGGATAAAGATCATTATTAATGAACTATCCGTACTTTGGTTATCTCGTTTAATCGATCTAACGGACATGACGTTAGCGGTCCAGGCTGCACCTGACGCTTCTCCATCAAAGCCCCAAGCAAACCCCATACTTCTTGTCTGGTTGATGGTGCTGCCACCTACAACAACTAAGTGGTACCCGGTACTAATTGTTCTGCCAAGCTTGCAATATACTTGCGGATACTCGTTCATGCGGACTTCCCACCTTATTCTCTCTCGCCAGCCAGCAACTACTAACGCGCACTTCAAGAAAAGTTCGGTACTTTCGACGGCTCCCGCTTCGTTAATAATCGATTATGAAAGATGACGGTTCCGGTATCAAATTTCAGGCGCAACTTATTGTTTTTAAGAAAGTTTAAATTTATTACGAAGTTTTGTAACGGGCGAGTTGCTATTCCTGCGGACCTTCCTCTACCCTCCCCTCCTCAGTCCCTTCTTCGGCATCCCTCATGCCACCGTTAGTGGGCACTCTCTCCTCTTCTCTTGAAATAATCCCTCATTCATCATCTGTACTTTGCTCACTGAGTGTGAGAGAGAGAGAAGGAGAGAGAAATAGGAAAAAAGAGAAAAAGAGAGAAAAGACTACGAAACTTCCCCATAGCTGTTTGCGCTAAGCCATGATTAGTTGTTGCTGCTATGAAAGGGTAATCTGTTGTTACTACATTTTTATTAGTTTACGCTAATCTCAGGATTTTAGTAAATACGTAATATTAGTAGTGTTCACTATTGCTATTCCTCTCCCTCTCTCTCTCTATCTCTCATGCTCTTGGTCTCACACTCTACGTAATCGTAAACTTATCCTCCTCATTCAGCAAAGGGATTGAGTATCGTTCAGCCTCTTTAGAGAATCTATAAAACGGTTGCCAGGTACTCGCGTACAGGCGGGCATGAAAACTATTATGTCCTGTGAGATTTGCTATAGTTTATTCCTTCCTTTATTTTTCTTCCGTCTCTCCTCTCTCCCTGGACTTTACCCCTTTTCTCTCCTACTGTCTCACGGGACTCGATGGAGTAGACTAGAGTTTCCTTTGGAAAGCACGTACACACAGCCGCCGTAAAATCATGGCAAACACGTGTGGATCTGCCTTTATTATTAACGCGAATCTAGTATACAGGGCGCAGTGTGTACACTGCGGATACGTATTTACCAAGCCTGAATAATAGATTATACAGCATAAACGACTGGCCATCGTAATGTTATGAAAATGTCCATGCTATTGATTTCTCGCCTGCAAACGGTCCAGATGCTGGTATACAGCGACAGTCAAACGTAAATCAGACTAAGTGGCTGATAAGAAATCGGATAAGAAATTATATCACAACTCGAATCTCTCTATCGTTGATATCGTCACTATATCACTGGCTGAATTGCCCCAGCATATACCTAGGTGAAGCTAGGGGTTGTTTTATTGCCAGATTCAGGCAATTATAGGTCCACCAGGGAGTGGGTGGGCGTGAACCAACCACTTACGTGTGTATCGAGTAGGTGGCTGCTATCTCGCAAGTGGATTTGCGATATAAGATAACCTCCGGAGATATACAGGTACATAAGATACTGCTCTAGATTCCAGTCTTGTTCATGTATCTGAGCTTGCTCGTGGTCTACGTCGAAATAATACGAATAGCATAAGATTACTCCAGGTCCGAAGCCAGTTCAGTTTTGTAAATACAAATAAGACACAATGGTCGTTACCAATACTTATTAAAAATAATAATGTCACGTTCAATAGAGGAATTCGTTTCTTTCAAGGAACGGAGGCTGCGAGTGAAAAGGAGAAGATTATTTGGCAAGCTGTCTAGTTTCGGGAATTCATCTCCAGGTCTTTCCCTACGTTCGTAAACCCCCTAGCCCTAACGGGGGTTGAAGCTGAAGGTGGCGGCGTCCCTTTTCCGCCTCGGAGCATCCACACCTTCTCTACTAGCTGGTAACCCCTGCCCCCTGCCACCCTCCCACTAGCGACCCCAGCAAGCGCCACAAGAAGCAGCAATAAACGTCAGGGCTCCACGGTAATTAAAACTAAAGATCCGCGGCGCGGGTGGCGAAAGCGAAAAACAACAGCCGGTCTACTGTGGAGCTACTGGCTGTCCCACCCTCCCAGGGTGGTTCTAGGCTATAGGGGTTGAGCGCCCGTGGGCTTCCTTCGGGGGAAGCGAACCAAGTAAGCCCACCCTCAGGACTTACAGCAAGATGTTCCTCTACTTCGATCTACCGTATGAGACCCCGAGAGAAGGCTGAAGGTTCTTGCACTATAGCGGTATATATGTATATGCCAGACGAGATTCTTCGACGTGGAATCGAGCGTCTTGTAATTCTTTGCTAAGGGAATTGGATAAAGTTTCTATCCTCTATTAACACCCTGATTTTTCTTATTGCGGTAACTGATATTATGGACCCCTTTTCTTTGCAGTTCTTCAGTAAGGATTACCGCGGGGACCGCGGACCAAATTGATTTCATCGAGATAGAGAGTATTAGGCGTATAATATGCCTGATATAAATTCACCGTAAGCACCGAGTCTTACAGAAGTTATATTGAAACTTAGAGATACTTTTTTTTATAAAAAAATTAATTTTTAAAAGTTGATCGTCCATAATTTTTTCTCATTTCTTCTCGCTGTTAACACAGCAGTTCGACTTGGTAACCCAACAGTGACTTTATCGAATTCGTATACCACCTGGTCTCACGTGACTCTAACCACCTTGAAAAAAAAACTCAAGAGTTCCTAGAGCAGCGTTATATATCCAATTTGGAACTGTCCTCGGTCGTTGTAACTAAGTGCAAGACTCGGTAGAGAGACCGTCTAGAAATATGGCCCTACTGGAGCGTTTGGAATACAGGAGGCGCCACGAGGTAGCGGTACCGAGGGTAGCATAAATCTTCAAAAGTTTATTCCGTTGCAGCAGAAGCCGATATATATATATATATATATATATATACACATATATAGCATTGTCTAGCGAAAGGAAGAAAGGTTAGAGGAAGCAGTAAAGGTGGTGGTGCGGTCGGCAGAAGGTTAGAAAGACAGAAGGAAAGGTCGACGAGCGTCAAGAAGAAGAAGAGAGACAACAGTCGCAGGAAGAAGCCATGGCTCCGTAGGATAAAGGAAGATGAGAAATTCTTGAAGAAAACCGTCGCAATTCGAGTGGCGGGAGTCTTAATGTATTTCAAGTTCGGTAAAATTCGCATTCTCTTTTGGCTCCGACTCCAAGTAAAAGGCAGAAGGTGGTGGTTCGCGTCATCAACATGAAAGGGCCGAGGGACCGTTTGCATTTATATGGAGCAACATCAGAAGCTGAACAGTCGTCCTGGGTTTGCTCTGGCTAAAAGGAAACTTAAGAAACATAAAGTAACTTTACCTTTCCATTCCCCGTGTTTCACCCCCACCCATCCCCTCTCACTCTCCCACCTACCACTCTCACATATTTCTCTCTCTCCCCTAGCCGTGCTTTCGCACCGAAGCTGTTTACATAAAGCTTTCCAAATTGTATTATTATGCGGAGGGGCTGGTGTCGCCTAATGCTCTGTCTATAAGGTTAACGGACCATCGTGGTCTCGTACGTTTCGCCTGCAGCGAAGAAGTCCTGGGGATCGGTGACCTTTCTGGATGCATAATAAAAAAAACTCAAAAGTTCTATAAAATTTTTAAATAATTACAATCACTAGCTCACCGACAGGAAACCCAGATACAAGATCAAGCCTAGAAACGTGTTATTCGCCATTGCTAATCAGCATGCAGAGTCGAGAACGTGACGTCATTGAATATTTAAGACGCTTCCCGTTCAGGACAAGCAAGCGTCGAGCGTCGAAAGGCTGTAGCACGCGGTATCCGAGACGCCGTAGAGCGTAGAGCGTAAAGCGGTCCCGGGGCACCCTAGTTGCTCTCAGCACCCACCTAACCTAACCTGACCCCCCCCATCTTGGTTCGTAAGAGGCAAGCCTCGAGACTTCCTGGTTTTCATATGCAAATCTTACATACGAAGCAGTAGCACGGTTTCGCCATGTGTCGCGTGCGTGTTCAGCCTCCTCTGTACCAGTAGCAATCCCTGAGGTTATCTCTGTGTATATCTAAGCCATCCCAAAAGTAAGGGTTGACACATCGGCTTCCTCGCCAAAGGATGCTGCTTCCACCTTGGCACAACTCCTCCACAACCTCACAACCGCTGGCTGCTCGATATTTTTCCTCAATCTATCCTTACATACCTTTTACATTTCCTACCCCACCTTTTTCACCCCATTTCCTCCAATTTCTTTTTTTTCTTTTTTTTTCCACCAAACACCTCGTCGTATATGGAAACAGGGTTTGAATATTTGGCCTGGGATGGCGGCGCTGATAAAAATCTAAAGTGCAATGGTAATTGAGCGGTTTCTATAGCGAAGAAAAATAACATATACACGTAATGACCGGCAAACACAGCTGACACTACAGTCTACCGCCAGAGCGATCGTAAAAGCGCTTACGCGTGTTTAAGCTCGAATTAAGAGTTCGCGCGAGTAACTAAACTTTCTTATTTACTCGGCTGTTAGTTCCTCGTATTTTCATAATCGCTTTGCATGCGGGCTTGGCTATGCGGGTGTGAAGTTACGAGTCTATATAACATCGTTAACCGCACCTTACGCCTCCAGATATGGCTCTTCCACGTAGCCAACCACCTCTGCCCGAGTATTTACAGTCGAACGAAATTGCTATACTTTTCACATTATTACCTCGCTGGCTGCTTTTTTTTTCTTTTTCTTTACACGCGTCGCTTACACGGAATCGAGTTAGCTCACATTGGGGCTATACGTCCTAACGCCATATATTACGTCACGCCTCTTGAATCTCCACGGTTACTTTATTTTCGTCTGATCCCACCTACACTCTGTTACACACTACATCATAGATTCATAGGCATCGCATAATTTGTACCCTAAAAAATGGATCGATACGACTGACGTATTGTTTCGTAAAAAATTTCTTTTTTTTTTTGCATAGTCAATGCCATCCATGCAAAATATAAGGCCCAACGAAGAAAACCCTACGGAAGTGCGTACAAAGAGAAGCTTATAGTGGACCAAGGGGGAGAAATAAAGGATCTCTCTTTAATCCTTGTGGAGGATGCTGGACCCCCTCCCTGCCCTCCCTCTTGGCGTAGGATTCGCCAAGAACACGATGCCAAGTAGAAGACTCTCATCTCGGGTACGGAAGCTTATTAAATATTTCTGACGTATTTCATTTCATTATGCCGGCGCAGATCTCAAATTCTTTGGAGGCCTGTTAAATACTCATCTCGACTAACAGACACGGGCTCCTACCGACGTCGGGCGTCCCGACGCATTTTCAGCACTGTTACTACTGTCGCAATTACAGGAAGAATCTGTAAGCAAGTTTCTCTTAGCCTGACTTTCAGGTCCAGCCTTTTCACCTCTCTGTAATATTTAAGCGAAGCTCCTCACTGTAATCTTCATGTATAAACTTTTGAAGATTATTCTGTATTGCAACGATATAAATAACATAAGTATTGCTACGCTTT
>JARQTI010000621.1:659580-707079 GCA_030142655.1 Trachelus tabidus
TTCTAGCTAATTACTTACTATCGACTTTCTCACTTATCCTATGGATGTCACTAGGGTCTACTTTTGGGTTCATTACATCACTTTTTAATATTCCCGAATTAAGGGGGAATTTTCTAATTTTTCAAAAAGTTCCCACCCATCCTTCTCTCATCAGAATATTTTCGTTTCGCCCATTCACGCATGTATTCATATCGGACTGTACACTCGTTATGGAAATTCGGTGAATCAAAATTTTTTACCCAGTTCCTTTGTGCACGACACGTGACAGGAAAGAGAGGTCTTTGTGTTGGCACGAAGAATATAGGGCAGCAAAAAAATCGGGGACAGGGGGGGGTGAAAGTAGAAGTGGCTTATATCATTCGTACGGCGCGATCAAAGGGTTTTACTTGTATGCCAGACCCGTTATGGTACAAGTACATAGAACCCTATACCTTAAATCGATGATATTTCCGTTTAAAAGGAAGCACGTACATTGCCAAATTGATTTGGTACTTTGGAAATACTCAATAGTATTGGCAGACAGCCGTAATATCATTATTTCACGAGGAGTCCGCCATTTTCTATTCTTTCCCTTTGGAAGTCCTCTACAACCCTTGCAGAAGTGGCTTCACGGATAAAATGGCAGCGCGGCGGGACATGGGATGAAGTAAGGAGAGGGACGAAGAGGGGAGGGGTTAAGAGGGTGAGAAAAGAAAAGCGTATGGAAGAAAAGAAAATGGGGAAGACATCGGCGCGGTAAGATCAGCGGCTGACGTCTCCCTTCTTGGCGTTAATAAGTCAGTGTCAGAGGCATCAGCATCGCTTCACGTATAAATTCCAAGAGCGGCATTACGTTTGCCGCGAAATAGATGTGCGAGCTGCTGCGGAGTCGGTGGCGGCAGCCCTGCTGTCGGAAGGATGCTGGAGAGAGTAAGAGCCAGCGGGAAGTCGGGATGCGTGGGAATCGAGTGGAATTGAGGAAAGGAGAAATTGAAAAGACATTTTTAAATTTCGGTTCTACGATGCATCGAAGGCGAGACAAATGATATATATATATATATATATATTTACATAAATATATATCTATAATTACGTGGTAAAAATGATGTATAAGATTGAGACTAGTTTTATGATTTCCGTAAAGATATCTTTCTGCAAAGTGAATATATGGGGACACGTATGTAAACGGGATTTCATCTAGAGAACTGGGTATCAACGACGGGGTGAATATTCGAGCAGGCGAAAAGGATGATCTTGGTAAGGGATAGGTGGGTCGGTCGGTCTCTGGGTCTCTTACTATACACTGTACATTCGAGTGAACCAGGAACCTTAGAAGGATCTCACGTTTATCGGGGTTTCTACCTCGGCAAAATTAAACTTCACGGAAGCCCCAGTCAGATTTATACGATGGCTAAATATGAGCCGGCAGTGCCGCCATTCTCGGCGTACTCTCTTATTCTGCCAGGAACCTCTACTGGTTGGACGGCTGGCTGCCTCTAAGACTGGAGGGAGGCTTCTACGCCACGAAGGGGATAATTTGTGAACGGCGTGGAAATGCTGGGAAACAGGAGACCAGAGACTACTATCTTTCATCGGGTATATATCGTGAAGTGATTTTTTGATTCATGGTGACAAGGCGAGTTCAGCTACCGATTCGGATGACGTTCGAGTTTTCTGGTTCCCTTCTGGTCCCCAATTGGCTCAGAAGCTCTCGGAATGATTTGTACAAGTTACGCGAAGGTTCTATGAAGATTTTTAGAAGAAAGATTACTTTTCGAATTTGAGTAAAAAAAAAGGTATGAATAATTAAATTCTCTAAATAATCTCTCAATAATCCAGATAGTCACTTATCATCCTTATCATCATATTCTGAGAATCTATTTTCCAGGTGTTTTAATCCCGACGTCTGACTGTTATCGTGATACTTTCACTTTCGAGATGGCATATCTCTCCGGGCCGACTGGTGAACGGTTGCGACTCGCTGGGGAATTTCGCGAGTTAGAGTGAAAGTGTGCAGCATCCTGACGGGTGGTACAGGATCGCAATGCCGACATCTGGACTCTCTGATTTATCATCCAATATTTGAGTGCGGAGGTTTTCAATCAAGCCTGGAGTTTACACAACAGCCCGCGGCTCTCCTCGGCTCGATTCGATGGCGATGCTGAAGCTGTGTAGACGAAAGCAGAGACAAACAACCCTCCTAACTACCCTCCTGCCCCGGCTACCTTCACCTCCCCCCATACCACTTCCACCCACCTTCACTCCGAACGAACCAACGAATCTTCTTTACTTCTTCTCTCTTATACAGCATCTTCCTCTCTCTATTTCTTTCGTTTATCGCTCTCTTCCCAGGACCAAACCGCTCTCCTCCCCTCGCCCTTATTACCGTGTCCCACTCCCTTGTAGCAATCTGCCATAAAAAGTATACTCTCCGTTTGCCGATTGTTCTCGTGGCTTATGGTGTTACTTGGCAAAATCTTTCATATAGGGGTGGATTTTACAAGTACATACGTAACAGGTGTCAGATGAGTAGCAACGTGTTATTTCCCATTGAAAAGCTTTCAGGTATTATAATACGACGTGACGCAGCAAGGAGCATAGAAAGGATACGTTTCGTAACTTTGGACTCTTTTTGGCGAACTATGTGAAACTTTTTCTTTTACGAATATTCTCAGCAGAGTGATCGTGGTCGGTGTAGTAGGTCGAGGCGGCGGTGTAAATGAATTATGTAGGTTAGAAGAAGCCACGCGAGGTTAAGGGTAGGTAGACTGTCAGGTACCTTAGCTGGGAGGGGTTACTGGCTAGAGGGTAGGGCGTACTTAATACTCGTTTCGCAAAGTCAACACACAATTCATATTTAGTTCTTGGCGGAGGGCCTCACCCTCGCCCTCATCCATTCACCTATACCTTCGTCTCCCCGAATCTCGCAGAAGGGAAAACGTCGAGGAAAGTTCAGCCAAAGTAAAGTTGACTTAAGAAAGAATGCTTCATTAGACCTGGCCAGAAAGAGAGAGAGACAGAGAGAGAGAGAGAGAGAGAGAGAGAGAGAGAGAGAGAGAGAGAGAGAGAGAGAGAGAGAGAGAGAGAGAGAGAGAAGATTCTAAAAGATCCAATGCTTCGTGAGAAGAGCATTTACGTAGGCGTCTCCTATACATTTTTCGTGGGGATCACGAAGTAAAGAGATTCCGGGACTGGAGAAGATGCTAGGGATAGAAACAATAGAAAAGCATCGAGCTCTTCACGAGGTATCTGCGAGTTTCTGGGATATCCTGCGCGGTGCTGAAAATAAGGGTGGTTTCGGGGGTCTGCGTCCCGCAAGGGACACTAGGGAATAGGAACGTCAAAATATATGGCGCCACGTGACAGCGCAACAAAAAATAAGGGGGAAATATGATAGTTCTGTAGCCAGCTATTTCACGGGGGTGCTAGAGAGATGGCATCGCTACAGCATACTAAGGGTGGCAACGCTAGGAGCATAACCATGGAGTAAGGATAGGGGAACGATGTTGGGCAGGAGTGGAGTCTCCCACAAGGGAGGCTACTATCCTCGCAATGTATCCCATACCTATGTTAAACTATGTATATCTATACCGTGCATCCCTTATAACGTACCAGTACGGTGTCGCCATACGCAACGTACCCACTTTCTTCGTAGTAAGATTATTTTGGAAAATACGAGAACCCAATGCCGAAGTGACGCGTGTCTAGGGTCACTCCATAAAAGAGTCTGAGTAAGAGTTTGCGTTCGGACGGGTTAGATACAATCGTGGGAAATTTATAGATACCCGGAGTACGCGACAGGACTCGATGAGTGCAGAAAATCATGAGACGGATTTATCTCCTAGCTAAGGACGTTTCTCTACTCCGAGATGGCAATATTGCCCTTTTTCTTCTGGATCCATCAGCCCCGTCGCTCCTCGAGGCACCATATGATTTTTTGAAAAAAAAAAATCAAAGAAGCAAGATGAAGAAAAACGAATACCTACAGCCGCCACTGCTACTCGAACCCTTCGCAACGAATGAATCCAAGCGTGAGACCTAAGTAGGTACCAGCCCCTACCTATTCGCCCATCTAGTCTCAGGTACACTCCGACGGAGAATTAACGTCGTGTTAACCGGGAAACCAATCGAACCTTCGATTTCCTTCGACGTGACGGAGTAAGCAATGGATGCGGATAAAATTCAGCTTGGTGATTTTGATCAGCGACTCTTCTGCCAATAATTTATTCCCGTACGCCCTTCGACGAATCTTTTTCCGACGCTCCCATACCCCTCCCACGCCTAAGACACCCCATCCGCCGATCTTGTTGGTTTTTACGTCTTACTTAATTCCTTTTTTCCCCTTTATTCTACTTTTTCCTTCCCTTCTCTTTCGTCCCGCTGCCACCCTGCACTCTCATTCCTTCGCATCGTGCACCCTGTCCCACTCCAGTCTCTCTTGATTCTCTGCCAAAGCATTCCCGGTTGAAGCCCATCAACGCCACTCCCATCTCGGCGAGCGTGGAATTTTATTTCCCCGTCGTAAATTATTTTTTAGTAATATTGACGTGGGCGCGTCCGCGTCGACGCCGTCCCTGTATTATTATCAATCATATCGCCGGCAACTTCTGACGGTACGTATCCCGGGGATCTATGGTGTCTGTGGATATATTGGACTGTGCCTGTATACAGTGCGTAGGGCTATACGCTCCTCGATCATAGCTACTACATCAGCTCGTCGGTCCATCCCTATGCGTGAATAAATAATGAAATCAGATGAAAAATGTCACCTCGCGGCGATTTATTCACCCCTCGCGCACCAGGAGCGCCAATTTCGCGGAGTTTCATGCGAGAACGATCATTGGACAGGGTCCTCCGCCGAGCGCAAAACTTCATGACGAGATGGGGGGTGGGGGAACTTCAGTAGCTACGAGAGAACATTGATGGATATATATCATTATTGGTCCAGACAGATATTACTAATGGCATAAAGATAATTGAAGCGAAAATCCAGGTCATAGGTCAAACAAAATTTGTCTTCGTCCGAAGACAAAGAAACTTAGGATACGGCTATGCGCTCCTTTCCGGAATATCTCTCCTTAAGTGCGAAAAAGGAATTAAGAAATACCATTCGCGTTCCCCCCGGTTCTCGTTTGCTGGACGGTGGAATGAGGTTTGGAATGAGAACGGAATGAGGCTGGAACGAGGATGAAATAAGGGTGAAATAAGGGAAGCCACTAGCCTCCCGTCTCGTCTTACAGTTATGGCGTATATACGTACACTGGAGTAGACACATGGCCGTTGTAGATCCCTGCTAAAAAGTACAAAGGTTGACATAGGAAGACTCTTAGCGGAGGGTTGCCGAGGGTTGAAATAAAGAGGAGGAGGGATGGGGGGGGGCGCCCGCCTTTTAATAACGTAGTGGTGTGGGACCGGTGTCGGGAGGCCTCACGAATCCAAGGGAGCTTTCTTAGCCGGCCGGCAAAGTGCCTCTGGTACAGTGCTCCCCGGCAATATCTTCCGATTACGGATAAAGTAAAGCCCGGGACCTTAACTTTGCGCGTAACCAAGAAACTACCCCTCGGCGAGTCTAGTCCTCGGCTAAACCCGATAAAACTAGGGCGCGCGCGCGATAGCACGGTCAAAATTGCAATCAGGCTCAAATCGTAAACGCGAACGTGGTGGCGCTCGTAAGAGTGACGTCAAATGAGATTTCTCACGTTATTAGGTAAATTCAACGCGAGATAGCATCTTCCCAACCGGATCCCACCCACCCACGTACTAGGTCACTACTTCAAGGGGAATCGACGTGCGTTCTCTTCGTAATATGAAAAATTCTTAGCAACTGTCTGCCCCGTGCGGAATTCTGCTCGAGATCGAAATATACTCGGTATCTATTTGCGAGATCACGAGAGCAACGCCTGGGATCCAGAGCAAAGAACGAATGACGGTAATTTATTCTAATTGGATAAAGTGCGGCCATTAATAAGCAATCCGCGATGCGAGCCGAGCTGGTGCAGGAGGGCGTCTCTCTTTAGCAGCAGCGCGGAGGATGGAGAGTGGAAGGGGTGCCGGGGGAAAGGGTCCAAGGGAGGCAAGGGGCGAACCGAACGTTGGAGGAGGGTTGATAAAGGCCGCAGGAGGAAAGGATGATAGGGGGTTGGGGGCAAATGGGTGAGGGGAGGGCGCCGAGGCAAGAGACGGTGGATCTTAATGGCGCTTATTACTCTCGTCGGGGCCTTCTGATATATTTCCTCTATTTTTCGCCCGCAGGGAAATCAAGTACGTAATAGTGTATAATTAGTTATAGTCTCCGTAACTTGGCCGTGCATTATGCACGATCAAAGTGACGGAGTGCTGCACACACCGCCGGTGAACATTGGCATACCTCACGATTCCACTGAACCCCCCCGCACGTTTGGCGAACCTACGAGGATATGAAGCTCTTGGTGAAAAAAAAATGTTGGGAGGTTAACTAATATATTTCGTAAAATTCCTACAAAACGCTCTCATTTTTCATTGACGTCGCCATACTGCTCCTGGGAACAGAGGCAATTACTCGTGTCTACCGATAATCACAGGACGAATCGTCCGATGTGCAGAATCGGACACGTAATATCGTCATTTTCGGTTATCTGTTCAGGGGGTTGGGATGCTGGAGGATGGGGACATCTTATCGGGTGGATGGCTAGAGAAACGGAACGCCGTGCGGATGGGGTTTCCTATGAAGGAGGGAGAGTGAGAGGGCAGGGGACGAAGAAGTGGATAAGGGGGAGTGAGGAGGGGGTGGCAGGGGTAGAGGATCGAGTTTCCCAAGGGAGTCTCTCTCAATTGCCTCGTCCCGCAATTATACGTTTGAGCGGAGCCACTATCGCCGTTAATGTGCTGGACTCTGAACTCAAACCCAACCCTGGCCAACTAGTACCCAATGTATTAAGCAGTAGTGCCACTAGCTGGTATGGCAGTGGCATCGTCTCCAGTACTACCAACTATATGTAGTACGATGACTACTAGGAAATATTGTTAGCCACAGTTATCGCTTTGATCCCCATCCCTTCCTTCTCTGGATAGGTGAGACGAAGACTTTAAAAGACAGTCGCCATTTCCCCCAGAACCCCTGAGCACGACTGTCGACATTTTCTTTAATTATGCAAACCCTACCCTATCTCGCAGCTATAGCAGCACGAGACTCGCTCGTATTTTATCATTGACAATTGTGTAATTGAAATATGAGGAGAAAAAGGATAGGGAGCGTTATATACATAAATATATACGAAGCTATTTCTAACCCCTTGCGCAGGATCGAAATAAAGTAACGTCATGGGTCAGATGAACTGGCAGAAGTTTATCTCGAAGAAATAAAAGTCGAATGCATTTCCCATGAGAAATTCACGAAAAACCAGGAACCCCGTTAAAATAAAGAAGCGAGTAAATTTTAGAAAAAAAAAGTTCAACGATCTGTGTAAGAAGAATCCTCTGAGAGCTATATTGACTGCACTTTTCTATGGTGCGTTCAGCAAGAGTGTCCTTTCATTCTGACTGGCTTTCGATTTCATCCCTCGTCCAAGGGGTGGCGACGACGCCTTGAAGACGCGTCAGGATTGAGTGCCAGTCGGATAGACGAAGAAGACGGTGGATGCTGAGGCCATCGGACCCAGAGTAGCAGAGGGTTGGGCCAATGTAGGGGATGCCCATGGACCTACGATGGATCTCAGAATTGTGGTACACCAGCCAAGGGCTCTCGTGTGTGTTGGAGATACATTCAAGTCGACGTTGCGTTCCGACGCTTTCACGGAGAAAGGGAGACGACGCCTGGCCTCGGGTAAATGCAAACATTTCTGCGGCCCGCGTAAGCACAAGTGAGTGGACGCTCAGGTAGATGGACCTATTGTGTTGGACCAAACTTGGAACATTGAAGGTACGTGCGACTTCAGGGGAAGACCTAGGTCCAGCTTCCACCACGTGTGCCCTCTTCTCGCCCCTTGAGAAAGGTGCACGTCGAGGGATTGAAGGAAAAGGCAAGAGAATGAATTCTGCATGGGGTGGAACGTGAAAGGTGCTCAGGAACAGGGGCGGGAGGGGCGGTGGAGGGGAGGGACTGGACCACTCGGTGTGTTTGCAGGACAATGCCTGGAGCTGATAGCTGTTTGTACAGGGAATTCAGAGAATTTCTTGACCAAGGATCGCATCCCGGATGATAAGTCTTCTGGAGAAGAGCCTTTCAATCTCTGCGAATTCTTTTCATCCGCCTTCCTCCCCTACTTCCCCTCTTTTACTCCTTTCTTACCGTAGCCTATACCTATTTTACGTACCTCTATGAAGTCGCCACTCGATCCTGTATTTTTGTGTACATAGTCCACTCGAAATATTTCACTGTCGCTTCGTTGAGGATGCTTCGGAAAATTTGTCTGCATCGCGAACTGACTTTATGGGTTTACTTGCAGTTTAAATGACTGTGGGTAGGGGAAACGCTTGCGCGATGTAATAGAGAGAAAAATGTTTATAACTATCAAAGGGAATCGACAATATCCGTTGCATCGACCATTTTGTCAGGGACTCGATGTCGAGTTTGAACGATTACACGGTGCGCCAATAACTGCATGTAATCATGCAAATTGAATTACACTTCGAACCCGGCTGGACCGTGCACCTCGAAAATGCGAATATTTCAATGTTGCATCGAGTCAAACGTACGCATTCCATGATCATTACGAGTAATGGATATTGGAATGACGAGCACTCGAATGCTTTCGAAAAGTACGAATATTCCTCTCTATCTCTTTCAACCTCATCGTACACGTATTTTGTTTTTCTCTCTCTTTCTATGTGTATATTTATTACATTCCTTCACTCGCACCTAGTCTTTTACTCTAATTTCCTTATGACATATCCTAGTACAGAAATTGGCATACCAGAGACCATTGTAGCTGGATGATTTTCATGTACCAGTTGGTCCTTGTATTTATTTCGCATTCCGAAACGCGGCGACGTCGTATAGCATCGAAAATATATTTTTCAATGGAATCAAATACGCCAGTCGCGTGTTTGCGATTTTTTCGACTAGTTTTCAACTGTTCTACTGCTGCTAACTGTTGTCGGGGTTACTGGAGAGGAAGGTACAACTCTGACGACTGGTGGACTGACGCTACTCTGGTGATTCAGGAATTCATTAATTTTTTATCCCTTTAATTTAGTCCACCTGAATCGTAACAAAGGAACGTTACAAAAATTACTAGTTTTAGATTCTTTTGTTCTAAAATAAAAAACGTATATCCATGGCTAGTATTGCTACTGAGTATTATTTAAAAATCTAACCCGTCAGGCTGTTCTGATTTCACTGGGTAAATTGTTATATTTTCATTCGAAGAATTCTTCTAAAGAAGTGTCTTTGTTTCTTACTACTTGGCGTTGAGAAAACGTTGATGAATTGTTTGATACGTTTCGAAAATACCTATCCCAAAGGGCATACCTCTTAAAAGTGATCCATTGCGCATTAAATAATTTTAACACAGGAAGGGACGCTATGAGAACAGCAGTTGGTATCTATGACTGAAAATAAGGAAGGGCGTATATGGCAAACAGCAGCCATCTCGCGTTATACTTTCCAACGAAAAGGCGTGCTTCATCGCAGCTGCGTAGGTTGCGTCGTGTATCTACGTAGCTAAATTATGCCAAAGCCACAGGACGGTTATAGTAAGCAGCCCTCGGCCCAATTCCGCAGTGCCACTTTCCGGCTTAGAAGAGGTAATCAGAAAACTTGAGCTGTAAACTGATGCCGGGTAAAATGACTTGCCGGAAAGAGACGAAAAAGATATATGTATACCCATAGTGCAAAGGAGGAAAAGAAAGAAGCATAAAATACTTCGGAGAACGTAACGCAACCACCGTCGACCGTTTCATTTTAACTCCGGTTATTCTTATTATCATTCCCGGATGCTCGACTCCCCATAAAATACTTTTATCATAATTCTTCTCTTCGAGAGAGTTCAATCGTTTCCGGTCGATATCGAGGTGTGCTTCATGACATTTACGTACTCCATTTTGAGTTCTATTGCATGTATGCGATAATCCAGGTCAAAGGTTAAATCCAAATTCGATAGTGTTGACCACGGTATGGAAAATTGTGATGAGATTTTTTTAAAAATATAAGTAATTTGTTTCGCATCTTATATATATGATTGATTATATTGTGAGAACCGAAGGCGTCAGATACAGTAAATATCCGAACGAACCAACCTGGTGAAAACTCAAGTCTCTCCTGGGTGACCCAAGGGGCGAGGAGGATGTAAGGGTGGCTGGGTGGCCAGTTCTAGAAGGAGGGTTACACCCCGGTGGAGCGATTACTGAACTTACCTGGAACAAAGAACATAAGGCTGGATTAGTAGGGCGTAATGGCACATTCGTTTCAATATACATTCGGGGCTAAACACGACCGTAAAAGAAGATGGTGCTGTGGGGCTCCGGGTTATAACGGCGATCTTCTTCCCCGTAGGATCACTTACGTAAAAAGTATATACGCAGACTGCGTGGGACGTTGGGAGTGGCGTCCTAGAAAATGTCCAGCAGTAGAAGAAGCACAGTAGTCAGCTTTTGTACATTAAGATATAATTCGTGAAACTCTTGGATATTAAACTTGGCAAGTTTTGCACTAAGCAAGAAAACAGGAAGAGATCGATGGGCAGTTCGATCGGTACAATTATTATAAGGGAAAAGAGCAGTAATAGTTGACAAAAGAATTAATACGTGAAGTTGCGGGAGTAAAAAAATTTGTTTCTCGTCCATCTCTCTTTCTCAAGGTATAGCGAAGGACTATCCTCGTCTTTCGACCCCTGAGGGCGCTGGGGATTACTTAGATAAACGTTCCTTGTTCCCATGGGAAGCAGACAAGCTGGAAAAAATGTGTAAAAATTGAAATTTTTTAATACTTGAAGTGGAAGCTACAATCGTGTCAATATCTCTGACGCGTGGGGGTATATGGCCACGGAAGTCACTCGAGGTGTCGCCATCCGGTTTCACGAGACGAGACTTCCGGCACTTCATCCTCTTACCGAGGAAGTGAGGCAATCGTTATATTGAATGCTAGTGGCGCGCAACGACGGAAGCTGAGTAATTGGAATTGTGGGAGGAAATTGATACCACAATAACAAGGTTGATGACATGCACCGCAGACAGTGAAGTAGCTAGAAGTGCAGGAAGACTTCAGCCGAAGCAGTTTCGCTTCGTCCTGAAGAAGCAAGGAGAGCATTCCACGTCTGTAGGAGCGAAACGGAAAGAGAATGAGAATGAAAACGGATAGAACGGAGGCCGATATCAGTTCCTTATAAAAGAAGCGCTGCTAAAGGAAGGAAGTCGATTCGCCAGAAGCGTCTTATTTAAAAGTTTGTATCGAGGAAAGGAGGCAGAGGGAAAATAGGTGGCTGGAGGCAGGATGGAGAACGACAGCTTCTGCCAGCGTGCTAAATTGTCCGTGAGGATTCGCCTTAGGGAAGGACTGCAAGGACTTAGGAGAAGTGGCGAAGGAAACGAAGGGCTCGGAAATTTATCGCCACGACGTTGGCCAACAGAAGAGATAAAAAAAGAAGTGAGGGTGAACAATATAGTCCAACGAATCTGAACTTAATGAAAAGCTATTCACCAATTTAAAAACTTTTGCGCGACACTTGGATTCTGGATAATTAAATATATATATATATATGCCACCAAATAAGTATATACTTAATCTTTTACACAGGCAACGATAAAATTGGTCCATCCGTATTGAAATCTCATGGAAATCACATTCTTCCTATAATACTGTTTACCACCTCTACAGTCGACTAGATTGGCTCTACAATCGGTCCATTAGCTCGACAGCTCTTTGATTACAGCATACAAAGCGAAGCTTTATTGACCTTTTGAAAATCAACCAACGCCATGTACGGAGAGTGTCACATAGTGTGTAGTGCACGTACATCCTCAAATGCCCAAACTAGTAACCCAACAAGCATCATTCAATCCGTAGCGAGCAGATATAGCAGTGAGGTATGATCCATGGACCAGTCCAAGTGAAGAGCAGCAATCAGTATCAGTAGCAGCAGCGGTGAGTGTTTTCGCAAGTTCATTTACAAAGTACAAGCCAGAACTTTGGTCCAGCTCCATATTCACTGGACCCAGGGTACTCAAAGATTGGGACAGGATTGTCACCAAGATGGCGGGAAGCGAAAGGGTTGGAACTATGTATTTTCTCATAGAGACCCAACATGGTCCAGGTTGCTCTTTATGAAAATCGTGAAGCTCCAATACTCCCTTCTGGTCCTTTTGAAAGAGCAGCCTACCGCCTGGCGGAAGATGTACTCTCGGAAGTTGGTGGGACATCGGGGTTGGTAGGCAGTAACGAGAAACGCAGCGTTCATTTAGTGTGTTTGTTCTTGCTCGTCCCTGGGGCGCGGACATCAATGTTGTGACTTAATTATACAGCATTCAGAGGCGTGTCCCTTGCACAAACTGTGTGTACACTGAGCAATGGCGGTGGTAGGTAGTGACCGTCCTCTTCTCGAGTGAAGAGAGACAGACAGAGATACAGAGAAAGGAAGACTGGCTAGAGCGTGAGACAGGGAGGGAGGGGGAGAGGGGAGAGAGAGAGAGAGAGAGAGAGAGAGAGAGAGAGAGAGAGAGAGAGAGAGAGAGTCTGTAGAATACAGGGAAGGTCGCAGAGTGAATAATTCAAGATGCCCCCGTGGAGGATGGCTCCTGATAAGGACACGGTCCGCGACAATGTAGAGCAATTTGAAAGCACATTGAAGGCGCCCCTAATGATAAGTATCTCGTTACGTGGGAGTTACGACGAATTGATATGACATTGGAGGAGGCCGAACACGGCAAGAGCTCGCCACGTCGACCCCCTTGAATCACGTAATAATGATAATAATGGCAGCAGGACTTTGCTATGACACTACTGATAATGGGGAACTTGGGATCCTTGTTAGGTCCTTGGACTCCTGGATCGATCGAGCAACCTCCATGACTTGGTCCTACGTCCCTAAGATGACTTGGGAAAGTAGATAGGTACGTACCCCCCTTCAATGGCAAGGACGGCTATAGAGTCTTATGGATTCTCTCTATGCGACGTAAACGACGGCACCAGACGTCTCCAGCGGGCGGAAGTGACATTCATGGCGTCAGGGGATACACTGAGATAGAAGGAGAGTGAGAGAGAGAGAGAGAGAACCTAAGAAAGAGAGAGGGAAAGAGACGACGGTACGCTGTTAATTAGCAGTACAATCAGTTATCATCAACGCAAAGTACAATTGCCGTCTGGCTCTTCCACACGTTGAAACTTCGGGTGAACTATGTCTACGCGAGCCAGCCGACGTTGCGTACGGGATGAGGGGGAGCGCCCGTGCCAGCAGTCCTTTACTTTCCTCATCGTCCTCGCGCAGAAGTCGGATCCCTCCTCCCGCCGTTTCAAGTGGTAGCTGAAGCTAAATACCTGCAATTAGGGCGATTGCAGTTGCGGAATGTTATAGGGAGAGTAATCGTCGTCCTCGTGGGAGGAATAGGAACTCGAGCGGCTTGGAAGCAGCCTGGCTGTCTGTATGTATACCGGTAGCGGTTGCCTTGGTCGTGGAACTGGGAATAAAAATAAGTTCCAACATTTAGTCCAGTCCTGGGGTTAAAACAACCATAGGAAATGGATTCTCATCGGATACGAGTGGAACGTGGAAACCCGCACGCACCAGTGTTCCTGAGGCGTGCGAATGGATAATCAAGTAAATCGAGTTTTGCCCAATTACTTCTTTGTCTCGGTGCTCTCGGAGGTCTCGTCACTTAGCTAATTCCCTTCGCTTCCGAAGGTTCCCCCTGGTACAGAAACTGGCCAGCTTCCTTTATACCTTTTATTTCTTTCTTTTTAAAGCCAGACAATGCGACTGGACCACACCCCTTCGCCGCGCAGGTACAGCAGACGTACAAGGATAGGAAAACGCCCAACGTGCTCTGCTCCACGCGCGCTGGAAAAGGAGGAAACTCAAAGAATGACGGATTCGACTACAGTACGGCTGGGACACGCACGTTCACAATGTCTTTGAGTTTCCTTTGATGAATCTCGATCTGAAAAACCGAAACAACGGGCACGTGCCTTGAAAGGTACGGCACGTCAAAGCCACCAGGGTATCTCGACTTAATAGAATAAGACATGTCGAGTTGAAAGGGAGTCCCACGGAATTAGGTGCTTCCAGTTGACTCCGAAGACTCTACTTGGATCATGAGAAAGAAGAGAAAAAAAAATAACTTCGAAATACTCTAGACTCGACTTAACGAGTTCTACGTTCCAGTCCAAAGTACTTTTGAGTTTCGCAGGGTACGTAGATTTTTTATTCAGGTTACGCAGAGACGTTACGTCCGCACCAGCGTTGAACTTACTACCATCTCTACTAGCTGGCTCGAGATGTTATTACGGCCAAATTTTCTTAACTTGAGACTCCTTGGGTGATATCTGCTATCTTTATTCCTCAATGACGTACACACGCGATACCCGCTACTCTTGCCACAAGTCTGCTAACCTTTGACAGTAATTAACACGACCTTGATAGAGGAAATAGCTGAAGTATGGTACTAGCAGCTACTCTGCAATCCCCAAACACTGTCGCTCTGAGGTCTAAACCAGGTCGTTGCAATGTACCCGAGTGTAGACGGGCTGCAACAGAGAGTGCAGAATCTATAGAGTACTGGAAGGTAGAGGGTAACTGCGACGCTACCCCCATAAGAGAGTCAGGGGGATGGGTAAGTAGAAGTAGTGGTAAGAGCATCTATGTAGGTATGTAC
The DNA here is from genome assembly GCA_030142655.1 of Trachelus tabidus. Taxonomy (NCBI): domain Eukaryota; kingdom Metazoa; phylum Arthropoda; class Insecta; order Hymenoptera; family Cephidae; genus Trachelus; species Trachelus tabidus. The sequence continues at coordinate 674,341 of JARQTI010000621.1, forward strand.
GTAAGGGTCTAAGGAGGTAGGCGGACGTTCTCCTTCTCTCTCTCTCTCTCTCTCTCTCTCTCTCTCTCTCTCTCTCTCTCTCTCTCTCCCGCCGTCCCTCTACTGCTCCTCTCAGACATTCACCTCCAGGAAAATCACAAACCGTGAGATAGAGACGCCAGTGACATCGTGCAAGTGCCGACATATGGCTGAGGACTGCAAGCTGCACACGCCAGACGCCTTCCAGAAACCGGGATAGTTTGCTTTACGTTGAAGTTTACTTCCGGCCAAGGATACCGGTGGACGGGACATGCACCGATGGTCTGACGAGTTCCTTGAATTAACTACTTAAGGAGAATACGCTCGTACGACCAGACAAACGATGTGGCAAGTAGATACGGGTATGTAAACGATCAGACATTCTGAATCTGTACGGAGAGTAGCTACAGCCTTTTCCGGTATGTGCGTTAACTCTTGAAAAATTATCTGGAATCTCATTGGCTCGAGGAAACTTCACGGACACGGACAGAGATTGATTTATTTCTTGGCGAATTAAACGCTAATCGCATTCGTCATTTAGTCGGAGCACGTGCGTCCTTGGTTACGTATAATGTGGAAGCACGAAACACCGATAACTCTCGTGTTGGCCAGTCCAAAGCGTAGCTGGCTACCAGGCTAGCAGTAATGGACGCCATGATGCAATTTCAAGTTGGCGCATACGCTCCTGTTTCCTGCAGTCGAGGCCTGACGGCTGCCACCGTTCGTATTAACAAATAAATAAATCAAAAGAGCCATTGATTTATGCTCGGGAATTTCACTAGGGTTTTGTCGAAATACTCAATCATTTCGCAAGCACTGGCTACGTCACCATAGAGAGAAATCTGGAACGAGCTTTGGCAATTTTCAAGTTGCGCTGTATACGGTACAAGTTTCGTTTGTGTATGATCTACGTTGGGTTGGGTCTGAAAACGTAATAACGATATCATGTTTTCCGGTGAAAGGAGATGATTGATTTTTGATCAATTTGTCAATCGATCATCTGAGAAATTTATATTAGATAATAATAGAAAATACCTGCAGGTACGTGTATAGGTTGGACAAGGTGCAACAGGTATTCAACTATGACCTTTTTATATGCTATGCCGTAGTTCGTGTATTTTATGTTTTCTCTCTTGTGTGTATTCGTGTCAAAGAAAAATATTTGATACTTTCATTGAAAATGTATTTCTCTGAATAAAATCTATAGACCAGACCTAAAGGAGAATCTTGATAGAATGCATAACGTAAGACGCTGCAGCGACTCTTCGTAAATCTAATATGAAGATGTTTGAGTGGGTCGTGCACAAGGGAAAGAAAGAAAGAAAGTAGAAAAGAGAAGGAGAGAGAAAGAGCATTTGAAGAAAAATAAGAAGGGAATATGAGAAAGGCGTTGACGGTTTTCCATAGGCGTCCTAGCGTCCCGACGCTTTCATCGTTTCTCTGGTCTCCTGATGATGCCTACCGCTGAAGATCAGGGTAGGTTGAGCCGCACCAGGATGCCTCGCAACTTCCAAGGGTTCCCGGGCACTGGCTTCAAAGAAAAAGCAAAACGCTTTTGCCCCCATGTTCCAAGCTGCTATTTGATTGCTCGAAATTGTGAAAGACTTCGAGCTGGCAGTCGCGCAATAATACATAATATAACAGCTATGTAAACGCACCCGAAGGAAGCCAAAAAAAGGCTGTCACGAACAAAGAACTTGAAGGAACCATTATATTTTCCTTATGACTTTACCTGCAAATATACACGAAATGAATTGTTTTGGCAGAGAAAAACAAAGAAAAGTAAAAAAAATAAATACAACTCACCCACGGATGCCAGAAGAAAAAAATGTCACTAGGGGTGCTACCCGTATATGAACGCGTCAGTAAAGACATGATCGATACAGGAAAAGCAAATGGGACCCGGGCGTCACGGTATTTTAACGACAATCAGATTCAATTAATCCCCATGGCTTTCCGATGGAAATCTCAATTAGTTTTCGAGAAGTTTTCATCTGATTAATGAACGACTCGAATGGAGGTTGTGTTAGGGAATGATACCTTTGACCTTGTTTTCCCCTGTGGCTGTCCCATAAATATCAATTCTCGGCTTCGATCGCCATGTAGCATTAACGTTGTTTTCATACGGTCCATGCCTGAAGGGTGGTAAAGAGTAACACCCGGTTAATGACAGCCTGGGGGTAGTTGGCCTGCGCACGTCTATATATATGTGTATAGTATTCCGTATATACATATATATACCAACAAGGCAGTTCCCACAGGAACGGGGCTGCTCCAGGTTTAATTAGGCTGATCTAGACCCCATCGACTTTTCGGAAGGAAGTATCTCCTGGTGGCTATTAGTTTTTTTTCACCCCTTGAATGGGGATAACTGTCAGGGATATTTATTTTTTTTTGTATACAGTCAGAAATAAATTAACGCATCTTCCTTACGGGATTTCAAGATGGCCATTCTCCATTATGAGGGAAAATTAATTCTCAGTGACATCCTATGTATACTACACAGGTAAGTATATATACGTGTCCCATGATAATAACAAATTTCGAAAGCAATTTACTGCTAGAACTTTTTCTTTACTATCCCAGACGCTTTTGAGGGTTCAATTGAAAAGGTCTCGCCCCTAGGCTCGCTCTTTCTCCTCCCACACTCTTTCTCTCTCTCTTTCTCTCTCACGCTATCCCTCTTCATCCTCCCTCACATTCTCTCACGCCAAGCCCTTCACCTCCATTCTCAGGTTTTCCTCCTTTCCGGTAGAATAGCCTGGCTGTTGGATTAAAAAACTTTAAGTTACCCGGTGCATTAGTGCGGTAAATAATTGAAAGGGTTCTTTACGGGTGTCCCCGGTTCCTCGAGGGTGGTTACCCTCTATCTTTGTTCTAACCCCCATCCCGTTCTGTAACACAGCATCCCTCGGCACACTGCTCGAGCGAGCTCTTAAGCCGGCGCTCTTTTTAAACCAATGTAATTGTTAATTTGGAACCGGAATACAATTTGAGCACAAAGTTACTCGGTCTCAAAGGGAAGCAAATGCTAGGTGGGAAGGGTGAAGCTGATGAGGCCAGGGACGGGGGTGTAAAGGCGACAAGGACTCCATCATTATTTCGAGAATGATAGTCAATTTAAGTTAACAGTGCGAGTTGAGCGAATGACAGAGGGTGAGGGGGTGGTGAGTGAGAGAGAGGGGGGGGGGGGTAGAGGTACTCGCTAAGTGAAAGAATGGCAGAGATGGGGTTGAGGGAGTGAGAGAAACCAAGCAGGAGGAATACGAGATGAGAAGGATATCAGGTCGTAGCTAGGGTGAGCGAGCTCAAGAAAGAGAGAGAAGGTGAGAGGAGAGAGTGAGAGAGAGAGAGAGAGAGAGAGAGAGAGAGAGCCAGGGAGAGAATGAGCGGTGGCTCTCGTTTGAACGTAATCTCATTCGAAATTAATGCAGAGCCGTCCATGGAAGGGCACGCCAGGGAGCACGAAATACGCACGCGGCACCGTTTCCGCAAAATTGATTCCTGAGGGCCCCTTCGTTCCGCGATAAATTCAGGATCACGATTCCTATTTTTTTTATTATTCTACCAATCCCCGTCTAACCACCCTTGCTCTTATTCATAACTCGTGCTCGACCAACCGATAGCCAATGCCAACGTTCTTCCTTTTCTTCTTGTTCTTCTTCTTCTATACCTTTAACTCTGATATAACTTCTCTTTCTTTTTGACGTTACATTACGGGGATGTTACAGTCTGAATTTCTATGGGGTTGAAATAGCAAGCCTCGTCTATTCGTAACGGATAGGAGGTTTTATGTGTTTTGTGGGTGTAGAAAGGGAAGAGAAAAAATTAGTACAAAGCAGCCCCTATTAGGTACGCACAGGTGAATTATCAGAGGGACGAGTAAAAAGGGTTGAAACAGAGCTGAAGATATTAGCATGGGGAGATAACGCGTGTGCGACGTAGCGACTAAAACCTTTCTGAAAATAATAATATTCTTGGGAGAATAGCGGGCTTCGAGCTCTTTCATTTCGCTAAATCTTTTTACCTTTCTCACAGCCACCATTATTACATCTACGTATACGCTGGCAGTGTTTTGCTCTTTTACTCTCTTTAAAGCTTAATGCAGTCAGATGTTTTTACAACCCCTTGGCCTCGATCCTGCGTCAGACTACTCCCGCATTACCTCACATCTTCCTGGAAACACAGGGATGAATTGAACAAAGTACCACGTATGCGATATTCCAGTATTTTTTCGTATCTCGTCCTGGTCCTCGCAGATCAAACGAAACTTTGAAATTACGCAATAATTTTTTTTCTCGTAAAAAAAATTATCCCCCTATCATCTCAGATTTGGAAAATCATATAACGTCCCAACCAAAATGTTAGTCTCGCACGAATGAACTCAGCAATCCAGGGAAACAGATCCATGTATTTCAGAGACACAGACAACGCACTGAATTCAAAAAAGGGAAATGAAAAGAAGAGTCCTTTTTATACGTTTATACCTGCGTAAGCTAGAAATATCCTCAGTTTTATCATTTCAGCGCAGCTCTTGCTTCTATATCCGGGTTCGTCGTAGCTTTGGTACCGTAAGAGGATGAAGTTACCCCCAACGGAAGATAGAAATAAGGATGACTAAGAGAAAGAGGGACATAATGATAGGAAGGAGCAGAAGGAGTAAGACAAGTCGAGGATGAAGTCGTCGTATAGAAATTTTCCCAAGAGAAGCCACGAGCCATTTTTAGTTTTCCGCAGTGCAGTCGTCAAGTTTTCCAAGATACCAAAAAGGGAGGGTTGACCCCATCCCTTTCGTCACGACGATAAATCCAAACCACCCTTATCCCATATTTTTCTGCACTCTCGAGGAATTCCCCTCCCCCCCCCCCTCTCGCTCCTATTGCCACCTTCATGTCCATAACCATAATAATTCTCTGTCCGTCGAGTGTGTCGCGTTTCGCTTAACGAAGTCCATTATCATTATTACGTGTAGAGGCATTAATCGTGGACGGCATGAAAATCTGTTCGCCGGCGTCGGGTTAAGTTCACTGGCAAACATTTCCATGTAAAAAAGAAAGTGGCAAAAGAGAGTATAGAGCTACCGGTTGCGATGGTGATGGTGGCTATGGTGGTGACGTGGATAGTAGTGGTATGGCTATGGACGTAGAAGGGTATACTCGACGAAGGGGTGAAGCGTCGGTCGGTTCGCTCGACGCTCCGGCGGCTCAGCATCCCCAGCACGCGGCGCGTCTCTTCTTTACGAGTATTGCGGTTCTGTGCCAGGCGGGCAGAGGGGTGGCTACTTTTTTAATCTGGGAATTGTATTTATGCGTGTACAGTAGCACTTCCCTGTCCCATTATTTTTCTACCCCTTCAGAGGCGTCCCGACGTCCCTCTGTGTCCCGTATCCAGAACCCGACGCTCTTCTCTCTGAACGGAACCTCCGGTGCCGCTTTCTTCTAGCGTTGGAGGAAAGACCAGAGCCGGCAGCGTTATTTCGTTTGGCTGACAATAGACACCCCCCGAGACCAGGGGATGGTTATAAGGGATGCTTTTGGATGGAAAACATAAGGCTGGAAACAATGTGCGTGCCGTGGGACTTTAAGAGTCTTACGGATAAGCAGGGCTTTGCATAGCAGTAGAGCAGAAATGAATGGGAAGAGGAAGACAGGAAGTGACGTTGGTTATAGAGTGTAGGGGTAGGAGGATGATGTTGACGGGGTGCATCCAAGAAAAAGAAATTGGTCGGGTCTTATCGTTCCTTCCGGAAGATTTTGCCGGATGCTGAAAGATGAAGATTTTGTCGAAGAGAACGATGAGGACGACGAAGGGGTTGATGCCGATGTCGACGTCGTGGGTATAGAGTACGTACGACGCGGCGGACCAACCGGCGAGAAACGCTCATTCCCTGCAGTCCAATTTCAAGGGAGCTTTAAAGCGCCCGTTTATAACCCCAGTGGCGTCGGAGGGTGGCGCAGTCCTGCGCTAGAAATGTGCAAGTCAAACAGCTTGACTCAGCGGTTTATCCACTACTATACATACACTCACCGATGCATGCATTCGCAAACCCACACGTTTATGAGTCGCGTTGCCTAACCACCCCTCAACGACTACCAATGACTCCCGGAATCCCTGAGCTACCGGGTCCAGTACTATTTTCAACCCCTAGCCAACACCTTGCTACGGCACGGCCTGCAACAGCAAATGACGCGTCGCTACCCTTAATCAGATGCAAAATAAATTTTCGAAGAAACGTTTTTCTCATGCACCAGATGGCTGTGCAGGTGTTCTCAAAGGCATTTATTCAAGGGGTACGCTGATGATTCTTCTGTTGCCTCTTTCAAGGAACCTCGAGGCAAACCCTCTGGTGAACGAAACGATTCCCGATTCCGAGGGGGCGCAGAGGGGTTGTTAGTTTGCCTGGTTGCTCGCTAGAAGAAAACCCTGCAGCATATCGCCCTGCCTGAAATCTATTATTAAGGGCCAAGCGAGATAAAGAGGAGTTTACGATGCGGTGTAAAGTATACGAGATTCGCAATCATAAAAGAGAACTTTTTCCCTTTTTCCTTTAAACTAGGATAAATCCACAACTTTTCCTGCTCCACTCCCGACCGCGCCTTTGTGTTCATTTATTATACGAGAGCTTACTCGCCCGTGTAGAAGCTTCCCTGCTAAAGGCATACCTATGTATCTGTCTGTGGATACTCTAAAGTATCTAGATAAAATTTATATCTGTATCTGCATTATCTATCAATACATCGAAACTCTGGCCATCCTCAATCCTTGGGCGTGAAAACGTTCGAACTGGACCAGGCTCTGGTGACGATGGTAAATCGAAAAATTGAGTGGACCAGGTGATCCCGGAACTCGTGGGATGAGTTTTCTCCGTTATACCGAACCAGTGGCATGTGACTCATTCTAGGGATTTCGAAAAACTCTATTCCCACGCGATGGCTCCTGGAAAACTTGTCAATAACAAATCGGCACCGATGGGCACTCGGATGCTGGGTACTGCAGGTATAGCAAGTATATATATATATAACCAGACAGAGAGAAAGAGCTGCTAGAAAATATCTGACATTGTGTAACGACATCGGAGATGGGAAGTAACCAATGGGGGGTTGATATCATAGTGGTGACGCTGATAGCAAGGGTCCTTGCCGAGAGGCAAGGGGATGATTCGCCAGTAGCGATGCTAACAGTTTTTTGTGGATTTAATAACTTCGAGTTTAATTAACTACTGAAAGTCGTGATCGATTCCGAAGCTTCTACGCTAGACTATCCCTGCTGTTTTAACACTCTGGGTTCCTCATCGTACCAACCCCTAGGATCCCATGACTCCGATACCCCTTTCCTTCCCATCCCCCGCCATACCCAGCTCACTCTGGTCCACAACCCTTTACTTCTCTAGTCTCTTCGCCGACTCCATCCATAGAAAATTCTAATCCTCGGAGATTCAACACCCCGAAGAATATCCTGCCGAGAGATTTCAACTCTTTTTCCAAGAATCTCATATTTACTTGCTAGCCTGTTTTAATGAACGACACTGCCAGGGGTTGATTGATTTTTAGGTAACGGAGATTAAATCGATAAGTGATCGGATCTAATAAATATAATCATAAAATACTCCCCCTGGGCTTTGGATAGAGTCTGCAAAACTGTGCACGAATTCATTGTGGAATTTGCCTGAATTTTACCGATATCGGCTGATAGCACTGTCCGGAGTTTCGATTCGAGACGTAAACAAATCTTGCCTGTTATACCGAGAACGATTTATCATACTTTGTTCGGGGTTGGTAGTTCCTCTCACAGTTGCAAAGCCACCTCAGCATCGTTCGTGAAAGAAGGTTAGTTGTGCTGGTGCTCCATGCCAGTAGGAAAGAGAGAGACGGAGATAGGCGAAAACAAGTGAGAGTGAAAGAGAGAGACGCGTTCGCCGGTTTCCGTCGGAGTTAAGTTTCCTAAAGGAGACATTTTAATTACCGGCCGCCCATTCGCTCGCAGTATATTCCGCGATACACCTGCTCCTGCCTCCTGCGGCGTCGGGACGCCGGCGTCGCCCTCGAACGACCTCGCGCCATTTGTCTCTCGAGTTTATATAAGGGCGAACCCACCCACAACCGTGCTACAGGGGTAGGGACCTAGCACTACAGCTGCCTACCCACCTTCTCCAACTCCTGTACGATACGCCTGATACAGGAGAGGCTCTCGATAGTCTCTTCTCGACTGGGAGATCCGGATGACAGAGATTGACTGCATTTCAATAAAGCGCTGTTCCACTTTCGCCGTCGGGAAGAAAAGTTATAAGAACCAACGTGGCTTCGAATATTCTTTCTTTTTTTTTCTTTCTTTTCTGTATCTCGAACTTTATAACCCTACAATTTTTGACTCGATACTTCGTTAACGTTAAAGCTGCATGATCGATGGATTTGTATTTCCTGGAACTTCCTGACGATCTTTCGAAATCGCGTTAAAAGTTCATCTTACGAAACGTATTAACGGCGTCGACATTTTCCAAGACTCGTTATCACGTGTAAGAATATAAAAATAACATAGTTATATAAAATCATACGAGTTACATATCCTTATAAAAATGGATACATCTATAAAAAATTAACGTTTAGGAAATATCTCACTATCCTACTGTTAACAATGTTCAACTGCAGGGATTACGACTCGATACGGGATTAGAAGAAAAATAATTTCCCACCTTTCGAGACCCTCGCGAGATGCGTTTTGCAGCACGAGAAAAATAATGATACCAATCCTAAATCAACCCTGCTGTAAACGTCGTCTTTGATCAGGTTCATTCTCTTGAATAAAAATTGCTAAAGACAGTGACGATCGTCACAAGCATGACGGGGTGCTGGTCCCATGATAAACGACAAACCGTATCGTATATCATTCCTGGTTCCAGTTTGTACGTCCTCCACAGTCCTTGTTAGCCATGTGTACAGGTGGAGCGAGGGAGTGAGTAAGAGATGGCGAGTCTGTAGAGAAGAAGAGAAGAGGATACGGACAAGGAGATAGGGTGGCGGTTTAACCAGCCAGGATAATCGAGTTGGATCTGCTCTGTAGTATGTATATACATGTATATATAGGATAGGATATCGCGTGACCATTACAGTCATTGTCCCAGTGCGATACGCGGCCGATGGTTGTTAGCCCGTAGTGGCTAAATCGGGTGGTTTCTAATAAAGGGTGGCATTTGTATAAAATAATAGCCCTCGACGGGGAAGGCCGCTGCCGCGCAGGAAGCCATGCGTCTTGCCAAGACGTTAGTGGTACAAGGGTTGCCGGTCGCCTCGCACTCCGCGGGGGTCCAGGACGACTGTCCGGATAATCAAGACTAACAGCTTCAGCTGATCCTTCAGCCTTCATCGTCAACCCTCCCACGATACTCTATATCTCAATTTATATCACAATAATGTCACTTTCCTCTCCGCAACCCTGTTCGACTTTCTTTTTTTTTCCGTGGCTGTCTCCCTCTTTCCCATTCTACTCCCAACAGATACAGCCAGTGATTCTTCTCGGGACGACCAAGGGATGACATTTTTATACGATGGTTTGAACCAGGTAAGGTTTTGGGAAGTAGAGCGACCCCTGCACGTAAGGGCGTTCGATATATGTGCAAGGGAATTTGACGTCCCTTAGTACATAAAAGTGGTACGGTATAAGGTAGCCGTGAGATTCATTTGAATAAATATTCCAGGCTTGGGAATATGTATATAGTCGTCGGGTGGGGCTGGAAAGTGCAGCTTCTATGCAAAAGTGCTTTGTACCGGTTTGCGAAAGGGGGGTTCTTCGGTTTAGCTGACATTTCCATAGGCGAAACGAGGAGAGCGCGCACGTTAATAGCTGCATAAGAGGCTTACGCGAATTAAATATTTAAAAGCAACCTAGTTTCAAAAATTCGTGGTTTTTAATTGGGTTCTTATCGTTGGTTAGGCTTTAACCAATCTTAAAGATCGGGAGTCGTCGCGGGTCTTGAGGATCCAAAGAAATCGATGATGTAACCCGATCGAAGGAATAAGACCGTGGCGCCATCTGCATATCAGAAGGCGTACTATACGTGAAATAAATTCACTTTGGACAGGAGTGGTGCAAGTTAGTTAAGTGGTCGGAAAACGTCAGACTCCCGTCGTCCATATTGAAATATGGTGGAGAATGTCCCAGGTATACCTGCACCGAACGATAATGGCTCCGCTTGATTAAAGCCCACCATTTTTGCATCATTTCACGAAGCACCCTGCCGCTAATGGGATTGGGAACGGTGACTGACGGATAAAGAGGGAACAAGGGAACGAGGAGTATGGAGGTATTGGTCGACTGAAAACGGGGAATCCCGGAACAGTACGGCTTCTAGGCGTCGCTGTACGGTCGACACCCAGATATTCTAGTGAAAAGCGGTTTTTGAAATTTATCAGTGCCTGTTGATGTCTCTGTGAATTCTGCGCGAACGAGCCAATTCTCTTCCACGCCTCTGAGCGACTTTTATTATCGCGCGAGACCCCGTACAGCCAACCCTGTAGAAATTACGTATTATGGAATTTGGTGCACTTTATTTATAGCGAATCGGGAAAATCCTTTCTATGAACACTTGTACGCGTCAGTTCACATCGATAGAGAGAAATTATGTTGTATAAGGTATAGGCGTGACAGATATGTTTTTCATGGGTAATATGGGGGGTAGAGACGAAGGACGCCGCAGACGTCGGACTCGAGGCGTCGGTTCGGTATCCGATTCTGGTCAGTATTAAGTTGCTCGGATTAGGCCGCCGTCGGGGAAACTTGCTCCGCGAGATTAACCTATTCTGGAGCTTTATAGAAACTCCGCAAACCGGGATTACCGGCGTCCTAATCCCACTGCTCGCCGGCCCTTGCCGCAGACATATAGAATCCCAAACAGATGTTTCTATTTACACCCGTATTGAAGAGCGACGTCCGGCGTCCAATGTTTTCTTTTACTTTTCTTTCCGTTTCTCTATCTCGCACTCCTTCTACTCCTTTTCTTTGAAACACCCTTCCAGCATCTGGATACCCTCAAATATGCCCTTGACACCCTCGTTATTTTTACGATGATCGATTAAGGCTCGGCTGAGTCAGCGAAACAATATCCCGTTTTCGCAAGCGTCCGAGACAACCATTTGCGAAATATTGCGAATTCCGCAACTCCTGAGTTATTGAGTGCGTGTATGCATAGGCACGTTATAGGGTACGTATGTCCTATAGGGCTACGGTTAGATCAAGGGTTTTCTCTGGAGTATCTAACTGAGAAAAATTGAAAGACGTCAGTATCGATAGGTTGGTTATTTATCAGAACGAAATACGGTAGTGACCTGAGGGAGGAAAACGGTTGAAGAGAATCAAATCGAGCAAGGGTGGTAGTCGAGGGAAGTGCTAGCTAGGGAATATCCTTGAATACCTCGAATCCTGGAATCCAGGAATAAGAGGATCCTTTTGTCGTTGATGCAGGTAGAGGATCCTTCTGAAGGGGAAGTTTAACGTTTAACGTCTTTCGCCTACGAAGAAGATGGATGCTGTGGCATGTGAGAAGGAGTGAGAAATATATAGAGGGTTGTTTCATGATTTGCGAAAAAATAAAAAGAAAAACTGAGATATTCTTTGCAAGATTTTACAAATTGCCAATTCTCTCTGGCTCGTTATGTTTCATTTTTCTTTTTTCCCCTCTTTCATCGTGTTCTTCATATCATTCTTATTTTTAACCAAAAAGGAGTAAAAAATGTGTACAGCCCCAAGCCAGAAGTTCGGTATCGGAAACAAAGTAAATACGATATTTAATATCCATGGGAGACACAAAAACACGTAATACTCGAATGCATGGGTGTGTCCGACATAACGTATGATGTCTGATGTACATGCAAGTTCACTCCAGGCTGTTGGAATAGCAGGAGGTCCGACCAGTCAGTCAACCAGTCAGACAGCCACCTACCCGTTCGAGCCGTTTTGGCAATGGTGTTCTATTTGCGAACTCCCATTACAAAACAAACAAGCGCCTCGCTGGGATATTGAGTGATCTGCCGATATTTGCATAACAGTAATAACTCGGTGCAGCGTAGTTCTTCTGCGCGAATTTGCGAATATGCGAATTTCATTGAAATTAGAACAACGTTTCGCTGCATCAGATATTCGTTGACAAGTTATATACTTTTAGAAATTTTTACTTTTTTTTTCTTCGTTTTTATCCTGTCTTACTTTATCTTGTCTCAGAAGGGTACCGAGCGTATGAGTAAGCAGGCACGGAGGCTGCAGGAGGGAGATAAGGAAATGGGAGAGAAGCGGGGATGATAAAAGTTAAAGAACAATACAGTAGTGACAGTCAGTGAAACGTCATCCAGGCATTTCCCAGATGTGGAAACTTTCATTGCAGCGTAAAATCGATCTCGTTAAAACTTTCCAGCAGGGACGAACCAGTTTCAAAAAGTTGGCGGAACAAGAGAGTCGAGGGGTAAGGAACACGAAGGAAAAAAGTGTAGGAGGATATCCTGGAGGTCTTGGAGGTCCTGGTAGGTCCTGTAAGACAGACAAGAACGAAGGAAGACATCTTGTAAGCTGTATGAAAATAAAATTAGGATCTTCCTTCAAGATCTTTCCTCTCCTCTGGCAGTTTTCCTTCTGGGGGGTGCTCCGGTTCAACTCCTGCCCAACTACGCCAACCAACCCCTATCACCTTTCTAGGTAAACTACCTTCCTACTACAATCGGGAACTGGAAACCGGGAACAGCTGCAATTTGCTTTCCTAGGGTTCCTAGCGAAACTTCTCATATAATAATAACAGGGGGAGGTAAGAAAATTTGATTTGCAAATTCGATTAGAAGCTGACGCCTCTATACCCTTGTCTCATCCGATCTCTTGATTTTTTAATATAATGTGATCATCTCAAAAAAAATTATTCAGGCCAAAATATTACCCAGTATTCAATATAGAGTTACGATATAGAAAATAAAAAAAAAGGTATAAATTACATCAAACTGCTCGTTTAATTACTGCTAACGAGGAGAGCAGAAGATTCTAATGGCCGTGAGAAATTGGACGGAACGGTTCGAAGGTAATAGAAATGGTCGGAGGGGGGTCGGGTACGAGAGTAGAAAGTGGCAACTTCAATTACAAGTAACGGTGGTTTAGGAATGATAATTGGCTCAAAGGTGGGCAGGAGAGAATTTCGCATAGACCAGAGAGGAAATTTGATTTGCAAATTTGGTTAGAAGCCCGCGACGCCGGGGCACCGTGTGCCTCTTGTTACCGCGCTCTACCCCCTCGACGTATACGTTGCTGCTGCTGCTGCCACGGCAGCTGTCCTGTCGCGGGCGACGTTATCCTGGAGGACACGGAGTCCCGCGGGACAGGAGGCCGAGAAAAGGCGCGTCACATGAATTTTAATTTGACTTCGTGTCGTTCGTCCCCTCCGAGGTGTCCTCCATTCCCCTCCAGCTTCTCCTGGAGCTATACACTTCCCAGAAAGCATCGCTGGATGCACTTGGGACGTCGTAACGAAGAGGTAAAGTTTTTCGAGGAAAAATTAAAAGTTTCCAGCCCGAGTAGTTCGTCGACGTAGAGACCTCTAATGTCCGTAAAGTAATTATAGTGGCAGGTCCTGCTCTGCGGGAACTTTGAGAAGGGACGAAAAGTTGATTTATTTAGTGAGTGTTTAGATACCTTCCATCCCCCTTACACCCGGACTACCCTACCGTGCGCGGTATATATGCCACAGGTCTACCGGTGTCTCCTGACCTGAAAGTGCCGTAATTATTGTCCTAGACTCTTTTTAAGCGTACGACCCTCTAACGAAGCCTGCTACCCTTAAACTCGACTGCGACTTTGACCCGAGTGAAGACGTCAGCGGAAAGCAAGATAGTGGAAGAAATTTTTGAAAATTATTATCTCTTCATCGTCTATTGAAAGATCTGGACGAAGATCGTCCAAGGCGGATTGATATTCTTTAGGCATTTTCATCCGGTGTTCGAGAGGGGAAACGAAAAAAAAATGTGAGCTGCGAGGGCCGACCATAAAACGTGCTTTGTATTTTCTCCGATGGAATTTTCAATTCGAAGACGCAGAGAAGCTTGGGACAAAAAATGGAAGTGGAATGAAAGAAGGAAGAGGAAAATAATAAGAAAGAATAAGGGATGTGAGAGAGAGAGTGAAATAAAAGGGAACGATCGCTATTACGTAAAAGACTTTTGATGTCGAGTCGGCGCAATCTGTAGCTGCTTACTAGATGCCAAAGGGAGAATGAGTCGAAATGAGTGTGGTGGGTGCACGTGCGTGAGAATGAATTGTACACGTGTAGTTGAGAGAGCGTACATGAAAGAAAGGAAGAGAAAACGGGAGAGACCGGGAAAGAGAGAGAGAAAGAGAGAGAGAGAGAGAGAGGAGATTTGCAAGCCAGATTGAAATTTTGAAATTTAAATTTCACCAGGGACTTAAACTTAAAGAGTCCCGTGGAACGTCGACGCGAAGCGTCCATGCTCGACGCCGACGCAACCTTCACTAATTGCCGGATAATTTCACAAGTTGCAAAACTTACTAGGAATTCCTGAGAGATAATGAAAAAAAAAAACTGTACTATACATATACGTATATAAAAAAATGTATTGAATTTTTGAAACTGAACTGATGAAACGATCAAAATTTACATGCGTCGACTATTTAGAAAGTGGAACGACGTCGCGACGCCTCCAAGATAATCATACAGTTATCATGGGCTAGATTAGTCCGATAACAGTGTAGGCTGTTTCTTCAACGGTTGTCCCATTTTCATCCCTTATTCTCAAAAAATGAACCGTCGTCGCCACTACGTATCCTCCTCTCCTATACAGTTCCTAATGTTAATAATCAAGCCCATTTCCTCTACCCCCTGAAGAGGTCACCATCCCACGACAACCCCTCCAACCCTTATTCAGCTTTCGAGACCGAGTCCTGCGCCTCCGTCCGCTCTACGAGTAACTCGTTACTTAGCTTTGTTCTTCGAATTGGATAGTTTTCCATTAGCAATCATAACAAGGTCCTTTCGACGCGACTACGTCACTCCTGAAAACGTTCGAAGGTCCTGCCCGGGTCTTCCGAGGGATGATTCAGGTCTCAGTGCTTATTCGAGCCGACGTTGTCCTCGGGAGGCCTTGCGTTCAATTCGTGAAGCCCCCCGCACTAATTTCCATTTTTATTGCGAATTCAATGGCAATTCGATCTCAGAGCCGATGACGACCTCGAGGATCGAGTTACTCTTGAATTTACGATATATTCGCGTAAATTGCAAAAGTTCATCAACTCACCCATTTTCAAGCCGTGATCACATAGTAAGGGATGAACTACAGTAGCACTGTAAGGAAACTTACCTGAAACAGAAAATAATAATTGATTTAAAAAAGGATTAACAGTCTCGTATACAGCTCGTAAACTTATTGAGGCATCGCACGACTGTTTCTGAGTTTAAGTATAAAAAAGGGTACAGGACCTAACAGGGAAAGGACAAAACAGGCGGACGTGTCCTTATACAGCCACAGGACTTTTAAACCCGTAACGACCGATAAAATGAATAAGATTCCCAACCTCCTTGTTCCCACCAGGGACTAGGCGTACCGTCGCGTAAAAATCACCGGAAATATCAATGGCCTGATAAAGGCAAGTGTCAGTATCTAGTATCATGAAAATACTAAATTCTTGTTAGGAACATTTACAAACCCTAGATTTATCGGTATTGAATCTGTCAAGAGACTCGAGTACCGATATACCCTAGTCATCGATGGGTCCCCCATAAAGTAACATAATAAATTCCATATATTTATTCCCAACAATAATATCCGGGAAACGAATAAAATTCTAGCTTCCCTATAACGACGCACTCGATAGGTACCTCGCGCGATATCGTCCATGTTGGGTTATACGGGAATCCAGGAGTTCCGATAGGTCGTTGCGTACTCTCGATTCGGTTAAGCCGTGAGTGTCGTATGTATTGGATCTATTGAGTACCAGTGGAAACAGTATGGCGACTCTCAGGAGTAAGCAGTGACTACAGTGGAGCCACCATAACGGAGTATAATTTAGTCCAGTTCTGGTATCTGGTATAGTACCTACTCCATCCTGACGCAATACGCGATAGATGCAAGGTTAGGTCTAGCCACCTAGCCACCTACCCACGAACAGTATAGCAGAGGACCTGAACGACGCCATAATGCATTAGAGTTGAGTAGGACACAGTTTATATATGGATGCATCCAGATGACGTCACACAAGGAGTATGACTATGTGTAGGGTGATGGATGAGAGTACTGTCCCTGAATTTCATTAAAGTGTGTCTTCGGCCAGAAGGTTACCTAGAGAGTCTGGCCGTCTCTCTTGAACGTACGCACAAGTTCCCCCCCTGCCCGCCCCTCGGAGGAGCCCAGGAATATTTGGTGTGGATCGCATAATTTCAACAACGTCGAATTCCGTTCCGGTTGAGGAGTCATAAATCTGTTTTAGACCCAGTATATCAGAACCCCTTTACCCGTTGGTTTCTACGTTCCACGATTATGTTGATGGTGAGGGTAGTGTCTTGTATGGGGAGGTTATGGTTTATTATTGTCTCGGTCCAAAGATTATACAGGGTGACTACGAAATAAATGCCACCCCTAGCAAACGGGGAACTCATTAATTACTTGGCCGTGGGCAATGTTCACGGGTTCAGCACCGTTAAGTCTCTGGTTTAGCTAATTTGTGTTGTCAAGCCAGCACCTATCCGAATTGCGTCTCCTATTTCGTACTAGTAGTCATGGCTGGCATAGTGCAGACTGTATGTATGCGACGGTATACCTAGATCATGGAACTCGGGCCTAGTTGCATCTACCATGGACACCCTTGGTACCTCCAGGTCTATTCTCTCTCAGGGTATCAGAAGGAGCAGACTTCATTTATCTTGCTCGCGATCACGTTGCGCCAGGACAAGTGCAAGGACGCCGACGTCGTGTGTCATTGGCGTCGCCACTGAGAGACTTTTTTCGCGTATACGTAGTTCAGACTGGCTGTTAAATTGGATGCTCGAAGGAGCAATGGACGTCCATGTGGACGGATAATGAATAGAAAACTGTTATTGGAGAAACGCAAGATGAAAGGACAATGCGATGAAAAAAGTCATAGGAAGAGATTACGCGGTGGATAGTTTGACTTTTATTAACGGGGGTGTTAAAGTTTTCTGTCTGGACATAATGTCGGGGGCGGCGGGGGGAGGAGGTCTGAAGTTAAAAGGTGGCGAGGTAGAGAATGTTAAGGAAAAAGTGAGAGATCAAGGATCCGAGAGCGTGTCACTCGGAATTGAAAGTTTTCATAGAATAATTCAAAATGGCCGCTGGTCCCTCTCTCTCTTTCTCTTTAGGCTGCGTGGAAAACATAACTTTTCCGCACGAGGGACATTAGCCGGAGGCCGAAGAGCGAGAAATGAGGTTCGAAAGTGGGCTACGTGAAAAGCGACGACGCGTCCTACAATGCGATATATCTCACCCTTCTACGTGACCGGAATCTGCAAAGGTTAAAGTTACGTTTGTAACGTATTTTTCGCTCACGATCAAAAGGTATAGGTATAACCTATTGATACGAGCACGGAATCACACTCGCGCCTACATCACCCTTTCTCTTTTGCTATACCAATCTTTCAACCCCCTGATAGCCAACCACCACCCTCTATAAGAATCGAGACCACCCCCTCCTTCCCTTTCCACCCCATTTCACCATTCCGGAAACCCTCCATATCTCCTGACTTTCACTTTGACTACTACTACCACCCCTTTGGATCTTCCTGGGTTATGCAAGAACCCTTAATGAAACTTGGGCTTAACCCTCAAAGGATATGTACAGTGACGACACGTATGTATTTATACCTATAGTCGGGAGAGAATGTGTCAGCGAGGGATGCTGGGTTTGCGTCGACGAGTATAAACTCACTAGATTAGTGACTGTACCGACGTTTAGTAGTCAGTGGTGCCAACAGTGGTATGATTAATTATTCTTAACACCAACATCAGCCTAATGAAGGTTCTAACTAACAGAAATGATATTACTACGTTCGATTAGAGTGACATTTTGTATTTTGACTGTCTCCAACCTCCGTAACTACCCCGTGTCGACTGATAATATATATTCGTGCACTTTGACCTGCGTCCTGTTTATCCGAATCCATATGTCTTCGCAAAGAGGTCACGACTAATTCAATACTTAGGGATGCTGTAATCCGTTCGTGATATATTCCACTGAAGGTTTATGCTACTGTAGTAATTACTGTGGGAAATTGATCCTGGATCCTGGTGATTTCAACGTTTTGCTAGTGAAGTCTCTGCTGTTTTAGTATTAAAATTTATAAGTGACGTTGTATTAGCCTGCACCAAGATACATAATGATTCCTTATGCGCATATTTAGCGAGACTTGATGTTATTTCAAAATTAACATACAGCTCTATTGTTTTATTCACTGTAGAATACATATTGCTTTTCGCATTGGAGACTCTTTCAAAATAAACAATTTAATTCAAAATTGTCAAATTTTACATGGGAACAGTTCGATTCCTTGAATCGAACTCAGAGGTCACAAGTATCTGTTACAAAGTGCACTTTTTTAAAATTCTATTATCATAAAGTACAGGCTTATCACTCTTTTTTATTTCACCATTTTTTTTCAATTTTTTTCACTTTACTCTAATAAAACCTTTACTACTCGTTCTTGGCACCACGTATACCAGCAACCCTTATCTTTCACATCTACCCCAACACCGTCCTAAGGACAGACCATCATCCCCTAAGAAACTATCATGGTTGCCCGAGCTAAGGATAATTGCTGCATGAATAAACATGAATTCAGTTTTGCTTATTAAATTCATTATTAATATATTCAAAACAGGTATCGAATGAATGAATCCGATGATATGCAAATAGTCACCCTCCTATTCTTGCCCCCACCACCCCGCTACCCACTCGCCGTCGGTATACCACCAGCGACCCACCCTCCAAGAAACCAACCAAGAATATCTCGCTAGAGAAAAGAGCTTCGTTCTCTCTGTTCTCAACGCGACCTTGTTTGCAAATTGTTCGCTTGCCGCAAATTCTTAACTGGGTTAAGCATGGCCGCGAAACACCCCTTGCGGAATACCTACACCATTGCCATGGCAATAAAAGACTTCCGTAAGTAAAATCGACTAGGGAAGGTGTCACCATATCAATTTTCGTACCGATATCCGATATTACGAGTGTCCCGATTCTGCCGGTAAATCGAAACTTCGAAAATATTTAAGAAGGACTTTCTACTGATAAATTGTGCGGAAAATATTTGCCAAATTTGAGCAAACAAGTGAACTTCCACTATCTACATATACGCTCTTCTCTGAATTCCACGTGTTACACTGTGTGACTGGTATAGGAGTAGAATTCAAGAGCAACCCAAAATAAATAGAAAGCAATGTAATCGTGTCTCGTCTGAGAGTCAAGACTTTAAGTTGGAAGCACGTACGATATAAGGAGACAAGTCGCGTATACGTGTGCGTGACATGAACACGTGAGTTTACGCGAAATAACAGAAATTCGTATCTCGTACGTACGTTCATTTTTTTTCTCTTTCATTTGGAATTAACTCTACTTTATCATTAATTTAGTTTTAAAGTAACTATACGTGGTCAAACAGCCGATCGAAATACGGATACACTCAGTATACATTATTTAAGGGTTGACAGGGATGCACGTAAACCCTTAATCAAAGTGACAGGAGGATCCCAGATATCGTCTGGCTCGTAAGGCTCCTATCTTCGATCTAGCTGGTTATACCATTTACTGCCATCCATAGTGCTTGTTGTATTTCGTAGAGACGCCGATGGCGTCGAAATCTTCGCGAGGGATCTTTGCGCGAGAGTCGTCGCGACGCGCAACCCTCCCGCCATCGGATCGACTGTTTACGAGTCCTCGTGTCCTCGAGTGAACGCGTGTCTCGAATAGTTTCTCTATTCCGGTGAATCGTCCTGTGAGACTCTGCCTCACTCTCTCTCTCTCTCTCTCTCTCTCGCTCTCTCGTGACCCCGTAGGGAAATATTCCGAATCTAGGATCACCCTGGCGATATAGCCTTAGGAAAATTGCACTCCTATCCCACTGGGATCCATTCAGGATCGTCCTAGGATCCGTCACTGACTTCAAGGATCACGTCGCAACTCACAGGAATCTTAATAAAGATCACTTTTACATCGATGGCTGTAACGCGGTAACACTCGTGTTGTATGATTAATTATGTGTAAGGTTTGAGCAGGGGTTGAGCAATTAATTTTAATGATTTCAGTAATAGTCAGGGGGTTGATTAACTAGCCCCCCTGTCTTCTGGGAATATTAGCCACGTGTTGATGACGCTACTCGTCCTGAATTGCATGGGTGTGTTATGTACTCGGTGCAACGTGGACCACTGCCCGATTAACTCGTATGTATTTTGTTACGCGATAGTGGATACTTTAACGATTAATAATCGATGAATCCTCGTATAACGTGGCACAAAGGACGTAACGATAATTAATATGGATAATTAGAGGATTTTTAGGGAGAACAAAAAAGAATGTAACCTCAGGAAAGAATTTCCTAGAAGAACCGATACCTGGTCATGGACAGAGTCTGACCACTGTCTGATTAATCTCCTGTCTGTAAGAAATAAGCGACTTCGTCTAATCAATGACATATAACAATATAGAACGTCCTCAGACTCTGTCATTCTCGGACACAGGTTTCCTGTCCTTCACCAGAGTCTCTCCTTCTCTCTCTCTCTCTCTCTCTCTCTCTCTCTCCCCCCCCCCTCTCTCTCTCTCTCACACACACACACACACAAGTGTGACCGAGAGTTAGAAAAATTATATCATTACTATGATAATTAGGGTAAAATTATCTTGTTTCTTTGGCTAACCTATGATCCATAGACCGCGTTCCAAACCGGGCCGACACGCGGTGCAGCGATTAGGGTGTACCGTTATATCGGATATACGAATGTATACGAATATATAGGAATATCGTATGTTGCGATTAGCGATGTCTCACGTTTTCGCTTTCAGGCCAACGAAGGAGACACGAATACGTTCAGTGTTAAACACGCAGCGCGCAGCGTGGCGGCGAGTCGGATGGCTGACTGGCGGAGAGCGACTCTCGCTCGGCGGTTCTCGGGGCTTGTGGGCCTCGACGGGGGTTGGTGGAGTCGCGGCAGAACGCCGCGGCTCCACGGGGTGTACGTGGCTGGTGGATCGAGAGAGGGGAGGGGGGTTGGTAGCTGGCTAGCGTGGAGAGGGGGAGAGGAGAGCGAAGGGGTTGCAGCAGGCTATACACACTGCTAAGGGATGCTTGGTGGCAGAGGGTTGCAGGAGGCAGTGCCGAGTGATGGTACAGGGGTGGCGAGGGGGGGTTGGCGGGGCTTCCACGGGACTTTGGAGTAGCAACAGGCGGCCGCCGTACTTAGTACCGTCAAAGTCCGCGCCACGTTCGCGTCGGGGTGGCGTCTGCGTCGCTCCTGACGTCACGT
Source organism: Trachelus tabidus (assembly GCA_030142655.1). Taxonomy (NCBI): domain Eukaryota; kingdom Metazoa; phylum Arthropoda; class Insecta; order Hymenoptera; family Cephidae; genus Trachelus; species Trachelus tabidus. Next base: position 695,859 of record JARQTI010000621.1, read on the forward strand.
TGACGTGACGTAGGCGTGGTCACGGATGCGCACTAACACCTCGCTTGTCACCGTTGTCATAGTGACTGCTTGCCTATGCCCGCTTCCACCCTTGCTACTCTCTGCGACACCCTCCACGACGCCGCTATGCTCCTCGTGAACCACCCTCTACCACCCGATACACACGGCCCCTCTCTACACCCCGTACGCGATATACCACCACGGTTACCTGCCGACTACGGCGAGAGCCACGCGTCGCCACGGTAACCGCGCCTCAAAACAAGCCTTCGCTTCCAATTCGAATCCCTACCGGATAGAAATAATAAATCTCAGCTTCTCTGCCGTTCTAGCTGCAGCTACGATTATCCTGATTGCCTGTGGGTGACTTTTTGGTTACTATGTACCCCTCCCCTTCCCTCACCTGATGGCCGCATCGTGTTATCGTCTATATTCTTTGTAACGAAAAAAAGGCTCACACGTGTTACCTGTCTGCCAAAGCACACGTGTCGTCTTGAAAAAGAGAGAAAGACTTGTGAAATAAAATTATTTTCTTATAAAATTATCTCAATTTCTATATACGTGATGCTACGGGGTTTACACGCTGACTAGTACGACACATCGAACGGCACAGGAAAACGAAACCAATGGGCTGGATGTGGAAGACAAATGACACCGGTGGAATTACAATCGTAAACATTTAATGTGCATTAGGCTATGGTCATGCTCCGCGTACGTTGACGTATTGTTCGACGAGTTCTCAACGTGAGGCATTCCGAACTAGGGTCACCGAGGAACGTTCGAACTCTACCATTAGTCAAATATTTCACGGTATATGTACTGTGGGGGTATGTATGTGTATACTGGAGCTTAATGACGTTTCCATGTAGCGTGGATGAATTGCAACGCCAATCCGAGGAGCTATCGAGACTAGACGAAGCAACCTCATTGCACAGGGTGCACAGGGTACCTTCTGAAAAGTTTTCGGATTTATTAGTGCTTCTTTCATACTTCCAGACGGTATAGAACCCCGTGAGAGTTTCCCTGTAGTTTCGTGAAACCACCACGGGAAAGCGTATCGTAGCGTAAACCAAGTGAAACTGGTAGCACGTTCACTGAAACGAGAATATTCGTTTTATATCGTCAATTATTATTATTCCTTAAAATATAAATCTAATAGCATTAAAATGCACGAACGTACATTTGTTTCGGTAGAAATTTCTTTGTTTCTCGAATTCCCATTAGCATGGCCAGCATTACGCTCCGCTGGAAAGTTCAATGGCGAACGGTAAATTCTTAATTATCCTTAATTCGAGACAAATCAAGCTCTCGCGCTGCCGCAACGATCACTCATGCATTCCCGTATTATTAATGAAACAATGGGAATTAGTTGTGATTAGTGCTTCATTTCAGTGAATCAATCGCGTTCCTGAAAAGCGATTCAATTCTGCTATTATGGATATTTCAACGAACGAGCGCGCGCACGTAAAATAATTTAATTTCATGACACAACGCGAGCACCAATTATATACATAACTGCACGCTGCTCCAATACGTACTTATATTGTATGAAATGCGTCCTCTTGTTTCGCTCGTTCGATAACATACCATGAAAATGATTTTCGTTTAGGCGTGAGAATGCCAAAATTTCATCTGAAATTCCGGGCAGGTTTCAAGTAATTTCCAAAAAAAAATTATTTCTCACGGTTACTCCTCCACTCTCCCTACCACCCTTCCTCCACACTCACTTTCTTTCTTTGGCTTTTTCTTTCTCGACAGTTTTTTCATGGCTTCTCCATTTTCTCCTTTATAAACTGGCTACTTCGCGGGCTTTCACTGAAAGGAGACTCCTTCGTCGCGGTGTACCGTATTTCTTCTTCTACTTCACCGACGTCCACCCCCTCCCCACCCGCCCAACACCTGCCATTTACTGGCCTCTTCTTCGCCCACTGACTCGTAGCGTAAAACTGGAGACTATTTAGAAACTGGCAGAGGAAGGTCTTATTTTGGAAAATATATTGATGTCTGTATGGGACTAATATCTTATCTGGGCTGCCCCGATAATTTTGTACGGTCATTGGTATCCTTAATTTTTTTTATTTTCACCTGAAAAAGGAAGGAATTTTTTTCCCCTCGTGTCAATCGTGTTTCTGACTTTTTCTTTTCTTCTCTTTGTGCTCTCTTTATTGGCAAACATTTTACAGGCATAACTCTGCTCACAAAGAAAAGGAATTTGTCTTATTGAATGAAAATAAATTCGTGACAGACGACAACAAGCTAGCAGTATTTGGATACCGTGCAGAGGCCAAAAGAAAAGTGGGCGGGAGGGAGATAGGAAGAGAATGGAAAAAAAAGTAAAATGGAAAAATATAAAGAAGCAAATCGCACTGCTAAAATCTTACCGAAGCGGACACTTATTTATACTTCAGTCTGTCACCCTTTGAATATTGCGACGTTTTTGGTAGTTGCGTTGCGAGTGGCAACCGGCAAAGAGATTTCGGCAACAAACAATTTCAGTTTCGCAGCCCGAAGCCTTAAGCTTGCTTCACAATCGCTTTTTCGTTGTATGGCTGTTGTGGGTGCTGCTTGAGAATCGGTGCGCATAAACTGGATAGGGTGAACGGTAGGGGTTCTAAGGAGACCTTGAATACTTTGAGCGGACTCTATGGGCGACAAATACGTACAGCCCGTCTGTTACGCAACAGCCAGAACGACGTAGGCGTACGTAGGCAGGCGTTTTCAAAGGTGGCAACCATAAAAATTGTACCTAATTATGTCGCTTTTGTAGAGACTAGTCAGACGTGCGGGTGGCATCTATCAAACAGATTGTATACAGGTAGATATACATCTGCGCATTCATTAAAATATTAAAAGTCTATTTTCTTTTTCAAAATACGTCATGTACTATTTATAATCATAATCATAATTTCGAAATCATTTTCGACTTGCTTCTCATTATTATGCATATACACAATACTATACAGTTTGTTTTATCTCAAACCCCACTCTTGTCCCGAAACTTTAGCCATCGTCAGGTATATCCCCACCATAACCTAATCCGGGATATTAAATAAAACACCCTGTATATCCTTATTCCATCTACCCTGTTAAAATCCCATGGCAACCGAGATTCTCACGGGCTGCCATGTTCCTCGACTTAATTATGTTTATGTGGCGTGTCCCCGTTTTCGCTAACAGGCGAGATACAACCTGACAAGAAAATGTCTTTATTAACACGTACCAATTAGCGTTTATACCGCGACACTGCGGTTAGTACTTTTGTATTTTCTCTTTCTTGCCAGAGACTCGTGCGCTGCAAGAGGAATTACGACAAAGTAAAAGTACGCAATCCGATTACCAATTCAAGGCTTGACATGCGACAAGAAGCAAATTGCGGGTAGAATAATTAAAATGTATTTTCGAAAAACAGGTACCTATTTCAAAATTTGTATACCACTGAAATTGGTTCATCCTCATGACCATTTGGAGATGCAATATATATAAATCTATTCTAATTAAAACTGAAAGTTTAATTGTAAGTTAATCAAAAGTATCCCAAGTACAAATTCGAATAATATTGAACCAGTGATAAGATCACATGAGTAATCAGCCACATACGTATATCCAAACGTTCATTTAAGTACCATTTACCAGTATCCTGTTGCTCTATAGGCATAAGGTCACTCTTATAAAAGCATAAATACATATATATATACACATAAACAGTCAAGAACTATACGTTATACGTCGGTAAAATTGAGTTTAAAAATGTTTGATGTTGATTGTAGGTAATTCAATCAGAGTGTAGCGAGTAATGAGACGGAAGCGGGCTTGAAGCCGACTCGTTCGCTCGGGCGAATGCTCGTCCGACCAACCAGGGACTTTCCCTCCTCGCTCGATCCTCGACTCACCAGTTGCGAGCTCGTTCTCTGAATATGAATTAAGTTGATACGATTTGGAAGGGACGCCATGCGGACACGAGAGTAACTAAAGGCTAAAACGTTACCAATGTAAATTGTCCGTCAGGTGTACATTTCTGGGATTGAACCCTTTCGTTATTAGGATATATTTATAAAATACATGTATGCACGTATAATGAAACTGGGTAATGACCGGTTGTGTGGATGAAGGAAACAACAAGAAACGGACCATATGAAAATTAGGGGTTGGGTTAAAAAGGTCGTTCTGTATGAGGGATTACGAGAGGTATGAATTTCAATCGTAAATTTTCCAAAAGCGAAATTCTCTGTGACGTATATAGATGTTGAGCATAAGGGGCGTGTTTGGTGGGGTGTTATTGCCTCCCGAGATTTCAAAGGGTGTGTAAGGTGATGCAGGCATAGCTAGGATCTGCTTCTGTTGGAGGGATGAAACAAGCTGCTGTGACTCTCACACGGTTTTGTGATTCCGCTTATACACAGGGGTAGGTGCATTGTTTCATGTGGACGTATTGTTTATGACTCTATATGCAGAATAATAAAGGGAACGATATATAGATATATGAATATGGTGTTCCGATTGCAATTTAGAGAACCTCGACTGATCGGAGCTTCCGCTGTCACTGGGTTCTAGTCTGTTGCTGCTGTTATTGCTACTGCTGCGCGCTGATCTATAGGCGACAGGGTACAACATAACGTAACCAGATATCCATAGCTGTTAGGTGTATGGATGATATGGATATCCGCCATTGAGTTCTACTTGGTCTTTCATGGCTTTGGGGGTGAGGGGCTGTAGGGGTAGTTTTCCCTCGACTAACCTAAGCTGACGAATAACGTGTAGGTCCGTTCTTTGTCTCTGGGTTAAAAAGAGAGGGGTTGGTCTAGGATTGTATACGTGTGTATACGAGGGTTTACGGTATACGGGAAAATAGATAGAGAAAGGTATGAGGATTGATCTTGAGGAAAAGAAAGAGGAACAAAGGGATAGGAAAGGAGGGAGGAAGAAGAAGAAGAAGGTTAAAGAAGAAGGGAATATTCTGAATCGTTTAGGTGTCGTTCGACGAATGGTGGAGGTTTCACGGAATTTCCGGCTTTACGACTCCCGACTTGGAACATTCTGATCTATGCGGGGACGCCCGGGGACGCTTGGCGTCGTCTCTAATCGTAAGGATGACAGGCAATTCGAGCCGCTCGAATATTTAGCATTTCTTCATTTTATTTTCTAGAGAATTTTAATTTCTTTCTCAGTCTGGCTGCCACTCGTTCATCCATCTCCCTGGGCTGCTCCTGATAAATATTCCCCACTCGTTTCTTCCCTCGCGAGAGATAAATTCTCATCTGATGAACATCGTTGCAGGATCTTCTGGATCTTCTGGATCCGTTGGATGCCTTTCACTTGGCAAAAGAGTTTCTCGTGCGAGCACCAGTTCCTGGATATCTTAGAGCTATCTAAGCTTCATCCAGCGGCATCCAACAGCATCCAGTACCATCCGGCTCTGGCCTTTCCCCAGCGTTTACGACCCGTTTGACCTTCTTTACGAGCGTTTGGCTTCTTACCCCTTTCAGCTAGTCTCCCTAACGACTCCCGGGTCGGCACTCACTGCCTTCAACCCCGTCATCCCCAAATGCGTTGCAATGGGACACGTATTTACAAAGTGAATGCTCGCCAGTTTCCAACTCAGCATCCCAGCAGTAATGCTTTGGTCCAGATTCGAATTTTCAAACAACAAGGTAAATGAGTAGAATTTCGTGTAATTTATATGTAAATTACTGGAGAGTTAATGCAAAAGACAATTAGTTAAAGAAGTACAGTCTGACTGGCTGTTTAGACGTAAAAGTGTACCTGATGCGGATGAAAAAGATGCTTGGGTACGAAGATGATGACATCAAGCCAGAACCTCGTCCCGAGCCGACGTCGGCATCGGATTAGCGTAAAATCGAAGGGCACTGACTTGCTCGCTCGTAAATTGGCTACAAAGTTTCGAGAGGCAGAGCGAGTGCACAAAGGGAATCGATTCAGAGGAAATCGCGATCCGCACTGCTCTACGCGCCATTTTGTCTTCCAAATCTGTGACCATCAGCATGCAAAGTGGATAAAGTTTCTAGACTATACCTTCCATCGTCCTTTCTTACCCACTTCCGATTCCTATCCTGGCCTGCGCCGTTTGGGAAAAGGGTGTATAGCACCCTACCTATCCAGTGCAATTTTTAGCCTGGCTTCACTAAAGTCAAGCTGAAACGAAGTCCTTCTATATTATTTTTCTTTTTCCACCTTCCTTTCTTCTTTCCTCCTTGTCTGTTCTCCAAATTATAAAATTCGATTCATGCCTCCACTCTCGTTTCTACAATCAGTGATAACCCAATAAATCATTGCGTTCGATTTTCCATGAACATTAAAATTGAAAATCATACACTGACAACCCCAAAAATTTATCTCGTTCCATGTAGCAAAATTTTTAATAATAATCTCATATCACGAAGAATTGCTCCAATCCATAAACCTAGAATCAAATGACAAGAAATATCTTGGTTCAAGTAAAATGGCCAAAGGGATAACGAGCACGTGATTATCCCTGATATCCCTTCCAGGGATGGCCTCAACACGTAAGATTTGAAAACAATTTCTCATTTGCACAGGGATGATCCGCAATTCCTCCTACGAGTCTCCCAAGTGTTTGGCCAGGCCCTGAAGCGTATTGGATTCTCCTCTCCAGCAAACAAACCCGTAAACACGAATGACGCTACGTTCCATGGCGAAAAAACATTAGGAGCTTCGGCATACTTTTTGGATTCTATCTCGTCGTTTCTCTTCCTCCTGTCATCTCCCTGGAGTCCACCTCCACCACGCGCGTCCCATTTGTCTCTAGCCAGAGACGTTATTCACGCCCGTAAAATCAAGAGCATTAGCGTGAGCGAATCTGATCGTCTCTTGCTCAATTAAATTTAACGTTACCCACGGCGTTAAGGATACAACGCCGCTGTCTCTTGTCTGATTAAATTCGCGAAATTGTCCTTCGCCCCGCGAGGACAACCCGACGAGGAGAAAAATCTTTCACAGCATCCAATTGTACCTTGGCTCTGTCTTCTTAATCCAGAACGTTCCAGGTAAGCGAGTAGAATCCAACAATACTTTGATTCTCGTTAGCTCGTCGTGGAAAAGCAAGGAAAATCCCTATGGCGTGTAAGCTTACCCTTTGCTAGATCAGCCAATTAGGAGACCTACCGTAGCTACAACCCTTAAGATATAGTTATCCTTTCCCGGGTATCCCTTGTACCATTGGAAAAGAAATGCAATTTTTTTTAACCAATTTAATCGATTTCAACGTTCACGTCTCATTGCGCATCATCGTTAGCTGACAAAAGACCGTGTATCGGTTTATACGTCGTATTATGTAATAATGGGTATAGATGTAGAGTTACGGTAGAGAAACCTCACTTTTCGACGGATATGACTGTTACGCATGTGAAAGGTCGAGGGTAAGTCTGAGGTCGTGGTTTGATGGTTCGATATAGTAAATGTTCAATGTTCGATGACATGACGAGAGAAAACTATCTCCCTTGGGCTATGCTGTCTCCTTTGGTCCATTGTGTAGAGCTATGACGCAACGGCATACATGCCGTATCGGCATTTGTGGGTAATAACGTTATAATGGGAACAATATATTAGTCTGGGGGATGTGCCGAGACTTCCCCTAGGTGGCGAGTAGACACTGGAATAAGGTTTATAAGATGCAAAGACACGCCGATATTAAACATTTACCGTTTGTGAGAGACCCTAGGGAGAAACCTCCATTACTTATATGTAAGGAAAAGGGCCAAGTAGCTTTTGTTATTATGGAAGTCACTCATCCGGTATCGTCAGGTCTACATGACTCCTTAAGATATACCCGTAGATAGAGTAGATATACTTTAAGAGGAGAAAGATGCAATTTATTTGATCGGTCCCGTCATATCGTCGATAGCCAAAAATGAGGAATATTGTGAAATTTCATGGAATTCTGAAAAGGACCAAGATCGGAAGGATTCTATTGGGATATTATGGCTGGTTCTATATCACAGCATCCGTATCCTGACTGTACCTCCAGACAGGTTATTCAATTACAGGCTAAGAGGTTCAACGCTGATGGAGGATAACTCCCGTACGCCATACCATCTCCAAGAGTCCAGCTTCCTGGTCCTCGCAGGATGAAATCATAGAAAGACAAAACCCTGCACTCCCCAATGTCGACCTGCTCAATCCTTCCTTTCTTCCTTCGTATCGTCGATAAGGATCCTATAAAGGATGGGACAGCAACTGGGACTAGGTATAGGGTTGGTAAGGACTGTTAGGGTGGTACAGAAGAGGAAGGGATGATTTTCGCAGGATGAGGGTTCGGCATATTGAATTATAGACTGCGTGGCTCTGATTGAGAGCAACTTCAGCCCGTGGATTACGTGGTAACTACCCCTAAAAGGAACTGGCGTCGCTAGGAGCGCTGTCAAACGGCGCCATCTACGTTTTGTAGGATTCTATGTGGTTAAGCAGTAAGAGGAGTCTCGGCATTTTCGAGCGTACAAACGCTAACTAGATACTGGATGGCAAAATGCTAAATCCTACTCGTACATCCTATCCTACTCGATCCATCAATCCTATTCAAATGCTCTCATTCCCTGTCTCTTTGGACTCAACTCTTATCCTTGTGTAACCTTATCAAAAGTCCCGGGATATACCACCGTTTGTCCAAAGTAAATATCCTCTACGTCGAATCAAACCCTTACCAAGGACACTCAGCTACCCTTGGACTTTCGTACAACAACTACAATGAAAATTGTACAGCAGAGTGCCAAGTTTCCCAGTCACATTTCAGTCGGATAAACCAAAAATGATGCCAGTACCGTGTCTCTTGATCCAGTCGCTGAGGTTGCGCGTTACCGAGCGGAATAGCTGCTCTAATGCCGGAGCATAGAAAGGAAAGGAGGAGAAGGCGTCGGTGGAGGGGGTATCGGGTACGAGAGGAAAAGTGAATAAAAGCTAGATAAGTAAAGATATTCTTGGCGAAGGAAAATGAAAAAGTTTTCAACGACTCTCGCCTCTATCGGGCGCCAAGGCAAAACGAATCTCAAAAATGTCGGTTGCGATCGATTCCTTCCGGCACGTCGGGACGTCGCGCGTCGCTTCGCTGCGCCTTTATTCCGACGATGCGACGAGGAAATTGAGCATGATACCCGAAGAAGTAGGCACGAAATTATCCGGCATTGCATAAATGCATGGGCCATGGGTCGGGCACTTTGTCGGGTCTTCTAAAATATGGAGGCATCCTCCCCAGCATCTTGGTCCTCTTGTTGGGTAAGGACGGCATGCTAGGTAGGGGGACTCCTTACATATTGCGTCGGCACTGCATAAATGCATGTTATTCATGCACCGTTGTCGAGCGTCTCTTGCTTGTGCGCATGCGCACTGTTATGCCATATACCGAAACATTGCACGTATCCATATACACGGAGTCCCATGGACCCGTTATGCGAACCCTGATGCACAATTCATTAGTTATGTAACACGGCCGTGTTTATTTGTCTCCAGCTTATGCCATTGTACAATCGCCACATAATATAAGCTACGTATTACCCAGGGTTGCATAAGCGTACAAAAGGCACTTACGCGATTGAAAGAGACCATAACCTAAACCTTTTTTCCTCGGGGAATTCCCCTGGACACATGAGTATGTTCGCACCAGCGAATCCACTCAGCGTGGAAATGACGTGACTACAGTGACGGTTTTCCTTTGAGCCCACTTTCCGAAAAGTGTCAATAGCCATTCTAGAAAAGAAATGACTGCGGAAAACGGTAAAGGGTTCGGGAATATTACTGGTACCTTGATCATCATCAAGTTTTTCTTCGTTCTTTTTGTCATCGGTACGATTATAGTCGTACAGTGAAATCTTGGGCAATATCCCCCATGTCACCTATCGCGCTCCACTTAGTACCATAAAAAGCCGCTTCGCATTTTTGGCGCTATCGTAATACGTTATTACGCGTAAAATTGCCGAAGATCCCTTTTCGCTCCGCAGGGAAAAACGGGTAGGTCGGTTATAATGGTTCGCCAGTAGGTAAAGCTACCTACTCGTGTTTACACGTCCTCGTAACTTCACTCATCCGGGCGGATAGGTATTTTGGTAATATTTTCTCAATCATGTTTGGAATGGGAGTCGAAATTGCCAAGTAAATAGAACATTATTGGTAATATTCATACGGTGGAGCTAAGGCCGGGACCAGGGGCGGAAGAACGAGGTAAGCTTTCATCTCCGACGTGACTTGATGAATTCTACTCATCCCTTAGCACAGCGTTCTTCTCGAAATACCCCAGCCCCCTTATCAGAATTTCCTCTCCCTTTTTCTTTAGCTTCCCCTTTTACTCCCAGCTTTCTCTATCGTTTCACTCCTTCCAACCGTTTTCTCTTGCCGGGATGTGTGCCGCACTTTTACTCGGAACTCGAGAATTTTGGTTCTTCGAAAGTCGTCATCGAGGGAGACTGGTCGATCGCCTCAAGTTATTGCGCGAATAAATCAGATCGTCCCACGAGAATCGTGGCTATGCGAAAAAACTGAAGATAAAAAAAAGCGAAGCTACGTAGTATACGTCAACATTCTCCCTATTTTCATGAAAACTCTCACTGTGGAGCCAATCCGTTTTTGAAATAGCTGGAGACGCTATGAGACTTCAAAGAAGATAAAAACGAAAAAAAAGAGAGAGACAGCACGAGAAAGGATATTAATCATCGAAGATAACTTTAAATAATGAAAAAAAGGGTTACTTTGATCAAAACGATCAAGACAGAAGATGCTGTAGGAGTTTGAGCCCATGTAATCTGGTATCTTTTAATTCGTCAGACGACCAATCCTGGTTCAAAGAATCCGCCATTACCTCTAGATGAATTCTCAAGGAGATAAAGGTAAGAGATGGAAATTCTTTGCACGAACGATAACCCATTCTCATTATGAACGATGAGGATGGGGACGTTGGGCGTCCCGGAGAGCGCTCGAGTCCATAAGACGCTCCAGAGATCAAATTAGATATTGGTAGGCACGTTAATACGGGCTTGAATTCGGCGAGGAGGTATTGAGGATTGCCCCGAGGGAGGTTAGAAGAGCCGTGATCCTGGAAGAAGAGACCGAGGGTGAAGAGGAGGCCGAAGGAAGGAGGGAAGATGATAGAGGGAAAGTCTGAGAGGATGAGAGGGAAAAGGGGAGGTAAAGAGAAAAAGAGAGAGAGAGAGAGAGAGAGAGAGAGAGAGAGAGAGAGAGAGAGAGAGAGAGAGAGAGAGAGAGA
>JARQTI010000621.1:707179-887963 GCA_030142655.1 Trachelus tabidus
GAGAGAGAGAGAGAGAGAGAGAGAGAGAGAGAGAGAGAGAGAGAGAGAGAGAGAGAGAGAGAGAGAGAGAGACGAAGGGGTAGGAGGGGGGAGTATAGGGATAGCGGGTGCGCTGCTCCGGAAAATGACCTGTCACTCGCGACACGTCCCCTCCCCTCCACACCCCTGCCCGCCCGACATACAAGTCTCGTCTCCTCACCTTCTTATTCAAATTTTTACGTTATCTGAACATCGAGTGACAACATCCAGCCCTCCTGACGCAGCCCTCATTCGCGAGAGAATGCTCATGGTACGGCAGCCAGCCACCCTGCCAGTCATCCAACCGGAGGACGAGTAATAAAAGTGTAACAGCTGCTCCTTGCGTGGAGGATATACTCCTTTGGTTCGGCGTCATCCTGAGAAATTGAAGATCGACGATCCGCGTCGAGACTTCCGTGAATTCGATTCATCTTAAATCCTGAGGAGGTTACGTATTTTGTACGTAGATAAACGTTTAAAGTAGGTAAATCCATACGTAGTCAGATAGACAGGCTGCGTATCAGGTTAAAGCCTGGAGAGACAGGAGCAATATGGAGATCAGGAAAAATATGTGGTTAGAGGTCGTGAAATAGGTGAAAGGGAAAATATCCTGCACGGGGTGGAGGGGGTGGGGGATGTAAGTGAAAATATGTATTACCCAGCTTATCGGGGTGGCGTACATGTTGTCTTACGTTGTTTACGCTTTGGCCCCTGGATATTATATCAACTTGCCGGAAGAAAGTTATCTTGGCTTGGCCCTAGCAGTTGCCCTTCCAGAAGCTTTCAGCTATACCTAGCGGAAGGTCTGTACGTATACGAAGGTGTCTGCTAGGTCTAAGGTATCCACGATAGGCAAGGCTTGGACTCTCTCGGGTAAGGATATGCTTCGCGTAGTGCTCGTTACAAAGTTTAGGTTAGGACGTGCATGCATGTTATTACGTTGAGGGACTTAGCCCTAAGCTCGGGCGCAAACAGTGGCTGAACACATACGCGATACCGGTTGGTCCAAGCAGGAAGTTTTAAATTACATCCTGCGCTTACCAGGAAACCTGGTCTGAGCCAACGTAGTCGTCGCACGTCGTCATCGGGAGTATGCAGTGGCATTACCGAAGTCCTAGCGCCACAAGGCTGACATCGGAGCTACCGCAGAGTTTCTTCTGTACAGGATCGAAAAGTAACCGACTGAATTTCTCTTCTCCCGGGAGTTCGGGAAATGGAAACAGCAACTGAGGTAACCATCATCCTAGACCAGAGTCACGATCCCGATCGCTAATCCATTTAAGGATCGACGGAAGTAATTTCGCGGCTGGCCTCGCGGATCCGGGCCAAGGTCCTGGACTGGAGCCATCATCCCCAGGACCTCCGATCGAGAACGCTCTGCAATATCCGAAGCTGTTGATAGCTAATTTCCACGCGGCTTTCTCCTAGCCTTACGTCCCTAGGGGTATCCCTTTAGCAGGATACAGCCAAAGACACTCTGGAAAAACGAAGCCCACCTTGAAAGACAGATACGGATGGGTCCTGATAGAGTTTGAGATAGTCTGGGGGTGCTCATAGAGATAAGGGTGAAAGGTAGAATAGTCTAAGGATGAAAGGGCAGAAGAGCGTGAGGGAAGCATCCCTTCAGCATTTCAACGAGTCCCATGCATATGCATATCCCAACGTATTCTTACGAGCTCTTCGCATCACACCCTCTAACAACCCCTGTTCATACGGATGGTTCATACACGGGGTAGGCGTGTTTGTTTCGGCTGAAATATGCGGCATATATTCGGTAGTCCTTCTCTCAAGGTATCAGGGAATGGTTTGGTATAGTATGTGTATATACGTGTACACAACATAGGTATAGTCAAGGGGTGAGATTTCCTCGTAGGTATGTGGGGTGTAGTGACTAATTTAACGGTCCGCGGTCTCCCCATCAGTCAAGTCCCGCGTGTCGCCTTCCTCGCTAGACGTATTTCGTCCCGCAGCTTCGGATTTAGAATAATCTGGACCAATTCCTAAAGCGCGCTACGTCGATCATGCCGAGCGCAAGGGATGGCAGGAGTTGCGCCAGGAAGATGGGACGCTTTGTCAAAATATCAAATTCATGAATTCCAGCTGGGAGCTGAATATTTCACTGTATGGTGCTGGTGATGCTGGTTGCGTAGCTACTTGGTCCATGGCTATCGGTCTGGTTCTTTGCCTACCTTTACTACTTCCAGCGTATGCAGGCTCATAGCAACGGCTCTTGGCTACCCCGACTGATTTTCCTTGCGACAGGGGCTGCCGAGAGAATTTCGTAGTTTTTTCAAGTTATATGGCGTCACCTTGTGATCCTGACTGCTACTAGGGTAATGGAGGAGGTTGGGATACGTCGTAAGGTAGAAAGGGATGGAGAATAACTCTGTCCAAAGGATGACAATCGTTTGAAAAATCCTACTGACCTGGTTCGATCCTTGGTATACTTTTTAAGGGATGATTTTGAAAAACGGCAGAGGGGTCCAGGATGTTTCTATCCCACGGCCGTTCGGCGGCCTATTGTTTGCTGAGCTCTATTAATGATTCCCGCGGCCGAACGGACGTCAGGACGATACGCGCGAGTGCGTGAGTGCGTGGGAGTTGCACAATTGCGTGTGCGTGACGCCTCGCTAATTCTCGTGTTGATATGAACACGACTTGGCTGTATTTACTTGGACAATAGGCAACACCCTGGCGCACTGTGGCTCGACATTACAGAGGTAGGTGTCGCGTTTCCAACTACCCCCTGTCAGGCCTGAACGTCGAATTAATGGTTTCGGGTTACGAGACCAGTTCGCCATGGTTGGGGATAAACGTTAAATCCCTAACGCACCGGCATCCCCTAAACTTCTCACTATACCTTCGCCATCAACCCTGTGCCGATGCGGTATCTGGATCCGCGCTTTATTTTGGAAAGTTCATCAGGGCTTAGCCAACTCGGGTTCGCTTCTCTTGGAGGGATTCTTCAGATTAAAATTCTATAATTTATTTCACTCAATGTCATCAATTTCAACTTGCATCGCGGATGAAAGATAAGGGAGAAAGGCGTGAAGCTGACTACTCGGTTCTATAAGGGATGCTTCATCATAACCCTTGGGAGTGATATTGGAATGTGATCTAGCTGCCAGCATTACCTTGGATAATAAACTTTTTGTCTCTGAGATATTCAAATTGGCTACCATCGCGAGTGTCCCTCCGTCTCTCCCTCGATATCCATCCCTCTTATTCGAAAACCCTATCCGTCCTGGGATCCCGGAAATCATGGACGGGAGGAAAGAAATTGAGAGCGTTTTAAAAGAATCTAGTGAATATTGAGTGGAGAATAAGAATGAGAATACGGGTTACCCTGCAAATCGAGAAAGTGAGTGAGAAAACAGGATACCTACCCCTATCACCCTCCACCTTTCCCATTTCTCCCATCGCCCTTGCGCTAAGAGGTTCATATTCCACAAATCGAAATGGAAACGACGAGGAGAGTTGAAAATAAAGCAAGGAGAAAATATGGTAGGAAAAGTTAAAATACCGAGAAATAATAAAATCAAAAAAGAGAAGCCAGAAGGAAGAATGAAGGCAAAAGAAGAGAGGGTGTTTTCACGATTACAATATAAAATCCAAAGGTCCGCGGAATCGTTGAGACGCAGGGGAGAGAGAGCGTCTTTTCATTTCGCTCCATATAACGCGACGAGATAAAGACTGTAATGGAACTAAGTGTACCGTCAAGCCCTCACCCTTTATCTAATAAAATGGCAATCACGTAGCGTAATGTTCCTTTCACTTGCATCCCCGTAAATGCAAGCATCTCGGCTAGGAAACTACCCCCCTTCGAGCTTCGTCAACTTGTCACGTCCATTCCGCCCGGTTCCGAGTTCAAGAATGAGTGCTCATTCCTTATTTAAAGCTCCGTTCTCATCGTTCTTCCGTTCATCTTCTCCAAGCTCCTTTTCTCACCCTCGCCAACCCTTGGAATACCAGCAGCCGTACCACGAATTATTTCCACAACAACCCACCCCCCGCCCCCCGCCCCCCGCCCCCCGAGCGAATTATTTTCCACCCTTAAACGAAGACTCGCCAAACGTCTCGATAGGACTTTGAGAATTTTCATATTGTGACATTGCCATTGCCACGGGGCATCTTCCGAGAAGCTCCGAGGGGTGTATCAGGGGGTGGGACGAATACGTGGATGAGGATTCTTGGAAACGGAAGATCTTCCTGTTGGGGCTTCGGGGATTCCAAGAGGTGCAGAATGCCGACAGTGTCGCGTGAACGCACCCTACGCTCGGATGGCATGTCACCCCTGATCAATACATTCTTCTACGCCTCGTCGGCCACCTCCGCGTACCTCACGAAGTAGAACGCAGGATGCAGGCTTGCCAACTTGGTAGCCAACTACTGGTACCGATAGCTCCCTTCTTCCAACCCCTGGACAATATTAATGATGACAATAGTTGATTTTGTCTCTCTGCGTCTTCGCGATACTCGACGTATTCGAGCCACCCAGCAGTTTTCTGAAGCGAATAACTGCTGAGGCTTTACCCTCCTCCACCTCCACTGCTGCCACCTCCAATGTATTCGTGTTCCTTTATTCACTGAGATATGTAGCTCGTTAGGGAGAATTTCACTCTTTATTTTCGTCTACCACTCGACTGTGAACAACAACTACAAATCATTACGCTCGAAATGTCCCCGTTTATTAGAGTCTTCTCCACCCCTGTAACCAGTGCAACTCCTATACCAATACGATTTTCACCCACGACTTCGAAGCGATGGACATAACAAGAAAAAAAGCGACAAAAACCGAGGCCATATCAAATATGAATTATTGCTTGTATGTATGATATAGATGTGTACATACGTAAGGCTATTAAGGGTTGAAACGATACCCCCTAGGGCCTTAATTATTTCCCACAATTTGTTTTTAATATCGAGCGAGCAGCGTTGAAGGAAGAAATTTAATATTCACGAAAGCTCGGCTAATGAAAGTGAATACTTTCTTGTTTGCCCCAGGATGTATATAATGTACGGGATGCAGGCAGAAAATAAGGAAAATAGGATACAGTAGGGGATGATAAAAAGTAAACAGAGATAAAATACAAGAGAAGTCAATGAAATACAGTTCATGCTGAACATACCTCATCCCTGACATACTGAATTTTACCTAGGTTGGATAAAACGTGTTTACTGTTTATTTCTTCCTCCTTTTTTCCCACCCCTACCTCAATGTTGAAAATAAATTAATCCCTTCGATAAATTCACCGGTTACGTATTGGGTCGAACGCATTATTGTTAAATGCATGTTGCAGGGAAAATGTCGGGTGAGCTTTTCCCACATATGCAGACCCCTCGCTCCATGTGGTTCTGTAGGTTTGCCATATACGTACCTGCGTATAAATAAATGCACAGGCACGCAGGTGTATATACGCAGGTGTGCACGTGGTGGACAGGGGCACACGAGGCAAAGGTACCAGAGAAAAAAAAGCAGCGAAAAGCGCAATGAAAGTCAATTTATATCGAGGAGGATAGTTGGTTCGAAAAAAAACGAGTAAAATAGGAATAAATAAAAAGAATAAGCGAGGAATAGAAGGTATAAAAAAAATACTCGCGGAACACTCGACTCCGAAGGTTTTCTATAGTAGCTACTTTGGTAGCCTGGAGGCATTATCGTGCACACGTAATTTATATTGGCGTAGCCACCCTCCCGGCAAGGGTAGTTGTAAGAACTTGGTATCTAATGTGTATCGCCGCTGGTGGTGCTTGCCACAAGCTCCCATAACCTGAGCTTCCTCTTCCTACTACGTCACTTCCTCCACCCTCACCACCCCTCTATTCTGACTTCACTATCCATTGCATCCCTTGCAGCCCACTTTCCATCCCGAGCTGAAGCTTTATGGCTGCGTTCACTTGAAATCTATAGAGGGTTGCAGACTAGCTGGACTATAATCCTAATTGTTCGAGAACTTTCGAAATACCTCGGGATGTGTGTTCCCGGGTTAAGTACTGATGGAAATTCCGGAAGTGGGACGATACCGGAAGTATTGAAAGTTTACAGTTGCTCCATCGAAGGACTTTGACCCCCATTAAAGAAGTAACGTTGACTTTGTGTGAATATAAAAGATAAAGGAAAATGGCGGTACTCTTCCCTTCGTGGCTGAAAGGACGAGACGTGAGGGGATGAAACGGGTACGGAGAAATTATCATGCGAGCTTTACGAGATCAATTTTATCAGAGTCGCGAATTCAATCCCCACTGATTCGCTTTCGGTAGTTAGGTTTAACAGGAAGTTTTCATAAACTGAATTACTGGAAGGAAAGTATAGCTCGATGTAAATCCGCTCGCGACGGCACACTTGAGAACCGAACCGAACGAACTAGAGCACGGATAAGAATGGCTCTCAGAGCCAGCCGATCGTGTTATAACGAAAGCCCATAATTTATAGACCATTAAATCTTGCCTCATTTTCTCCATCTTCTTAAAATTTTATTAACAGCTGCACTTTACGCGTGCCGTTTTACGACACTACCCTCGGCAACGCGATATCCAGCTTACGTCGTCTCGGTCACTCCATCGGATCATCCCCACTTCCGTTCACCAGTACCAAGATCTATAGCGATGGGGTGATACCGCAATTTCCTGCGGGGCTGTTGGAGTACACGCGTTTACTTGCATAGTATTTTTTTATACATTCCAGTCCTACAGATACCTACCCCCTGACCCAGCCACCTTCACCCCTATCCGCAATAAGGATTTCATAAGTGAATCACATTTCGTGCAAGTGGCACAAGTGCAGGGGTTGCCGGTACCGGAAGAGTTAAAATGTTTGCAGGTCGAGAAGACAGAGAAAAATTCAGGGGTAACTTTCCTAGAGAGTTGCGTTATTACGAAATAGGGGTTGGTTCCAGTGCGCTTGTCTCAGGGTGCACGCGAGGGAGCCCTTGGAGAGGCATGCTCTTATTGTTCTCTCTAACGTGGAGCACTCTCACCTACCCTTCAGCGCGGTTTCAACGCCTTTTATTTTCCGCAGGAAGGGGCGCGTTACCGCTGATAACCCTCTCGAGTACGATGAATAACATAAACAGGGTGAGTGCGTGCGGCCCGGGCCCACTGGTTAAAGCATAGGGGTAAACCAGTGGCGACCCACACGGTGATTGCTGAAAGTGAAATAAGAGGGTGGGTCCCTGTACCACTTTTTTTTTTACATGAGTGGTATGCGTGTAGGTACTACCTAAAACCTAATATTTGAAACATATCTAATTACGGAGCCATTCCTTGTTGGCAAATACGTGATATGTTGTGAGGTGTATGTTGCTAAGATACAGATTGTATTATATATACTATATATACTTTGGCGATTCGATGGATGAAAGTCGATATTGATAAAGGGGGTGGACAAATTATAATAAGGGTTGAAGTGTTCAACGAATGAAAGCATGAGAAAGAGCTTGAAAATACTTAGGTGTGTATTGCGTATGGAGACTGAAACGTTTACGTAGCTTAAGTCTTTAGTGGGAGGGTGAACAATGAAGAGGGTTGAAAAAAATAAATAAAATGGCGTAAGCGCAGTCAAATCTATCGAATCAGTATAACGAGTGTACGAGAGTTGCAAATCAGTTGGAGTTGTTTCTGTATTTTTTTTGTTTTTGTTAAATCCCGTGAAAGAGAGGGTTTACGGAGGGTGGTTCTGGGCAAGGGGGAGGGACGCTTAGTGCGGGAGTGCAGCGATGTAAAAGTGGGAGTGAAGAGAGTGGATACGTGGGATGAGTTCCAAGGGGGAGGAAGGGGGATGGAATGCAGCAACACAATAAAAGCTGCTGCAACCAGTGGACGGGAGGGTGCAAATGCATTTTACGACCAAGAGTGCACCACTGCATCCCCCATGCCGACAAACCTCCCTTGTCCAACCTTCTCTATGCTCTCGGGCAGTTGGACGCACAGGCCGACGTACTGGAAGCTGCGTCCACTGAATTGATTTCAGTTATTTTCCGATCATGTAACTTGTCGAGGCTTTTACATGGACAATTGATTATTATTGCTATTCCGATATCGTTCTGCTTGGACGTTTAGTTATGTTCGGAGATTCAAAGTCTGACGGGACTCCGGGATCAAGTATGAAAATGCTTGACTTAATAAAAAAAAAATACAAATAAAATTGGAATATTCACAAGGGTCCAATCCCTCTCATTCTTGGATGGATCGATCCGACCTTTTGTTATTATCCAAAAAATTCAATAAAAAAAAAGAAATTTGAAAAAAAAGTGAAAATAATTTTCTAGGTAAATTAATATTATTGTATTCCTCTAGAAAAATATTCATCTTCATTGTTTTACTGCATTCTTGCGCCTTTCTTGCCATTGTAACTCTCTGTATCCAGTATGTATTTACAAAACAAGGCTAGCAGCATCACGAGTGTACTGGACCATGTGACAACCTGCATTTCAAGGCATACGTACACGTATGCCTATACGTACAGTGCTTCGCCATATTTCATCGTACTTTTACCTCGTCGTTCGAAAAGAAGGAAAATGAGAAAAAAGGTAACGGAGGAGAAAAAAAATATGGATGCTCCGAGCAAGCAGCGCCAATTTATGGGCGAACAATTCTATCTCGTTTCGGAGCCGCGGTTTGGCTTCCTCTTCTCTCGACGCAACCCTCACCAGTCCTCATCGGTCCCAGCTTCCACCCTGTCCGCTGGTATCCACAAGCAGAATCCGTTGTCAACCCTCGTGCATCTGCGCCACCAAGGACGAACAAAAGTCGTGTAACTGCGTGTGTATCTCTCCATTCGCCATTTCAACCCTCCCACGGGGGTTGGACGCTATGAATTACTGCACCCTAAATATTGCGTCGCACGTCAAGTCCAGCGCACTTGTCTTTTATTTTTCGCCCCATTTCTTCACTGCTTGTTTCCCAGGTAGTTTCGTTACATTGACGGATACATACATTTCTGTACGAACACACGGTATATGGCGGATTCAGATCTCTCGAGGGATTGGGTGAAATGACGAAATTCATATGAAAATGTTTTAAGGCGTAAAATCACGCGAGAACGTACGTGCTCGAAATTTAGTTTTCATCAAAGGACAAATTCTTTGATATTTTTCTTGGTAGTCAAACATATCATATGGAAATTCTGGAATAAAACATTTCAACGATATGAGGAATGTGCAGTTGCGACGTAGGTAGTCTCATTTCATATTTCACAAAAAGGCGCAAAGAGCACACATAAAGTTCCACTGACAAACTCCAATGCATCAATGTTTTTTAATATTTCTCCTAAAATCTCTAACAATCGTTATATTCAATATTTAACAATGTCGTCATAGAATCACGTGTTAAATTATTTTCAATTACCACAACTACCCATGCATATATACAGATACGTATAAATGGATAGAGATTGGTTTGCCAATTTTTTCTTAGGAAGTAGATAATTCACCGGTGGTCGAGGTTATATTTTCTCGACCGACATTTTCACGTTGACGCTCGGTATCGTGTGGCATTATTCACTCTGATTTACGTGGGATATGTGTCCTCGGAGCAGAGGATCAGAATTGTTGCTAAGGAGCACGTCTAGGAGATAGTAGACAGTGTAGTACCCATATATACCCATGGGTGCAGCAGAAATCGTTATTGAGTAACCGGATATAGCAAATGATTAGAAAACGAGTGTTGTCCTTGATAAAGGAGTGTTGAATCGAACGAGAGAGAAAGCAGATAGGGAATCGCGACGCTTTCCTATTTCTCATCGGCTTTTCCCTCTTATCGGAAGATCCTAACGTTTTCATCGTTCGATTTACAGTTGCACCGTGGAAATCGAACGGTGCGATGCCCTGGCATAAAACTCAAAAGCAGCATCCACAGCCGTGAATGGCAATTGTTACGCTGGAGGATATGAAATCGATTTCGTATAAAATGGAGGAACCATCAAACTGCGCCTGGGATCGCATCGCGTTATTTAAAACGAATGCTGTTTTATGCAGCGACCGGTATACGTATCGATTTCTGGAAGGATCGGATATACTCGCCAGGATTCGAAATGTCTGATATCGCTGATAACGTGTATATTCGTGTGCGTGTATTGAATACGTGAAAATCATAGTGAAATGGTCAAATGGATTTTACGATAATGATAATAATTTCGCGCGGGAATTATGAATTTGAAAGATAATACATTGAAATCTAGGTTCTGCATCTTCATCCCTATTGTGTATTTGCATTCGGATCGAAATCGGATATAGATATATGCACGTGGATTGTGATTCTGAGGAATCATTAAAAAGAGCTTCGGACATTTGGTAAATGGAAAAGAAAAAAGAAAAAAAATATTCAGAACACAGGGGGTTGGTACGTAGAAAATTATCTATTGCGTCCCTGCTTAACGGTGGCGAAATAAAACGGTAGGGCGTAACGTTGTTTCGGCGTATTTCCGGGATGTTTCCGAAAAAATAAAAAATTCATGGATCAGAAAAGAGAGAAAAATAAAATCACTGTACATGGCCATTCGTAACGTAATTTGTAATTTTTCATTCCCCTTTACGGAAAATCGTAACGCCCCTGTTCTCCCCGTTACGTAACAAGTTCTGAATGACGTAACCATAGTGACACCATGTTACTGACTGTTGCAACTACCCTTACCAGAATCATCAGCATCCTTCTCAATTTCTGACCCCCCTATACCTAGCTTTACACGTGTCTGCACAATATCTCGCATTTCACATCCAAATCCAGAAGCTTCGTCTTTCTCCTACCGTGCAGATACGGGCGCGAAATTCGATCTTTGCTTAATTGAATTCATTACAGTATATCTGCCTGGCAGGCTACGTAATTTCATTGCGGCTGACATCCGACGGGGTCGAGTGGATTCAGCGTCGCGACGCTTGGACTTATTCCTGCGGTACCTACAGAGCCAATGCACCATGAGAATGCGAAGTACAGATATTCAGTAAAATTGTCCTCCATTATTGACCCTCATAGCGATAATTTAATTCGACCTTTCCCCCGACCTAACTTTCTCAAGATTCCATTGAATCTGCCAATCTTCAAAAGAAAAACAAAACGTAAAATTCCTAAAAATTCGTAAATTTTACGATCATCCATTTAGATCTTAAAACAAAGCCCAAACCCACTTAGTTCTATAAATACTGAATTTTCTTTAGTCACGGAGGCACCAGGTGAATTTGATGTCCGAATATCAGGTTCTAGTGTGATCCAAGTGAGAAACGCATGTGCTGCGTAGACCGTAAAGCGTATAGTGCACAGCATATATGTATATAAGCCGACGAAGTGATAGCGACGGAGGAAACGTTAAAGACGAGGATTCGGCACTAGAATCGACGAAGTGCAACGTTTGGGATTGCAATTGCACTGGAATTGCCTGGGATATGTCTTTGAACACGTTAATTTGGAGTGCCAGTGGGCAAAGCGGGATGAAAGTGCCGATAGATGGAATCGAAGTGGTGGACCCGTTGTTCGCGAGAGAGGGAGAGGGGGGCAGGTTGCAAATGCACGATTTACGCATTCGAGTGTACACGAATCCCGTCATTGGCTTTATTGGTAGTAAAGTCTGTACCTAGTGGCGGACGACTATGGGACCGAGGCACCTGGTGCACGTCTGGAAACGCAGTTAAATCCGTACGCACCCCGTGACAATGTATCTAGAGATATACGTCTGTTATATCTGTATCTAGAGGAATCGTTACAGCCAGAACATACGTAGCCAGGAATTTGAGGTATAAAAGAGAAGCTATGACTTTTGTCGGAACAAAGAGTACACGGGGTATACGCAGCCAAGGTCCTTTCAGTGGAATAATTCGGAAGGATATTGAGATTTTTTCGTTGGGTCCAGATTCCAGAGAAAAAAATACACGTGCAGCAACTTGATCCGGTTCTACGAATTCGGGATCTGTGTTTTGCGGATCTCGGAATTTCCGGGAAAGGTATATTAGTATAAGTTGAGTTTCCTTGTTACGCATCAAAAAGCTCCTTGATCTTTTTTCTTGATTGCGAGCGACAGCCGGGGAAAAGCTCGTTAAAGCTCTGGTATAACGAGCAATCGTCGTCCTGACGGGGAGTAAAAGAAGGAAGGGAGGGAGGAACGAGAGAAGGAAGAGAGAAGTGATTACGAGTGAAGGAAGATAGGAAAATTTCATGATAATTATTAATTGTCAGGACAAAAATCCAAGGGGGGAATGTTGGTAACGATTCGCAACAAAGGAAGCAAGTGTCAGTTGATTATTGGATCGGAATAAAAATGTCAAAGCATGGATTATTGTATATCTGTTTGTACGAGGAATGGTTTAGGGGTAGCTTAAAATAGGGGTTGCTAAATAAACTTGGCTACGTAACCCCATGACCCTAGATATAAACGACCAAGGGTATTTCATCTTTCCCGTAGTACTGGGCCTGCAGTATTTTCATGGGAAAAGCACGTCTTTCTCCCAATAGCGTGCTCTATCGCGACTCTAAATGCAATATCGAACTCCATAAAAATAGAGCTTTTTCGGTACTTGCTAGCGTCGTTGCTCGTTGCTCGTTGCTCGTTGCTCGTTGCTCATGGAATGGCCACCGCTTCGCTGTTTTAAGGAATAACTTTTTCTAGACTCTATGGTAAATTTCGCCTGAAATACAGTATAGCACTCTGTCGTTGAGTAGAATGGACAAGGGCGTAGGGATGGGTACGTATAGGGTGGGTCTTGAAGTTGAAACGAAACGGGTTGACCCAAACACTTCTCCCAGTATGGCTTTATGGATTGTAAAGTTGTAAACTCACATCCCTGGCGTAGGGAGCATTCGGGTTACGTAGACCATTAGAACGAAGCGGGCTAATATCGTTAAACCACCAGAATCTCTGGCTACACGTACATAATTGGATGATGCCGCAACAATATATTTTTGTCCTCTTTCCTCACGTAGCCTGTGTTTTACGGCTTTACTTCTTTTCCTTTTTTACGATCAATCGTATTAGTCCGACAGTGCTTTCGACTTGGTTTTCACTTTAGCATCGAGCAACTACAGTCGGTCCATCTACTAATTGATAAGGTTTCATCCAATTATGCTTAAAAGCGAGATCCATCCCCTGTTATGGGGATTAGTGGAAGAGGCTGCCGATGGTCCTGTAGGATCATTCGAATGGTTACTTAACGCAGTAATGCGGTTACGCGATACAATTGAAAAATCATTCCGGCAGCTCCAAGGGAATCCGATAAGTTTTCCAGTTGATAAATAAAATATTCGTTACGATTGAAATAAAGGGATAAATTTTATGGATGAGAGTAAGTAGGATATTCAAGAGTGAAAGGAGTCTAAGAATGTTATCTCGCGTTCTTATGGATCGGCCCGAGTGAAAATGATGAGAAGACTTGCTGGTCCAGAGGGAAAGACGAAGAAGGGGATGAATGGTGTATTGGGCGTTTCACATAGGACGAAGTAGCAGCGAGTCGAAAAGGTATGAGACGCGAGAGCAGAAGGAGTGGTGGCATCGATAAATCAATGGAATATGGTAATGTCGCAATTTCAATAATTTAAATATGTATGAAGGAAAATGGAACAATCTGGAAAAGGCAGGGATCCGCCGGTGTGCCAGTGAATCGCGCCTAATGAGACGCCCTGGTCCCAAGAGAGGGTCTCCTCTCTTAGGGCCCAGAGCATCCACCAGCCAAGAAGAAGACGAGCTGCGGAGAGACAGACACGGTAAATAAAATAAATAAATTCCTTCGAAATACAGGCACAGATGAAATGTCGCGGAAACTCAGCTTCGCTCTGGAGCAAAGTCGACTAGTCGAATCGCCATCGGCTTGTTCGTTTTAGCGCAACCGCAAAACAGCGTAACCCTCGCGGATATCCTGGATAAATTTTACCCCTACCGTCGCTTCTCTTTCATTCTACCCCGTTATCCCCTCTAGCGTCATCCCCTTGCTACTGGATGCTGTGAAAGTCACCATACACACACACAAAGGTCCTACCGTTATATCTTGGACTAAACCCTGTAAGGATCATACGGATCGAATGGTAACTCAAGGACTTCCGGTCCCTCTCACCACCCTACCATCGTACGTAGCTAACCGCGAGAAATGAACGGTTTTGATTTCCGGTTGCGCAATGCCTCTTCAGCGAAGTCAGTCGAGTTGCGGTTCGCCATCCTCACGCTCTACGGCTTTGGTACTGTTCTCGACACACGTGACTATACGGACACGTATGCTCGCACGAGCCCTCCTTCTTTTACTACACACATGGGTCCGCGTATGTGGAGACACGTGTTTGTGTTTGGAATACGTTTCTAGGAGTAGTCGAGAGAACCACCTTCAACTGACATTTCCGCCGCGGCTTGATCGCGGGTGGAGTGCGGTCTCTATACGCTGCGACACTCCACCAATAACCCGTGCAGTTACTATAGCATATACCATGTGTACTGTAGAGTGTACATACGTACGTACCTAGAGGAGAACGGTATAACTACTCTACCTAACTGTATATCATATAGCGTACAGTACGATTGAGGTCCAGCTGCGCACGTGCTTCATCCCCTCATGCAATTATTTACAGGTCACGTATTTAAAAGGATGTCTAGCATGTTGCCGCTAGCTGAGGCTCCGGATAGAATTCCGTGAGGATGTCAACCGGATGTACTCTTAGTTTCCAAAGTTATACAAAGGATACCCTATACCTTGGCACTTTTCATCTATTTTACTTAGTACAGTCATATAGGATATCTGAGTAAAGTCATACAGTATTTTTATTTTTTTGTATGTCCATCAGAGAGAGAGTAGATAAGTCCAACGGTACTTGGGTGAAATCTTTTTCTTTGGAAATGTGTAAAATTGCTATTGCTCTGCTCGAGTGAAGTGTGGGAGAAACTGTGTGGCTGACCATCCTATGAATGGACACTCCTGAATGTGGGACACGTCATATATGCACGGAGTCGTCTTTAAGCTGTAACGGCGACGGGGGAGGGGAAGGTAAAGCGTCAGTGAGTAACTCAGTGGGAAAGGCAAAGGAACATAAATCATAGGCAGGAAAGGTACACAGTGGCAGGATGACTGCGAGAACCGAGAAGGCTGCCAGGGTGGCTGCTCGAGGGCTCATGGTCATTAATTTTATTTTCATCAGACACCGGCCAGGGTTAACAAGTTAGCCGTGTCAGGGGCGGAATATTAAATGACTGGTCATAGTAATCAGTGGGTGCTCCGTGCCGGCAACACCTTTCACGATTTGAAGGAGCAGCGATCCGGATTTCATGAATCGAATCAAATCACTCTCCTTCTCTCTTTATCACTCTTCTTAATGGTTATTTTCTCTTTTTGCTGCACTCTCTTTCTCTCTCTCTCTCTATCTTTCTCTCTCTCTGCTTCTCTCGTATCTAAGAAGAATTTCGTAGTCTGGGGCAGTCAGTTGGATCTCCGCGTAAATGAATTCGGCGTAAATTAGCATTCCCCTCGAGCAATCTTCCAGGACTCAGCTCTCACGGGTTCCGCTGGAGAGGCCCCGGCACTTCTTTAGATTCATTGGATAATGCGTCATTCTTTTCAACTATCCGAAACTAATTTGGGGTTAAGTAATTTAAACGTAGCGTGGAGCAATTAGAAGGGCTGCTCTTGGTAGTCGTGGGTGATTTAGGAATACAGTTTCGCGCGAAGAATAACTGAGAGGGTTAACGGCGAGCAGGGCCCTTGGCCCATGAGAAAGGAGAGTTCAGTGTGAGAGAGAGAGAGAGAGAGAGAGAGAGAGAGAGAGAGTGTGAGAGAGAGAGAGAGAGAGAGAAAGAAAGAGAGAGAGAGAGAGGGAAATTCGAAGAGAGTACAAGATGAGAGAGTCATGGCAGATGAGAAAGAGAAAGAGAGAGAGAGATAGCAGAACGGGCAGGTAACTTCTGGTAAGTTACCCCATACCAACCGTGCAAAACGAAGGAGGGCGAGAGACTGAAATATGCGCGAGGATGTGAAATTTATGTGTAGCCACACCTGGTTAGTGCTTACATGCGAAATAGTCTCATAAATTTCCATACGTGGAGCTCCGGGTTTAAATCCTGCGCGCCGAAAGGAGGAATATTGGTTATCGTCCTTCTTTTATTTTTTTTCATCCCCCCCCCCCCCCCCCCTCCTATACCATTTTTGTCCTGCTCTTCACCATGCCTCGCTCTCGCTCTGGCACGACAGTTAAAGTTTCCCGTGGTTGGACGTCCTGAAGATCCTACCACAGGATGTGCCATCGGTACAGGATGATCCTGACTAATTGAAAGGACTACGTTCAGAACTGAATGTATGGTGAAACGCGCTGACAGCCATTTTACTGGCCTCCTATGAATTTTAACCACTGCCGAAAGCTGCTGTAACTTTAAACGACGTAACTTTGGTCCACGGGCTACGTCAACCACCCTAACACGCCGTTGATACGTGTAGCTACTACCCTCACGATTTTAGCACGTGTACTTAATTACACGTTGCTTTTTGTCTCTACCCTCTATTTCCGCTTATTTCTCCTCATCCACCTATTTTTTTTACCTCCGTTTTTGGTAGCCACTGGTTTGTCTGTTTTTTTTTAACGTTACACATGATACGTGCGCAAACTTTGATAGACGCGACAAATGCCACAACGTGTGCACTATGACTTTGCCATTCTCGACTCGCCAATATCGTTTCGAGTTTCTCGTCATTAACGGGCACCGCCATTTATTACACCGTTAACACGTACACGGCATGCATGGCGGCACAAAAGCGAAATTATAATTAACATGACTACGTCGATAGCACAATGAGAAACTTTCCCTAGGGATAGATCGTGCACGTGGGATGTATCTTTGAAATACATAATAACTGTACATTATAATGGGAAAAATATATTTTACCTACTATTGCCTCTAGTATCGATACCGCACAACGATCCGCCCTCGTACGAAAGATATTTCATATATTTTTCCGAAAGATCTATATGTTTATTTCACCAGTAAAAATTGCGTTCATCCAGCATCCCCGCCATGCTTACTTTTCCTGGTGAAAATATCATCCGACATAGACGTTGCGAGAAAAAAATATGACGTATCGA
This sequence comes from Trachelus tabidus, assembly GCA_030142655.1. NCBI lineage: Eukaryota > Metazoa > Arthropoda > Insecta > Hymenoptera > Cephidae > Trachelus > Trachelus tabidus. Next base: position 724,229 of record JARQTI010000621.1, read on the forward strand.
GGAAAACAATTTGTTCCGAGACAAACAACGTTAATGATAACAGTCCGTTTCTAAGGCTCGGTACAAAAGCAGGAGGGTATAAAATCAGTGTAGTCGGTAGGTCATCCAGTTAGAAGATACAGAGGAAAAAAATCTGAAAGACAGGTTGGTATCCAGAAGGGTGGTTAGGACGTTCAATGGCGGACACAAGTTCTGTTGGGTGGGGGGTTGCCAGGGAACGAGGCTTTCCAGCGCCATCATGAGCGGATGATAGAAAAGCAGGGTGAGTGTGATTGTGTGGTCAGCAGCAGCAATCAATGGCTCTGCATACGGCACGCACGGAATCCGATAACGTCAACCTCTGACCTAACAACCCTTAACTCCTTCGAGTTCTCCCTCACTGCGAGACAACCTGTCCACCTCGTGGAAGCTTTTAAGGTCAACCGCGAAGCACGCAATGACCTTAGGAAGAATCTACTACCAGTCACTTTTCTCAATACGAGATCAACGACTGTGGAAATGGCGGATAATCGAAATTACGTTACTGTGCTGACTGAATGGATGGCTGGGTGGGTGACTGGCTGGTTGGCACAGCAGCCCTCCCCTTCGATCCCCCCACTGACTCAGGATATATACAACGGGAGCAGCCGGTTGTTCAGGGAGCCGCTTTATTGGAGAGTGTTGCTATCGACAGGCTCTGGCTGTTGGGTATACGCGGTCCGCTGCATTTTCTGTGTTATCGTTGTAGGGGCTCCAGGCGAAGCCACGGACAATGGCAGAACCCATGGCGGATGGCGAGAGAAAGTAAAAATTAACGAGAATTCAAGCTTGGTCGGAGCCATTGAAAAATTGCCCAGCGCTCCTGGTGCGAGGGAGGTTTGTGACTTGTCGTTTTTTCGCCAGCTTCTGTGCTTGCTTCGCCACCCCAGGTCCACCCCCAGCCCCACCTATCCTACCTTTCCAACCTTTAATACTAGGCCAGGCTGCGCCATCCTATGTACTATGGTATATCACTCTTTCTATTTTACCCTCCGACGGCGTTTTCCACTACTACCCTTACTACTACCCCTTCTTCTTCCTGATTGTCCTCCTCATCCTCCTTATCCTTCCTCAACCCCCCCCCCTCATTGCCATTTCTCTATGCGGAGGTGCAACCCTGTTGTTGTCCGAGGCAGCCGCGTAGCGGCGCTACAGTCTGACGCTTCGCGAACTACCGTTTATAACTAATGAGGTCATGTTCCGCGAACGCGTCAAATAAAATAACCCGTGCAAAAGTTAACAGACGAGAGATCATGTTTCTCGCTCTGATAGTCTCCTTTGCATCCCTTATTCTGCAGTTCTAGTATTGCCCTGGCGCCAGTTGAAAATCACCGATAATTCGGAGTTAACTTTTTTAACGATAAGAATTTCAGTACCGACGACGAGGATCCTTGTGAGGCAACTTCGAGGCTTCTTCGATTCTTCATCTTCTTATTCGAGTTTCCTTATTTCATTTGCATCGCCGTCACTCTCTACCTTTCTCCCACTCATTCGCATTTATTCGCCCTCCGCGCTACGAGCCCTCGATAATTAGACAGAGTTTCCTCCTAAGGATTTCAGAAGTAGAATTATACCCTCGTTATTAATAATTTTTTTTTTTTTTCTTCAAATAGGTAATACCTACTTTCTTTACTCAGAAAGGGATACCTAACCCCAGTATATCCCTTATCTCTGACATCCGTAAGTACTGTCGATTATTAATTAGGAGTTTTATTGCCTTATCGTAGATCCTTTAATTCTTCTCTAACGACCTGAATATGTCCCTGGACGCAATTCTGAATCGATCTTAGTCTTAGTCCAGCTCAGAGACCAAAGATGGCCGGCGTTGATACCAGACGGCTCTTCTCGTAAGCCTGTCCATAGGACTACCAGCACGTCGTCTCCTGGGAATCGGGCGTATCTGCTTGGCAGCACGTGCAAACACGTCGGATGAAGTCTAGCTTCCATTTCAGAAGATGCGCCGCAGCGGAACAAGTAAATATTGATACAGATCGAACATCTAATCGCTCTGGCCCGCGTTTACCGACATGGCATCTATACATATTGGAAACGGGCCGCGATTAACGGACCCGAGATACCCGAAGGCCCCAGGCATGATACAGCACTGTTGGTAGGCATTGACATCGCATCTAGTATTGCCAATCTGGCAGTGCTGCTTTGTATCCAAACCAGCCCAGTTCCGTGAGTCTCTAACTTCCCCAGGGAAAGGCTTTATCTGGAAGCTTCTGAGATTGAATTAAAAAAAAAATAAACCATCACTGAAACAGGGCAGGATATTCTGTAGAAAAAAGAAGAAAGTAAAATAAGTCTAAAGCGTAAGCTATGGCCCACATATTTTCGTGAAACACGTGTGTATGCAATCCGTATACGATTTACCAGGAGAAATTATTCGAGGAAAAAGAAAAACAAAAATTTACTGATTCGTATCGATAACAGGATACCCAAAATTTTTTAACTATTGACGAATAGGGATAATTAAATTTTTCAGGGCGGTACCTAGAGACGTTTTACAATGCTGTTGAGATTATTTTGTATTTTCCATGCTACACGTCATACCTAATTCTATCCCAATGGACGCGCTACCGCACTGGTTCCAATTAGCATCGTTATTAAATTTTTTACCATCGATTCCATTAAACGTAGCGCGCCGCACGCTGATAATCTTCTTGCCCGTCAGCCTCGGATGCCCGGATGAATCTCCTGATGCGGAAGACACGAGTTCAACTGACAAATAGAGTGGATGAACAGTAAATGCAGATGCAAAATACATACAGGGAATAAAAATAGAGAGAGACAGAGAGAAGTACCATAGACTTTTTTACATGTATCTAAGACAATAAAAAAAATATTAAATTTTCCGAATTTCATTGGATATCATTTCTTAATATTTGACTATCAGTTACAGAATAAATGTTTGCATCGTCTCTTTTTATTCCCATGTGATTTTATGCTCCACTGAATTTAGCATTTGTCTATGTGTACATAGAGGTTATATATATATATCTACATATACGTACAGTATAGTAGAAAATTTCTGGAACGGTAGTCAAGAGAGTGATATTTCAACATTAAGCTTGAAAATATTTGTCCGCGGACCAGTGTTACTGTTCCCGTTCCAGGATGTCTTCCAGTGAAACGAAACGGGCGAAACTGAGGAAAGTCCTGGGCGGCGCGCAGTGAAGTTTACGAGGTGCGAGAGGCCGCGCACGAAGCAATATAACTTTCTGTTCCGGGATCGAAGGAAGTATTTTTATGAGGTTCTTGATTAAGACCCTCTGAATTTCCGTGACAGAAAACTTCTCCTTCGCCAAAGTTCCTCATACCAGGATGATCTTGGTAGTATACGGTAAGTCCTGCCTGACTGCCAGACTATTACCTATCCAATGGCTGCTTTCGTATCCACGTGCCTTTTTTCTAACTTTCCTAAGCGTCCTTCCTCTTTGAAACTTTCCGAGAATCAAGATGTCCCATGTCTTTTTTTTTCCATTGGCCTTTTACCTTTATGAACACCTTACTAGATTGTCAAAAAAAAATCAAAATGTAAAATGGTGGAAATGTTCCCACTGTGCAATTCTTATAGCTGTTTCGCCTAATATATACATTTTTTTTATTTCTTTTATTTACCTCATTTTCCCTTTTTTTCCGTCTGAGAATCTCGTAATGCACGCATGATTGGCTAACTCCGACAGTGAGATACCAGCCAACTGGTATCGTCCGCGTGCCCGCGTTTCTACGAGCGCATTGCCAGAAATGCTTCACTTCGGGACTCAAGGGAAATCATGTATGAAGTTCCTCTCGCCACTCTCCCCATCCTCCCCCCCCCCCCACCCACTGACCATCTCTCTCTTTGGAACTCTCGCATTCTCTTCCCTCTCGTTCCCTCGCTACCCCTCCCGGTTACCGTGTCCCGTTGTATCCCTAGGACTCGTAACTTCTGTGTGCGAGACCAGTTGGAATTTCTGAAAAGACCTATATAGAAAGGGCATCGGATGCTGCGCGACGTCGTATTTCGGTTTGGGTGGATCGGATCCCGAGACGTTGAGGAAAAAAGTGAATACGACATTTCCATTTTCTTGATTTCCGTTTAAGCTTTTTTTTTTTACTTTTCTCCTTCCTTTTTTGCCTCTCTTATATTCTGCAAACCAAAATACGTATATGGGGCTAAGGTGACTTTCTTTTGAAATATGTTTCTATGGGGTGAGATGGCGAAGCATGTGTCTGTATGTATGATCGGCCTCAGTCTGATGTCCATCTTTCATTGTTATCGCTAATGGAGGAACTTCTATCTTTTCTCTTTCCACCTCCTGGGCAACATAGTGCTAAGATACTCACTCTCGTTCTTTACTCTTTTCAAAAGAGTATGAGAAGACTGAAGAAGCTCTCCCTTCTCCACGCTGAAGAGTAGTATAAGAGAGAGAGAGAGAGAGCGAGAGAGAGAGAGAGAGAGAGAGAGAGAGAGAGATAAAATGAGTGAAAGAGCAAAAGAAGAAAAGAAGGAAGAGTTCAAATCGAAAGATTCGGAGGCTGCCTCGGGCTCTTATCTGGTCCACATTTTAAAACTTAAAAGTTGGACGATCTATGTCCAGCATCATTTTTGGTCCATATGGATAACACATAGAGCATCACTGAAAATTCCTCAACTTCCTAGTTTACACTCCCTATACGTCATTTTCTTGTCATCAAAGTTTTTCCACATCCATTCTCATCTCAGTACCGAGTCAGACAAATTTTTCTAGGTAAGGGAGAGATGGAGATCAATTGTCACCCTGTTACCATTGACCTCTACCTCCCCTATCTGTAAGCATGGGTTAAACGTGTTCATTGAGATAGTTGGCACCTGTAACTATTTAGCATATTGGTGTATACAGAAGGTGCTGGTATCTTTGAGAAAATCGAATTTTCTCCTCGACTAACAGCCAGACGTGGATATACGCACAAACTGGAAAAGCTTGGGTACCTTATAAGGAGAATTTGGTACAAGCTCTGGTAGCTACATCAAGATACAATGTAATCTCCAGATGAGATCTCACGAAGCTTCGGTAATTGAGATCTTTCTAGCAAGATCGCTATCAAAGACGCACCCTGTACGATAAATTCTCCCTTACGGAGCGAATGCTACCTAAAGACTTTATACGGGTTAAAAGAACCAGAGGGGTGGGAGGGTGAGCGGCAATATATATATATATTATATACCACCCCATACTCCCCTCCTCCCAATCACCCTAGTAGTGAGGTCGGCTACACGGAACAAGGGTCTTTTATCGAAAGAAGGGAATTGACTCTAGCTCTCCCAGGACACAATGGATGTCATCATTAAGGGGATTTAAAAATAACAATAAACCTGAAATCCTCTCGCTCGCATGCGCCTGTACACGGGCGCTAAACGACTCTTATCTTTTGTCCCATGAAAAGCCGTCTGCAGCCAGTCGAGCGTCGCGACGCTCGACGTTTTATTATTTCTCCATAATTTCCTAACTCACTGTAATAACATCGTTCAAGAGTCGTTTTAATCTCTTTTTGGTACCCGGCACTTCTAACTTTCCTATAAAAATGTATTCTATCAACCGAATAGGATGCCGAGCTGGAATTGCATTGAATGCGAACTAAAGTCCTTGTATGGCGAGTAGGTACCTACTTTACCGGCGCTACCAGTCGGATCGTTAAAAACTGACGTAATCCTTGACTGACGAGCCGCGTCCTCGAGAGGACACGTTATTCCCTTGTGAATTCTAGGAGCGATCGATCATCCGCAACCCGTACAGATCTTCCCACGCGCCCTATGTAAATGCGGTATATGCCTTTGGGATAGGTTATATGCCTGTAGCCAGTTTCTTTTTTATTCTCTCTTTACCATACGAGCACATGCGTGAACACTCTCAAGGATTTAGATTCCATCGTGGAGTATAATTTTATGATACATATATCGCGTACTGTACGTACCGTAGTAGGTACAGTACGTTGTATAGTAAAGAGTAACGAGCGCGCGTTCACAAGTGGTAACCCATGCAAACGAGCTTGCGACATGTTGAAAACATCTTTCCTAACGACAGCCGCCCAATAAGACTTCCGGTGAACTTAATATCTCGAGGACAGAGCAAGTGCAGTAACAGTAAAACGAAATCGCCACAATATCTGACTGGGGTGTCTCGAAGTTAACGACTGGCTGACGCCCCTGGCAATTCTTTTTGGCAGTTTCGCCAATCCCACCCTAGGTACACTTTGGATGCGTTTGCCTACAAACGTCTCTGGCTTCGAGTCTTGACCTGTACTCTCATTACAGAAGATTCTCGATATTCTCCAAATATTGAAATCCGATCAGGATTTATAAAAATAAAAAGTATTGGCAAATTCATAATTAGCCCGCTAGACTGGCATTTACGAATTAGGTAGGTCTTTGGGGATACAAATTTTTTTTCACAGCGCGTCTGTCGAAAGTTCGATTTTCAACGTCTCCGAAGAAACAGAGTCGTGTGACGGTGGCACTTGCCTTCGGTTCGTACCGCCATCTTCACACTCTTCGGTAATTGCCTATTTTCGCAACATTTCAAACGAATAGTTATTTTTGGACCATCCCTTTAAAAGCACGGAGGTAATGGTTCTGCGTGAGCAATGCTCATTCCTGAGTTTATTCGGCATTTTGTTTAGGACAGGAAAGTACGTATAAGAGGCAGGGATAATAGGCGAAGGAAGTAAGTTGAGAGGGGGAGAGTGGGAGGGGACGGGGAGAGGACGAAAGGGTAGGAAGAAAGAGTCTATTGTAACGCGATGCTTTCATCCTAATTGGCAGAAAGAATCAGGGGCAATACGCATCGGAATCTCTCAAGCCCGAACGAGTAGAGTCTCACGATAAGCTCTACGGCCGATTCCGCCTCTGGCAAATAAAAGGGGTGCTCCTATTTAAACCTACCCGAAGCATCCCTTAATAAAACGGGCAATTTGTAGGGGTGCCCGAAGGGCCATTCTCTGTACTGGCAGTAGAGCACGTTAAGATAGGCCTATGACTTGCTGCTACTTAAACGACCGTACAAGGGATGGAATATACATTTCTTCGAACCCATTCTATCTCTGCATTGAAAATATTCTGGAGTTTGATTTCACTATGAATCTGTCTAATTACGTAACGCTGTCGACTTACATGGAAACGTGGGAGACTAGTCGAGGAGATGTAGCGAGAAATTGCACAGCAATAACGATAATGCTATCGTAGTAACTTAGACGTGTCCCAATTACGCCCCTCCCCCCTCTCACCCTCTCATAACCCATAATATTTCTCTCATCGACTAGTCCACCGTACCTAATCGGAATGATGTCGAAACAGTAGCACTGAGCCGCAGCATCCTTAGCACGTAAACATATTAGAGACACGGCAATGTTATTACTATACCTGAAGGAGCTCAAGCCAGTCCTCCCATCATCTCCTGGAGGTCCTGATAGTCAGTCAGTAGGAACAGCCATCGCGCTACGACGCTTCGCTAACTGGAAGCCCACTGGGAGTATTATGCCAATTAACGTAATTAGTCAGGGGTTCTAGTCGGGCTTGATTTCGAAATCCTACTACAGTACCGGTTTCCATCCTTAGACACGACATAGTATTTTTATTGAAATATCGGAGTATTATGACGTATGTAATCTCCAGCCTCAACCTTGCCACCTCTTATTTCCTATCTCCGTGATTCGATCATCTCTCTTACTTCAGTAGTAAATCCGGATTACTCGGTGAACCGCTTAAACCATTCCCGTATCGTTTCCTCGCTATTTTTCCCTCTGTAAGGAAGACCCTATCCCACCTACTCATCCTGTACACATACACCGAAACGTCCATCCGAGGGTCCTTGAAGATTCAGGGACGGACAGAGGACTCAACGAGACACGTAACCGAGGGACAGAGCCCTCAAGGGGACTCCAAGGAAATTAGGATGGATATATTACTTTCCATTTCGATAAAATCGATCAGGGCGTGAACTGTCCAATATTATCTGTCCCGAGGTGGATTCGAGTGAAGATTGTAATTTTATTAAAAAATTGGAAATTTCCAGAAAAATTCAATTGATCAATTTAAACGGACATCCTGGACCCGTAACACGTAAGCTCGGTACGCGCTGTTTTTCCAATTCCAATAGAAGGTCTCGTTGTTGTCGATGCTCGCGGTTCTATTGGCGACGCCCTGGCGTCGAGACGCTCCCACGCGGACTATCAGGAAGTGCTAGTGGGTATGGGGGTCTATACCTAGTACCGAAGAGCCTTCGGATTCCGGTGGCTGCACCGACCGGGCAATATCGGCCTTCTTGAGATGAATCTTCGACCTTCCCTCGAGAAGGTCCATGCGGATTAACTATACCGCGGTGTATAGTGCTCTACTCGGTTTCGAGGACGCCGATGGAAAGGGTCGAGCCGTGGATAGGGTACTCAAGATGCTAGGGCACGTCGAGCCCCTTCATATAGCTTCCATAATCAACTGCATACCGCAGTGTTACCAGCACCCTGGTGCTACGGTCGCTTCTCGCATATGAATGCCGCCTGCAGACTCTCCTCACCATCTCAACCCATTGCTACCCCCCCTCCCTGCCCCTCTCTCAATCCATTTTCTCGCTCACTCACACCCATAAGTATAATCGTACACTGACTCACTCCGATACGATCCTTATACACTCCCATCTCATTGTCTTTCCATATTTCCCGGGTACCACGAAGATCATCCTTGGTATAGAATTTTACAGCCTGGTAACTGTCCAGCATTGCTATCAGGATGGCGGCACTTGAAGATTCAAAGGCGACGGACGACAAACAACAAATATATATATACCATTGAAAAGAGTCTCTATTGTGCGTGTAAAGAGATGATACTGCTCTGTCTCTCTGAAGGAGAGCAGTTCAGCCCTTTTCTTTCGTTGGTCCTCCTTTTAAGCGGCTCTCCTTGAAAGACGCTTCTCTCTCGAGAGAGAGTCGATCCTGGGTGGCTGGTACACACGGATCCATGATGTACCGCGGAATAATCTCAAAGCAAAAGCGCTATTCAATGGGGAGCCTTCAGGGAGTTGGAAAAGGTGGTTCTTGGTACTGCGCTGGAAAATAAACTTGTTGGAGGTGAGACACACTGAAGGAGATGAGGAGGATGAGGATCCAAGATATTTCTGAAGAGGTAGATTCTAGATATGGAGGAGTCGAGGCTGTAAGTAGAAGAGAAGAGGACGAGGACGCAATTCGCAGAAACGTAGGACGTCGCCAAAGGATATTCAAAAGGAGTATCGTCGAGGTATCCATAGTGCTAGATATCAAGACGTATTCTTGGGCGTCTTAGGTGAAATTCGGCGCAGCGAGAAGATTCTAAATAATTATGTTGATCGTAAACATCAAGAGGCAAAGATATGATGATAGACGTAAACGTTTGAGATGATTGCTGCTTGGGATGGTAGACTCTATAGAGATATTGTATAGACACGTTAGGTTGGTACAACGTTCCGTGAGATACCGTTGAAACCCTGCAAAAGATCCTAAAGGACTTCTAAGGGTCCGAAAGGCGCGTTTCTAATGTTCGTGAAAGGACCACGAATGCTGACGTATTGGTTGGAACGTCTGGATTTATTTCGAAATGTATTTTAGACAAGTCTATATATATATGACTTTCCCTTTCTAGGGTAGAGCGCAAAATGTGAAAGGTATAAGGGGTGCGTTGGGTATATGGCCAAGGGTGAGAAAGGGTGGGTAAGTAAAGCTCGGTATCGAAGCCTGAAAATCAATTACCAATCACGCCTTTCGGTAAAGCCTCGACTCTGCGTGTTCGCCTAGAGGAATATAATGGACGGCCCCTGCGTGTCGTGCTTTGAGAAACTAAGCGAGTTCGGGGTTCCAGTTCCTGGAATATTGATTTACTTTGAAATATAAAAGAGAAAAAAAATTTGAGGATCTTTCCGATATGCCTTTGCTCCTTGAATATGGACCGGGATTCTTTACGCCTTATGCCTACGCATTAGGTTATAACGGCATTGAGGGCATCCCTCGCACAAGCCACCGCAAAATTTAAGGAGCTTTTCAAACTCAATTTCCTTAATTGAGTTGCGAATAAAAAAGAAGCGCGTCCTGATCGGCAACATTAATTCATAAACACATTTAAGAATTGCCCGTAAAGTAAGAAATTCAGTAGCCAGTGATATAGTAGCTGGAGCTAGCAAGGACGCGACGTGAGAAAAAGTTTCATGTGGGTCAGACCAGCGTAAAGTTCTGACTAATGCAAAAGAATAAGGGTCCCTTACTTCTAATTTCCTCTTGTCCGACATGGAGATGGAGATACGGTCCAGCGAGGTGAGAGATGAGAGCGAACCGAATGGTACCTATATAAGGTGGTCCAGAATCAATGGTGCGCAGAGTCCGAAAACAATTAACGTAATTTGCCTTAATTAGATCCTCTTGCAAATGTAGTTAGGGCTGTGCCAACGTTACCCGGATGGGCTATATGCACTGGAGACCGGAAACAAGATGGCGCCGTATCCGGCAGTCCACAGATGGTTACGTCAGTATTCGTCTACGTACGTTAGCTACGTTCACATGGCTGAATATATCTCCCTCTCTGCACGTGTGTGTTTCGCGGATGGAAACTCTGTATCAATATTTGGATGTAGTTTTTACTGGGTACCAAGGGTAGGGAGTCTACATCCTGTGTTTGTTCGTTGTACGTAATTGGATTTTACCTCCAATATCGGCAGCTATTTACATTACTTGAAATTATAAGCTTCCAAATTTTAGCCAACCGGGCAAACCTATATCCGTATATAAAAGCTTCGTTCGACTACGTCATCTTCATGTGTAATTACGTATGTGCTTTTTCTTATGGGTCACTTATAGGAATGCTGATGATTCTCAAATTTACTTAAATTTAGCTCAAGGGGTCCCGATCACAGTTGATTCAACGAAGGACCAAAGTCTATTGGTTTTCGAAACATCCGAATGCTCCGGTTCAGCTTGATTAACCATTGTAGACCCAAACCGGAAACGCTTATGAAAACAAGAATACCTGGCTTAGTTCTATAAGGATACAAGTAACTTCGTGATCCATGGACCTGGTGGGGTTAATTAGTGCTCTGGATCTGAGCTCCGTGCCAGGTCCAGGATGAGGACAGGTGGACAAACGATCGTAGTCACCGTAGTGTCCTTGCAGGTTCGTTATCATCTGTCATGGGGTGGTACCACAAGGATGCACGAGAAATTCAGTAAGAGTCGACAGTCCTTCCGTATACAATAAGACTCTGACTGGATGTCGTTGTGGAGACTCCTTTAATGATATTAACGTTACAAGATACGGATAGAGATATTTTTGAAATTTTTTTTATATTTTCTTACGATTTTTTACCGTTTTATAATCTACGTTAAATTTCCTCACTTTACTCGACGTCGGCGTCGCGACGCTACTTCTTGTTATCTTGCTGTCTGTATAAACTTTTTTTTTGCAGTTCACGAAATTCTTAATACCAATATACTCTCGCCTGTTTTAATCTAAGGTTTTCTGCCAAATATTTTTTCTTTTATCTACTTCTATTTTCTTTTTTTTAATATCATATATACTTTCACTAGTCGGCGGCCGTCATTTTGCAAAACACGTAGCGGCTTTGCAAAAAGCATCGTGAATCTTGTAATGGCTTTGAAAATGCTCGACGTTCTATGGTATAACAATGTCAAAGAGCAATCATTATATTTCGCAGCTACGCTGCTAGGCAGGAGGGAATGGAGCTACAGTCACCCAGTCAGCCCACCACGCAGTAAAAGCCAGGGGTGAACATGGGGGGATGGACTGAATCCGAGAGAAAGGTTGGAAGGGTGGTTGAGTCCGTAGCAGAAGGTGACCCAGTTCTTTATCAATTTGATTCGCGATATTACGTTTTGCCTGGCATGAGGCAATGATTTACTCTGATGCTGCGCAAGCCGACTTCTGAGTTTAATTGGGACCGAGTGAAAAGAGACAAAGATTTTTTTTTCACTACAAATGTCATACTTATCACGATTTTCTTATCATTTCGATATTTGAATTTAAATCATTTTACAAAAAATCACTGACGCCTTACCAAGGATCCTCCGTTGTGCCATGCAAAATCCCGTATATTTATGGATGTTGAGAAACTTACCTGAAACATAAAAAAAAGATCAATGTAAAATATATAAAATTTCTCAAAGAAACTTTTGAAAAATATAATACAATTTTGTAGTCTCAAAAATCGGCACGGTGCAATTTTCTTTTTACAAATTCGCAAAAAGAAATTTTCAAAAGCCAGCAAAGATACTGATGGACGTTCACGTACCTACTACGACTTCCTTAGACCTCAGGATGCGCACGAAATGGGAGATATAGCCCCAGGAAATGATTATAAATGAAGCTATCCCGAGGCAGCCGAGCTGAGCCAGCCGAGCCCGATGAACTTGGCTGCCAGGACGACAAAGTAAGAAGAATTGAAGATGATGTCAAAAATAAGACAAGTGTATTTACACCGGTGTGAAATTGGACTGCTATCCCGACAGAGAAATGAGTCGAGGCACCCTGGTGAAAATGATATTATTTCGCTTGAAATCTAGGCTCCTATTTTCTACTCAACTCCGGCAGACACGATGCAGACCCTATAAATATAATCGCCAAATACATACTTTTTCTTATGCCAAATAATTCAATTTCAAATCGATCCATCAGCCCTAAAATTTTTTCAAAATTCCCTCCCCCTCCCTATATTTCACGTTGATCCGTAATATTATCCATTTTCCATATAACGTCAGCCGTCAACGTCATTCCAACTGTACGTGATCCCGGGTCATTTTAACGTCATCGTTTCGCCATAGTCAGTAGCTAAAGGCAAACAGAGACATACGAAAGACAGACCGAGACATTAAAAAGAGTAAGCGAGACAGAATAAGCTGTGGGCGAAAATCAGTTTGCGTTGCGATTATGAAATGATGTGCCCGTAGGGTCCATAGGCGGATCTGCTGCTCGCAATAGGGACTGTCTACATGCATTGCGGCGTCAGCACCGGCCGCAACAACACAAATGCAAATTTATTGTTATTCGATTACTCAATTTCTACCCGCGAAATCTACGTGGACATTAATCCTATACAGCGCATTTCTGCTTTTCCGTCCCTTTATACACTGGACCCATTTCCAACGCGACCATTCGACTTTCTCTAGCTCTGCTATTAAACTAGTATCTATACATACCACGTATAGATATACATAGACATCCACATGTCACTCTAATAGAATCCAGAGTCCATAAGTCAAGGAATCAAATGTATATGTCTATACTACGACTTCGATCCAGACTTCTCTATGGGGTTTAACGAGAAAGGAAATATATCTTTCCACTTTGGTCCATCTAACTCCTGTGCCATTACGATCTTACCATGCACTGTACTTTCGCTTACCCATTTTATTTTACACTCTGTCTCTACTTTTCTCTATACTATACTTCAGTGTAGTCTGCCATCGGAAGCAGTATACACTCTATGTATAATATGAGTATATACATATTATATCCACCTAGTGATAGCAGACAGGTACAGGCCGCCGTACACTCCGAGCTAGTATAAGTTTCGACGTAGGTCGAGGTTGGCAATATATCATCCCTGGAGGAGACATAGATTCACGGTGTATGCATAATATTTGCCGAGCCGGCGGGAAAATTAGAAATACGGTAAGCCGCTTTTCTTATCAGGGTAGTGTAGGTTACGGCGACGCATTGCCGAAGGGTTCCGAGAATCTTTTGCAGTCAGTTCGAGTGTTTCCAAGAAGGAGACCAAAGACGGCATAAATAAAGAGCATTGTATCGCACTGTTATATATACGACGATTGGATATGGTCATGGGAGACGTGTATGGGCTTGAAAATTATCCCTGGTATTTTGGTCCAGGGTGGATCCTGGTCTTGGTGGAGAAAGCGCGAGACAAATTTGGTCCACAATCAACTAACCCGGATCTCTGGCAATCTCTACGAAGTTTGGCTCAACGTTACGGGGAATGAAGATGAAGTTATGAAGTACGGGCCGGAACACCATGAGCTTCTATGTACTCGGATATCATATACCCATGGTACACCATAGCGTGGGGTAGCTGCGTTATAAACGACTTTTCGTGCCAACTTTACTGGCATTCATCACGGGAGAACTCGCCCCTTCGCAGCATCACTACCACCCTCGAGGCGTCTCGGCGCTCTCGCGCGTCCTTACGGTACCTGAAAACACTGTCCTGGGATAAGAAGTGAAAGAGGGTGGAAGGGGAGGGAGATAGCTAGGGTCGTGACCCAACAACCTCACGCTCCCTAAATAAAATTAACTACAACAATCATCCACCTCCCAGGCTCTATTACCAACATAAAATATGCATAAAACGAAAGAAAAAAATCTTCGTCACAATTCTGATACTCGTCATTATAATTAATCGAAGGCCTCTCTCTTGGGGGAGTGGGGGGAGGTGGGGAGTGGCTCTAGGAGGGTTCGACAATTAATATCAGGAAGGAGCACGCGGCTCCAGGAATATTGGCAGAGTAATTAAATTACAAATGGTTGCGGACTGTGGTCGGAAATAATTCAGCATATACGAGCTTCCTAGTATTCGACATAGTTTACGTGAGGATGAGGACTAGAATGAGAAGCAGTCGTGACCCGGGTGAGGGATGCTGGGACGATGAGGGGTCCAGAGGGGCAGAGGTGGACCAAGTGGGTATAGCTGGTGTACACTTTGGGGTGTATGTAGAACGTTCTGGAATGAGGTGATAAACTAGAAGGGGTGCTAGCACGCATTGCGGTGCCCCTACTTGGTCAGGATATATAATAATATGGTTAATTTTGAATCAAGTTCGGTCAGATGACCTCTTCTACGCAACCACCAGACGCATCGTCGATCGTGCAGTTTGCGGAGTCCGCGGCCAAACCGCCAACAATTTGAGCCTCTGAATAATTCCTGGCGCTCCAATCTAACTGCGAACAAATTAGACCGAATTAACCGAGGTTTACTACGTGTACCCTCCTTCGTCCCTCTCCTGTCCTCTCCCCGTTCCGCCGCACGTACGCACCTCTTCGCCCTTCGCTCGCGCTATTTCGCGCTGTACATAACCTATAGCTATATAACCTGAAAACAACCCTCTGGCTCGAGTACCCGTCCCACTCTAACATCCCTCTCTGACATACGCGAATTACTGAAGCAACCCCCTCTCCACCCTCATCCTTTTCACTTGACTATCCGCTGCCCTCTCTCTAGGATACTAGAGATGAAAGTATGCGGGCAATGTCGACAAATTTATCATGTTATTACATACCCCGTTGTCTGGCCAATGGAAAGCTTCACTCCCTTTTCAATTATGTGAATACGTCGAGAGAGCACTGCTTTACGTTTCTTCGTTTTTCCAAACTTCTTTTTTTTCTTGTTTTCACTGCGGGGGACGGTAATCCTTCTTAAGGGATGTCGGATAATAATTTTTCAGGATAAGGGTGGGAAGTATATGTATGTAATGATTTATCTGTTATCTCTGGGATATAACTTTGATTATTATTAACCGAGGGCGATTTCTATCACGGCAAAGGGAGATAAGGTAGGGGGTTGGGGGCTTGTAAGAAAAAAAAGTGCAATAACCAGCGTGGAAGTTTGAATATAAACCTAGAAGCCAGAGCGCATCTCACATCGATTTATTTTCGTGTTTGTTCACGGTGGGAAAGTTTCGTGGTTTGTCAGCACTTTTAGATTAAGGGGCCATTGAAATCTCATAAAGTCCCTACAAATACCTTCATTTGGAATACCCGCCCACTCGCGCCGAGGCTCGCGCGGCAATAAAAGCGGCTTCCTACGAATGGCTTACTTCGAGGTGGCGAGGGGTTCGAGACAGTCGGACAGACCACTTCCCCCACCACCGACACCATCGTCAGTACCAAAAAAGGGGTGGTAAACGAGTTGTTCGTTCGCGCACGCTGCGTTGCCACCAATGGACCAAGTGTTGGTCGTTAATGGAGGCTGACCATTTTTTTACTTACCGAGTACGCTTATCTCTAGACATTGTGACTATGACTAGACGCACTAGCGACCCTGAGTTAACCCTTTGTAAAAATAATAAGCTACAACGACTCCGCAACGTTTCAGGACTTTCATCACAGATTTTTGGGATTAAATTTCCAAACTACTCCTGGCGCACTACCCTTCTCCTATTTTTGCTTCTCCTTGTTCCTCCTGTATGAATAGTAGATATACGTGTCTAACTGCAGAGATGATGACTGAGACTGCCGGTACTGTTCGTGCCGTCACCACTACTAGTAGTAGAAGTTATTTCTCGGTCGGACTCTTGTTCCAGGACAGACGGTCTTTTCCGGTGAAATTCCAGAAGCTCGCGTAACCCAACGCGAGCCAGAAATACTTTTTCAATTGAAGCACGTTATACCTACTCCTTGCTCAATTTATCGAAATTCCCATGGAGCCAAACAACTTCCACGATTCTTATTGGCGATGCGATCGTTTCGCCGAACTTTCCTACGGGAAGTAATGTTCCCCTGCGCTTCGGCTCTTCCGGTCCCAACGAGATCGTCTACTTCTGGCCAGTCCTCGCGATCACAGCATCTTCTCCTCTCACTGTACTTACCAGAGCAGTCTCTAAGAGTCTTTTGTGCCTCGCGACTCACGATCAAATTTCCAGTGATCGAATTCGAGTCGAAGTATCGAACAATGAAGAACCCAGCTGAAGTGGATGCGAACCGGAAGTAGGGAATGACGAAATTTTTGAAAAACATGAAAATTATTGTCCTTCATATTATACTTTATGTATGATATTATTATGGCGTTATTACACAAATGCATTGAAGTACTGATGCAGTTGCGTTGAGAATTTTGGGAAAATATTAACCTATGGAATTGCATTTTAGGAAACGTATCGGTACGTATAAGGCAACGATACTTTGTTTGATTTCACTCTTAGAAATTTACGAGATGGTGGAGGTCGTTAACTAACCTTACCTATGACCACACTATTGTTATATAACATGAGAACAAATGTGGCGCGCGTGAAATTCGTGTGCGCTTTTTTTACGGTACTACCTGAAAGCCAACACTAAAACTTGGATTCCTAATCTCGTTGAAAGCAAGACGGTCTCTCCAAGATGGCGTGTGTATGTACAGTACGTCAACCCTCGACGTAAGCCAATCCAATAGGAAGCAAGAGCAAATGAGGATTTTGAGGTGGTTTATGGTAAAGTCAAGAAGAACCATTATGTAATGAATCGTTGGACCGTATCACTGCGTACCGATATATTTACTGTGAGAATCAAGGGAGAAAGTCAAAGGACGATTTTTTTTCTAAAATACGAATAAAACAGAGAAAGGGTCAGAGTGAGAGCGGATTCACCCATTATCCGATAGGGTACTAAAGCCCCTTTCCGCTTAGTGAGTAGTACTTTAGTATAACCGGAAACCCGGTGCTTCCGTCGTTGCGCCGGTGCAAGAAGTAAATTCTGGTGAATTTTCCGGTTCCACAGTATAGAGGGAGGTCTTTACGGCTCTGGTCGTACTCTTTCCGTCTCTCTCTCTCTCTCTCTCTCTCTCTGTCTCTCTCTCTCTTTACCAGTACTAGTTCTCTCCCACACCCTTTAGCTTTTAGAACAAATACTTAATCCGAATAGCAGGCATTTGCCTAAGTAAGTGCCCCGCCATTCAAAGCAGACCCGTTTTACGTCCAGTGCTACACGCAGCATCCCACTACCCCTCTCTCTCTCATCACCCACGCCAGTCTTCTCACTCTCTTTTCTACTTTCCATCTTCAAACTATTTTTCTGCCTGCAAACTCGAGAGCGGAATTTCGCGTAATCTACTCGCGTTTCCGATAATCTTTGCCCCGGGAGAATAATACGTAGAAAATCCCTATGGACCCAAGCCGACTCTTTTTCTTTCTCCTTTACTTTTTCGTCCTTCTGCCGACGGGAAAAACGAGTAAATCCGATCGAAATAACGTAGCGACACTCGATTACTCTCTCTATAGATACTATCCAGAGGAAGCTCAACCGACCCTTAAATTGGTAATTGATCGATACATCCCGAACCCTCTATTAAGTTCCCTCGAAACTTCTCGATCGAGTTCACCCGATCTTGAGAAAGGAGTCCTCGACTTGTCTCAAAGTCGTCTCGCAAATCAGACGTAGCTTCTTTCATTTACTTCTTATACACTGTTCTTCCAATTATCACAGCATCCGCGTAGTTTCTCGTCGTCGACAAATTTCATCTCCTCCACTTTTCTCAGATTTCACGAAATAAAGGAGCAACGATAGTAATATACTGAAATATTTTCACAAATCATCCCTTATATCTGCTATACCCAATTCCATCTCTATCCATAGCTCTTAGTCGCACACATTTTTCCATTCGCCTGCTTCCTTCCTTTTCACAGACTATTCCCTGTGTATTCGAGTATTTCGAGCAAGAGACTATATATATTCAAGTATTTCTACCCACGCGTCGAGTACTATCTCTCCCTAGTGAGTAGCGTCCCGACGAAAGGTACCATGCGTAAATTTATAGCTGAAAATTAATCCGACCTTACTCGACTTCCACGCTAAACACCCCGAACTTGTTATAATGGGGCCAAAGTTGGCAATTATTCCAGTTCAGGGGCCTCAGTGATCCCGAGCCTTCTCTTCCTCAAAATCATGCCGCGTAATGCATGCTTTCCAGCTACAAATAAACGTCGGATTAGACTTAATGGCGATCATGGGTATTGTATGAAAATTCTGAACAGCCACGTAAGCAGCTTCCTGGAAAAGCACGCTGGAACGGTGCCATGACAACCGGTTGCTCCTCTACGGTAGACCTGTCGACTCCATGGGAAAACATCCCTTCTGCCTTTCCTTCCTTCTTTCCACCTTTTTTCATACCCTTTTTTTCATCTTATTCCGCGATTTGGCTGTCAGAGCGTGAATGCCAGAGAAAGTGGCACGCATCTTGTCATCCGTATATAGCGTGTACCATATATATATATATATATATATCAGCTGCTGCTCTTATAAAAGCGAATTCCCCCCCTCTCCACCCCACTCCCAGCAATATCTTCCCGATGTCACAACCTGTTTACCGACGCCACCTCGCGATTTTATCCTATTCAAACGTATTCCCGTTTCTATTTCGATTTACAGCGAGGTCAAATAACGTGGGCGCGCGATCGCTCAGACTTCCTCAGGGTGGCAGAATAGAAGATAAGACACGTCCAGCTGCGAGTGATTGCACAAATTGGAGTACATGGCCACGGAGCAAATTATATCAGCTGTAAGAAAAATCCAGAGCTTCCCGGAATCCCAGGTAGTCGCTATACGGGGCGTCTCATTTAGCAACCTGTCCAAACTATCATTAGACGTCGGTGCTGTCGGCTTCAAGTGCGACTATTGTCTGGGAATGGCGTGTGGGACGAGTGGCGGAGCGAGGATAGACTCAGACACGGGAGCTGCGTCATTACTAAGGTTGTTGATGCCGGCAGTTCATTTCCACCTTCAAATCTCAAGCGAACACTCCCACGCCCCTGTGCCAGAATGGTGGGGCCAGGGAAGGGGAGGGAAACCGAGGGGAGTTGAATCCGGAGCCAGAGACAAAGCGAGGAGCAAGGCATCCGGGGTAATCCTAGGAGAGAATGTGATGCAGTCTGGTCCCTTCCTGTCATTCCTGGCTGTACAGGTAATTGAGATTTTCTGGCTAGTCGATGAAGGGAAAAGGGGTTGAAGTGCGAGGGAGCATCCTTAGAGCTTCGTTCGCCAAATGGAAACTCTCCCTCGGGCAGGAAGTCGTATTCGTAGGATAACTCACGCGACTGCAGGCGTCTTCGCCTGATCCTCTGCTCCGGTTACCACCAGAAGATTCGTTACTCTCTGAGAAGCACGTCGACCTTAGACTAAATATTCTAGTCTTGATATTCTGATCCGTATGCAACAGTGTTGTTTCCTCCCAACAACACTCCGCTTGGGATTTCATTTCGTCTGTGTCTCTGCGCACGAGGATACGTGCTTTTTTTTTCTAAGCTGTTTCTTGTAATCTTCCTCAAGCGTCATTTCATTTTACGACAATATTACTCGGGGCGTGAGTACTGTCCCAACGAAATTGTAATTAACCGCAGTGAATAAGCCTCCGAATTTAATTAAGGATATTGAATGGAAGCCAGGTAATAACGGACTGACTATATTGGCTGCGGTGTCACAAAGCTAGGCATGGACGCCGTATCGTGCTCAAAGCTCGTCCAACAGCCGCTTTGATGTGGTCGCGGGTAGTGCGAAGCGCGAAACTCGGCTAGACCGCCGACCATGTAGGGGTTGTTGCAGACTTCCCGCAACTTCGACAAGAATCGTCCAACTTCCACACGCGGTTGCATCTTCGTTCAAGGTCACTGACATCCCTTGCCAGTCTTCTTGATCCATTCGCGACAGGATGGACCTCCGAAAGCAAAACTTCGCTCGTATACGAATGCAATGACATAATCGATCTTCAGGATCATACCGATAGAACGTCGATCGGTATCGATCAAAATTCAAAAACCGGTACAATTTCGAATATCCGAATATATCGGATAGCCGGTAACTCACACGACTTTGAGAACGTAACGCAAGATGACGTGCGAGATTATCATCGAGATCTGTAAAAACGATCTAGGGATCTTTTGATGACCACGTGAAAACGCTTGGTAAAACATAAGACGGCCATGTTGAACGTAGATAGGTATAATCGAATATTTGTGAAAGCCTGAAGGAAGTGGGCACTGGGCTGCTTTGGAAATGCTTCTTGTATGCAGGTATCGCATAGTCTGGTAGCCCTCATAATTCTCAGACGGTGTTCAGACATCTCTCTCCTCAAGGTTCGCAGGAGATTTGACACAAGGTATTCCATTAACGTATGAAATATCCACAATGAACTGATAATGCGATTTGCATAATACCGCTGACCTCCGCCATCAGTATCCGTGCCGATTTTCTATTCATCCGGTCCGCGTAATACCTCTTCAAATGTTACGTATTATGCGCCCGCACGACGTCATTATAATACTTCAATGGCATAATCCTCTATTGTGAAGGTCTGCGCCTGATCTAGGCGAACTCTGCAACCGTGTATCCCCGTACCCATTATGTATACGTCGGCTTCACGAAAAGCTTTCCCCAGGGTGAAATCGTACCGAAAGTTCAGATTCAGTGCTACCACTTTACGAGATACAAAATAATTGTCAGGAATAGGCCGTACAAGTTGATCGTACAACACTGGAGGCTCATCGCACTTTTGCCTGACTCGGTACGAAGTCTTTTTTCGGCCAGTTGCCTGGGTTTCCCATTTTTAGGGCAGAGCCACGTGGTAACTACATTAGGTAACTATGGCATAGTAGCACGTACTGAGGTCTTATTGAGTCGTCGTGTAGACACATAGCCGGGTGGCACCCGTGGGAAGTCATTTGGGTCCTTCGAGAGGTCGCACGGGTAATACGGATTGTGTCACAGCACGAGGATACCTTCAGAGCATAGATTCTACTTTCTGTGACGGATGAGAACAATTTCCGGGAAAAGCGAATTCATCGATGCTCCTGGAGGGCTTGGGTGCAAGCTACGGGAAGATTCGCTTTCGCGAGTGCTTCGCGTCTGACGGATAGTGAAGAGAACTTGTATATATATATGTGTGTCCCGATGGATACGAGAGATTGTTGGTTAAGGAAGGAAAACGACGAAAGGGCTAAATGGAGTCTGCTCGAGGGATGAGTCGGAGGTGGTGAAATAGGTCGGGACTAAGGATGCACCTTGGAACCCCTGCAGACTGACGGTGCCCGTAAAGAGTATAAATGGCACATATAAGACGTCCTTCCAACCAATAGCATTGGCAATGAAAGGACGAGCTGAAAATTAATTTATCGGATTCGTAATGGAAAATGCTGGGCTGCCGCGCGAAAGACGATGAAAAATAGAAGGGATGGAAGTGCGCGCGCGAGAGAAAGAGGGAAATACGGGAGGACGGATAAGGGGAAGAGAGAGAGAGAGAGGGGGGGGGATAGAGAAAGGTAGAAGCCGTAATTACTGAAATGTATTTCCCTTTCTCCTGTTTTCGAGATCGGTAGTTTAAAACCCACCCCTAAACTCGGAAGGGTGGATTGAGAGGCGGAGGATGTCGCGCGAAACGACCCGCGTCGCAAGCACTGCTCCTCTAATACTTGAGAATCCGTAGGAGCCCTTTTACCTAGAAAACCAATAGAGACTTTCAACCCTTGTTATCCAGTGGACCACGGATCCAGGTCGATCCTCCTCGTTAAATTAATTACATTCATCGAGCGAAATTGACCGGTAAAGTTCGTTGGAATCGTAAAGCGACCGATTGAGAGATGCCGTATCAGATGAGAGATGTTCCTTTATGGAGTATGGCCTGTATCCCTCATTCTCTCGTCTTCCCCTCTCTCTGTTTAGCGCCATCCCAGACGATGGTGACGTCACAGAGGTAAGTAACGTTCCCGAAAGGAGCACTAAAGTCCAAGCGTTTAATCCACTTCTGGTAGAATTTGAAGCTCGAGCTGACAGGACCGGAGGTATACGAGTCTCTGTGCATAATTACAGTAGCAGCTGTTACGTAGGCAAGAAAAAGCGCATTAACATTTATTAGCGGTGAGCCATAAAGGACGGTTCGCATGAAAGGGTCGGGCAACCACAATAAGGTGGGAGCGAGGGTTGTTTTCGTGGGCGCAGTGGTTAGGTGGTTGATACGAAGTACAGGTAGCAGCTACAAATAGGTAGGCCCGCCAAACGAAGCTTATGGCGCGTCTGACCATTTATGTCCTTAACTACTTAACGCCTTGCGTAGGTACAAACGCTTGGAGAGAACGAGCAAAAGAGCTAGGGGTTGTCTGTGGTGAACTTGGTATTTTGAACAAAAAAGTTTAAAGCTTAAGGCTGTTCTAAAATGGAAGAACAAGGGCTCGCGTAATCGCAAGCGTCAGATTTCTTGGGGGTGTCTGACCAGAGGGACGTTAAATCCAAGGAAAGGGGAAGCGTGACGAAAATGACATTCGAGGGGTTGCGCTCCAGTTAAGCTAAGGGCTACCTCTTCCTTCGCTTCTATTTCTTTTTTATTTCTTTTTATCTAGCTAGCTAGGAATCTCGACGTCAAACCTGTTCTTTACACCCTACCTACCAGCTACCCTTCTTCTACCTGCCTTCCACACTCGAAATCTGTCATCTTAGCAATTTCTTAGTTCGCTACAGCCTGCAGATGTTCCTTTTGAACTGCGGCGTGTCACGGTGTGCACAGGCGACGACGCCGACGCCGGCGCCACGAGTACACGAAAAAAATAATTCTGAGTTCAGGGGAGGCACGCGAGGTAAACTTTGAGTTATTGCGTGTAAGGGCTTCGGAGGGTGAGGTCGCGTAGGGTCTGCACCCCCTCAACCTCACCCTCGTCAGACGAGGAGAAGCTGACCCTTGAGAGGTTACAGGACAATGGAGAAAGTAGTAAGGAAGAAGCTAAGCGAAAGAGAAGGAAGAGAAGAGTTTAATGTCAAAGTGGAAGGAGGAAAAGAACTGCTAAATCTGACGCAACCCCTACCCTCTTGGTTATGGCTGCTCGAGTACTGTAAGAGGAAAATGATTTTTAGGATGATCATCCGTCTCTTAAAGGATGTTACTAGAACAATACGATTAAATGAATAATATGTATAAATATATTTTTAACGAGTTTTAATCGATCCTTCCGATTAATTATTAAACGTAATAAATCCTGAAGGGGTTAAGATAATAGTAGGTAGACGCTGCTACATCCCTTGAGTAATCTGTGTCTTCTCATCCCTTCTTCGGAAAGTGTACAGTGGAATCCTCTTATTAAATCGTTATTTATCACATTGAATTCTTCATTTCCAGAGGAACCGGTAATTAAAAGCATCCAACCGGATGAAAGAAATAGGCCTGAAAGTTCTTGGGGAATTAGTCTGTATTTTTCGTCCAGTCGATAATTTTCCTGAGCCGCAAATCAGCTTGTCGCCGCTCCTCGCTCTCTTCGAATGCTCAAATGTTATTCACGAAATTAAGAGGCGAAATGGAATACGAGGCAAAGCGGATTTGCTAAAGGATAAAATGAGGAATAGACACTCGGGAAAAGGGGAAATGAAGATCGAGACAGAACGTAAAGCGAGAAAGACGCCTGACGAAGTAGAAACCTCTGTAAACTAGTTTTCCACGATGTTTCAACATTTCCATGTTCCAAAGGTGTCTTCGCACCGGCTGGTGCACAGTTATATTGAAGTACCACGTACTTCCCGAAAAGATAGTTTGCGCAATCTAATCAGTGGCTTGCATTTCAGTCTACGAATGAAATGGCAAATTTTCCGAAAGCGATTAAAGCAACGAGAAATGGAGTAAATTGGGACTTTTAGTAAAATGAGTAAACAAAAATGAGAACGCGTTGAACAAAAAACAAGATGGCAAAAACATTACATATATAATTCACGCACGCATACGAAATTGTACGTATTTAAAAAAATCGTAATTATTAGAGAAAATCAATAAATATGTGTACTTTACAAAGGTTCCGATTCCTATTGAAATATTAGCTGCAATGTGAATTCCTGTATAATTACAATTTCTCGAAAGCAGTCATTCGCCTTTGGTTTCCCTTTAGTTTCCTTTTGCCTCCATTTGCTTCCCTTTGGAAACAACCCTTTCAGGATTTTAATTTCGCGACGCGGTTGGCTGCTCGAATTTCCACTTTGGAGAACGCGCAACGGGCGTAGACGGCTAGCATAGTGATTCACCATTTTAATACAGCGACAACATTTAAGGGTATTTTAGAGCGCCCCAAGGCAGAGACCTCGTTCCACCCCCAACCCCCTGCCATGCCTGCTTTCCAGCATCACTGCTTCGGCACCCCTTGGCTCTGCCGAGGATTCGAGGGCAACTTCACGTAAACACCTCCTTCGCAAACTTCTCTCCTCCAAGTGTCTCTAGTTAGAATTTCGAATTCCCTCTTCTATCTCGCTCACCTACCCTCTTAGCACCCTTGCTACAGAAATCCTCATCCACCGCCTAATCCCATGTACCAACCAACCCCAATCCACTGCTAGGCAACCCTACGCCCACTATATCTACATGCAGCTTGCCGCATAGTTCCACTAATAAGCCGAGATCCCTGTAATTAAGTTTCGATATCTGGCAAAGTGACGGTGGGAAAGCATATCGTTAGTACCCGTAAAACATAACATGGGAAAACAACCCTTAAAATCTTCCAGTACAGATTTCGTTACTCACGCTTTACAAAAGTGATGTATAAATAGTCGCGTAATACTTCTAAACGAATTACACAAATTTTTTTGCAATTGAAATTGACTCGAAAAAATCATCCCCTGCATATTAAAACATCCACGTTCAACTCCATCCAATACGCGGAGGCTGCATTGCATTCGGCTTTTTATGCATTCGTTAATATAATTGTAATTAACCGGGCTCTTTATTATTTGGCAATATCCAAAATATGACGGGAGATACATTCGTAAATTGGGATGCGAAGGGGTGAGTTTGCTGGTATATGGTAAAACGAGAATGAAGCTGCACTCAGTGAAAAGGGGTAAGGGTGGGCGGGGAGGGGGGGGTTGCAAATAGCAGGAACGGCAGTATTATTTGTTTGTACGGACATGCCTACCAGTGTTAATTAAATAGGATTTATATTTTGCACTCCATGTATCAATACAGGTGCATGCATTGCTGATATACAGGATTGTTTATTGAATTAAAAATTTGGATGAGTGACCTATATATATATTTTATATATAGCATATAAAATTCATATACGAAATTTTTTTTATACCTCGTTCCACTTGTTTTCAATTGTCACTCATGAGATCGATCAAACGCTTTAAATTGGATTAAAATATTAATTTAAAAAATCCTTTTTCCATCCCCCCCCCCCCCCTTCTCTTCATCCTCCTTCGGCCGGCGTCAATCAACGAGAGAAAAAAATGGTAAAAATCACTTTTCGTGTTTTTCGATAAAAAAGAAAAACACCCCCGCTGCTATTCTCCCTATGGCGATTATCGATTCGACTCTATTTATGAGGGAACGCGATCCATTTCGGTCGGATAGCCGATTTAATTTGCCCGGCGAAGCGGACACGAAAAACGGCGACAGTAATGTTTAATCAAGCGGCGAGCAATTAGTTAAAAATGTTTATGTTAATTGCAAGCCCAGCCCTCAGACCCACCCTACGCGTCTACCTACCGCCCTTGGTATCCCTTTTGTGGCTCTGTCGAGTCCAACCCTTGACAAACCTGACGACCCCTGACCCGCCCGTTCACCCTTCCGTCACCTTAACGGCTCCGCGGAATCTCGCATTATTTTCTAACAGAAACGAGTTCATCTGCGTAAAATTTACAAGCCGAGCACACGTTTCCGCGCTAAATCACGAGGTTGGAGGGTGGTTTCGCAGATTTCTATTCTTTTTTTTTTTGCGGAGAATGAAATTTAAATTCGACAAAATTATCTCAACGTTATCAACGCTCATTTCGCTCGATTAATTGTAACGGCGAAAATTGGTTGTCTGTATTTTTTTATCTCAATTTCTCATCCCTCCTCACTGCACCCTCTCCCACCCATCCCCCCCCATCCCCTCGCCGTCACCGACTTCCTCTCTCATAATTTGAAGATAATTCAAATCAGCCTTGGTAGCGAAGCTTCGCAAGGGATATTTCAAGCTAAGAATTTTCCTCCCCCTCATTTTCCCAATAATTCAGATGGGGTTGTAGCCAATTAAAAAAATCCTTATTAACCTCAAAGATTTAAGTGAAAGTTCCATATTACTCGATGCACGGACAAGCTTTTTCTTTGACTGTAGCTATCACCGACATCTAAAACTAAAGTGCTCGACAATTAGTCAACAAAATGTGATAACACTGATAACATACCATCAAGGCACCACTCAACCGTACACGACCCACGCCACACACCCCTCGGTACATATGTTTTCACGAAGCTTTGATATCCTATATTTGTCCAATTACAAGCGACCCGTCACTAAGCGGACCCTGATCGAATTAAGGTGCGTTACGTTAATAGTATCGAATACTGCCGTTTGAGTAAACGCGTATCCCATTAATTATTAGAAGCGCTTACCGTCACGTACGGTCTCCCCGTGCATGTACAGTATGCAGCAAACCCGTAGTAAGAGAGAATTTCGTGCACAGTTGGTTAACCCTTTGTTCGCATCAGAGACGTATTTCTAATTCAGTCTAATTCAAGCTACAGTTTCAATCGGTACATACACTTTCCTTAACAGACACCCTATACGTGTGTATACGTTATAACGAATCTCCATAGCAGACAAGATATTCATATAGCGCATATATACGTACACAGACATCATTATAAAGGAGCGCATGTCCTGGCAGCATCTACATGATATTATGCGGTAAAACGAAGTACTGGCTTCCAAGTTACCGACAGAGTTCGAGCGCTTAGTTGTTTCTACTCTCTTTCGCTAATCTAAATTAAATGAGAGAATGCTAATGTAGCGTTATAGTTCCAAGGACAATTGCCACTAGCACTTCTCCCCTGTCCACTCTCCATCTCTTTCTCTTCCCTTCATAGTCCATTCCGTCTCGCTCCCACATCCGCTTTCTACTCCCCTTCGGCGAGCTCCTTAATTCCGGTGGAGGCGAACAGAGTGATAAAAAAAATATTCTCCTTGGAACTAACGACGGGATTAACTGCACGAACCCCAGAGGAGCCCAGAAGTCTGGAATCCAAGAAATCCTCTGGTACCACGCCGGATGACCGAGACACCATGGGCCATTAACTGCAACTAGGATCAGGTTTCGTGAAAGCGACGGAAATCAAAGTGCGAGTCGGCGATAGCTGTTTCCAGCTTGCTTCATCCCTGGACCAGAGCCACCCCTAACGGGATGAGAGACGGTGAGGGACGAAAGATAAAAGAGCGGGTAGGGGGTTGGTATGTATATACATATATATAAGATAGTTAGTAGAAACTGGCTGGAGAGAGCATAATAAGAAAAAAAAAAAAGAACAAAAGTGGTATAAGGTCGGGATGAAAATAAGGGATGAAAGGGGGAGAGAGAGAAAAAAGTTAACGTAGTGAAGTAACGCGGAGAACATCAAACGTACCTATATCCAGCGCCTCGCAATGATTGTCACTTTATTGCATCCGAGGAACTTCATATCTCCGACAGAGCGAATGGTCCTTCCCAGCATCCCTTATATACTCTATAGTGCATATATACGTATAACCAATCTCGTAGCATCTTCTGAAGGTACCACCACGTTGTTGAACCACCTTTACCATCCACCACTCCTCTTTCACTGTCTCTATGTATATGTATGTCTTATATGCTTATACATTTTTCTTCTTCGATACAGACTACGTATCAGTATTACACAGTGTCCGATCAGGCACTGATACACATTCAAGGAAGATGTCCTCCAGAAGCATCGGTTACTAGATCCCGGATCTTTACCTTGTCTGACTATACACCGTGTAGTTCTACTGTCATATGAATATCGACGCCTGGCATCCGTGTACGAACGCGTCCTATGTACACACATAGGATATATGGGGACGATATGGAGGGACGTCGTTGAGCGAACATGTGGAGAAGGGATGAAGAAGGGGGGGGGGAGGAATTGAAGAAAATGGAATGGACACGAGGAAAAGATAAAAAAGAGGCATCGAATGACAGGCATAAAAAGTGCAAACATGCGTCACATACGTGGGATATGTGTTGCTATATATATAGGTAATGTCAGATGATAGCCAGAACGTGGATAGATATAGGTGGCAGTGCGTGAGTTCACATAACCATTGGGAATATTACGCAAAGGAGATTCATGTGTGTATATGCGGTATCAGGGGCGAAACTTGTGCTTTTCCCTTAACTTCATTTCGAAATTCTTTTTTCTTTATATCTATTTACGAAGGATCGGCGTGAGAGTGCTATCGATCGTGACGCGTACAGATAGTCCGAGGACTGATATTGCATATACGTGAAGAGCGAAGAGGGGTGGGGGCCAAGAAATAAGCAGGGAGGACAAACGTTCTTAGGTTATCTTTTTTTTTCTTTTCAGGAGATTTTGAAATGTATTCATGGATACCAACGTAGTTCAGATAGAAACTCAACGGCGGAACGCTGTAACGTACTGATAACCATATCAAAAAAAAAAGTTTCATCAGGCAGCCCTGTCAGTTTTAATTGGCTTCACCGAGGCGTGGTAGCCCCCATTCATCGGATCAGTGATATGCAAATGCAATTTAATGACGCGATATCCCATACGTGCCGAGCGACCCTTGATGAGCAGACCAGCAACCACCCCCTTGACATAGCCAACCAGAGAGCGATACTTCGCATTTTTATCGAGTACCAAAACCCTGGACAATATATTATTTCGATAAAATCACGCCCGCGTGGGGGTCTATGAAATGAAAAAAAAAGAGAAAAATAAGATAATATTTGTTTAATTTTACCCCTCATCAATTGATGCCTATAGTCATAGAAGAGGTAATACAGAACAGACACAGAATTCGTATAAAGCATAGACATGCAATGGTCCGTATAAAAAGTAAGACAATGTTTCGTTATCGACTGCTCCCTTCATCCCCCTTGGTCTCCGCGTCCCTGTTCTCGAAGAGGATGTCCCTGTTCCCCGTAAGGGTATTTTCCCAAGGGAGAGACCCCTACGGCTAATGGTCTCGGAGCGACTGTCCCAGGTCGCCTAGAAGCTCCGTTATTTGCGGCGAGACTCAGCCCTTGGTTGGTGCGCGACCCCCTTACTAGGCCCATGCGTCGAATAAATAAAACTTGCATTAGGTGTTTGAGAACCGGGTAAAGCTCTCGGAGTCCCCTTGGCAAGGTTTGGGATGTTGGCGAACAGGGAGAGGAGTGTCCGCTGGTGATGGTCTTAGTGGATATCAGTGGAATAACACCGGCTTAAACAGACCAGGTATCTCCGCCGTTAATATAGGGCTGTGTAATGTAATGGGCAATAGAGTAATCCCAAGAAATTGCATATCGAACGGATATACACTGTGTGCATACAGTGCACGGTAACGCATCCATACTGCTAATTACACGGCGTGTTATTAACGGGCACGTGCAAAAAGGCGATTCGATACACCGAATCCAGTGATTTTAACGAGATTCAAAATGGCCTTGTTACACAAGGGAATACAGAGGCGGATACAGAAGCATCGTATATAGTCGGTTCGCGATATTTCATCCCTTATATCGTAGGTGGGGTTGACTACCGGATAAGCGTACAGAGCGGAATGTTCCGTTAAACGGAAGAAAAGTTTGTATCCGTTCACCCCCCTTTCGCTCCACCCCTAACATGGAGGGTAGGGGTGAAAGTGACAAAAAAGAGAGATACGAAGGAGCACGAGAGAGGACAGCAAAGGATATGATCGTTTCAGAAGTAAAGTCCATTTCACCCCATAGGAGTGGTGAGAGAAAGGGGTGAGTTCCGGTCGAAGACGATAGTCGGGATGGATATGCGAGAAGGGTGCAGGGGGGTTGGAAGTAGGTGAAGGGGTTGATAATACGGCACTGTTATTGTAGATTCTAAAGTAACAAATGTCTGCCTTCATCCCTTAAACTAACCCAGCTCTCTTTCAGCCTCCAACCCTACTACGTCGTCTCGTTCCCATCCCTTGCGCCTTCGCTATGCCGTCTGCCACCCTTCCCCTAATTATCCCTTATCTATATCTCGGTCCATTTGGTTCGCAATGACGTTATCTCGGCAACTCGCACGGGGGCGGGAGGGGGAGGATGGGCGAGACTATTTCTATCTTATTACTCAAAGTGTCGGTCGCACCAAAGGAGTTACACTACTAGTTTCCTTCGCTGCGTGCCCAGTCTATGTACACTGACGTTGAAGGATTAAACCATTGCCGATTCGACTCTAATTACGAGTAACGGATTAGTACGTATACCCAACATCCCATTCCATTTCCCAGTTCCATATGGTATATACAAACCCCTTCGGAGCTCCTCGTCCGCGAAAGTGAGCAAACGAGGAAACTTTGGCCGATATGTGATACGCGCAGCCTTGGAAACTTTCAAACCCGGCAAAAGGTAACGTAGACGTGATAGAAGGGATCATGTCGCATGTTTTAAAAGCGAGGAAATATACCCTGTGTTGACTCATAATTAAAATTTCGAGTTTGTAGGGGAATCCAAAAAAAAAGTTACCAAAAGAAAACGATTTTATTTTGTGTCTTTTGAAATCCGATATTGCGGTGCAGAAAATAATTATGAGAAAAATTTTCTCTTTGAGGATTTTGTTACTCTTTGGGGCTTTACACGGAAAGAATTTACCCCTTTACCGTATTGTTATATGATACGTGGTTTTGCGTGTATTGTATGTCTATATATATTGTCTCTATGAAATACTGATAATGAGGCGGGTATCGATTCTACAAAACTGTCTGAGGATAATGACAGCGGGATGATCGTAAGCACCGCGAAAGGGAATTTCGAACAAATTTATTGAAACTGAAATTTTATACCGAAGGTATCGATATACTGGGTGTCTTATCGTTGATTATCTCTTTACGTGCTTCCGTTAACCGAGCAATGTTCCAGAATCAGAACGGTCAATCCTAACACGTTTAATTTTTTGCCCTCCCCTGAATTCAATAAAATGAAATGAGAGAAAAAAGACTGTTACGGGTAATAACTCCGAGTACTGAGCAGTGCGCCAAGGGTGCGTAAAAAAAATGGATTTACGAGAAATTCAAAAGATCGAATTCAAAGCCAACCCCGTTAAGGGAGGAATGGCAAATTGTACTGATTTTCCAAGGACCACATGCAGGGGGATAAGCCACGGGGTTGAACGTTTAATTTAAAAGAGGGATGGTTCCTATCATCCGGATATACCAAACCACCCCTCTTTTAATCTCTATCCATCTCCCACTTTCTCTTTCTCTCTCGCCCTCTCCTATTCCCTCGTTGCATCACGATGCGCTGCGTTGCGCCGAGGGTGAACGGCGTCACTGAACATTTTTGACTAATGGACCGTGAGCGGAACTGTTTGCCACCATCACACAAGCCCCAGTCACCCGACACAATTCCAGGAACGTAGCTCCGAATTCTGCACCGTGAAAATCGGGAATATTCTCGCCCCTGCAAACAGCAGGGTGTTTGACGGTACTTATATTACACCCCCATTGAGTTAATACATAACTACATAAGCGGCAGCAGTACATGAACCATCTAGTACGGTAACAAAAAAATTCCCCGACCACTATACCCAACCAGCGTCATGTACCTGAAAAGAAGTCAGTTGATATTCGAGCTTGGCTACCCGAGACAAGAAAACTTTTAGTACAGAGTGACGTAAGGTCCTTATTTTCTAAAAAGAACACCGTGTAAAAGTTTCGTAAGGTTTTCCACTTTTTAAATATTTTTTTTTCGTTCCTTATTTATTATACTTTTTTTAATTTTAATTCTCACGGCAAGACTATATACATGCATTTCAGTAGTCTCTGAATCCAATGGGGACACCATTAAACCGCAGGGTGCACGGAGCGGGATACTGAATCTAGGATGAATATATACGCAGGACACTGCCACGCGAGTAAATGCCAAGGGAAAACGGATCGCGCTATAAAATGATTTCGTCATGGACATTACGCGAAGAAGTAAACTCGTTCCGCGTGATGCATCGTCGAGCATAACGGGACGCCGAGCGCGAATTGCGAGGGCGAGTTATCGCGAGGACTTTCACGGTAAGAGCATCATTGCTAAGATATGCATTCAGGAGAAGTTGAATTCAAAGTATCTCCGAATGCATGGTCCGACGACACTGGAAGAAGAGTTGGGGTGGCGGACAGTAACAGAAACTTTCCGAAAAGCAACCCCTAAAGCATCCGTAAGTAAGCATGGCCAGTCGTTGCAGGTACTTGGTGCATGTGCCAAAAAAAGTAAAATGGCTTCCCGTATATATTGGCAGTGAACATATACATATATGGTTTATAAATACTAGTAGCGGTAAGTATGTGCTGGCAGCACTAGCAGTTGGCTGCGATGCACGCTCCGCGCCGAAACTACCCCTACGCGTAGGGGACCCGAGGGGAATAGGTTGGCAATAAGCAAAACCGAAACTTTCGGCACGATCGCCAGTGGAAGTGTCGTAACGCGCCATAAGAAGGAAAACCCGGAATGGGATTCGAGAGATTTCCGACGATAACCCAACGTCAATTTGCTTCGACGTGTACGAAACAGCTTTCGGGACAAACAAGCCGTAGACTCGCGAGGTCGTGGACCAAATAGACGGAAATAAGATTTCCCGAGTGTGTTTCTGGGGCCGCTGGTACAGTATTGCCGTGTGGTCTAGGGTTGCTGCCAGTGTGGTACCGCCCTATCCGACAGCGTATATACGTATATATAACCCACCCCCTCTTACCCTCCCATAATCGTTTCGTACTTGGGGTGCCTTTCCGCACACGCTGGGTTTCGCTATCGCGTTCCTCTTTGATGTAGACTATCCCCCCGTCGTACTTTCGGAAATCGGCCTACGTCAAAAGCTGCCTACCGCGACAGTTTCTCCTCTCCTTATTTAGGAGCGCCGGGGATTATGTACAGGTGAACCAAGAAACGCGTATCGAGCGCAACGATTCCCCAGCCCACCCTGCGACAGTATGGATCATCTTTTTTTCTCAATCAGTAAGAAAGAAAGAAAATGAACTCACAATACACTGATGAAAAAAAAAAGTAGCAACCAATAGCCAGATACACGTTGCCGAGATGTAAAACCAGGAGATGACTTGTCAACTCTGGTCCAGGTAACCAGGAGTTTCCTATCAAGGGCTCCGTCGGGACTTCGGATCCCAGTTTCTCTCCCTAGTGACTGCGAATGACGGGTCATTTCCACGCTGGTACGTTGGCTGCTTCCTGCCCTACCTGATCCACCCCTCGTCCACCCGCCCACCCTCTCAACTCCCAAACACCCTCAACCAATTCTACGATGATACAAACCGCCAGCTTCGACCGTGCTGCTATTACCACCATGTTCTACGGTGCTGAGTAGTGTTATTACCGTCACTGGTCAGACCGACTATACCGATTATTCGATTTAAGGGTGAAGTTCGGCGCGGCCCATTTTCCGGGATGCTGCGCTCGCACTCTCAAACAGCATTCGAATTTAAGAAAAAGCAATTTCCCTGGATATGCTCTATTCAATCCTGGGTCAGCTGAGCCGGTATACTCGTCCGACGTTCCTTTTGCTCTTAAGCAGGAAGTAACAAGAAACGGATAGACAGTGGAGCACGTGGAGAACGGCTGTATATATATATATATATATATCGAATCGATTTACCGGAAGGGAAAAAAGATAGAAAGCAGAAAGCGCGATCCGTAAACCGGGCGTTTCCTGAAATTCGAGGGCGGCTTCCGGCCATGTTCGAATTCTTCGGTCGTTATTACAAGGAGGTAGGATACGGGGGGAGGGGGAACTGGGACCTTGGCGGATTCTCATATCGATTTTATCGCGACGTTGAACAGGGGGGGGGGCGCGGGGGAGGAGGGATGTCTTTCTCGATACGATAGCGTTCGAGTATAAGCGTCTTGCCAGGCTGTCTGCTTTTCAGAGCGGGCCCATCCTCTAAGCCGCATTGTTGTTTCGGGACGGCAGCCTGGTATTTGCTCTCCATTTTCCGTCTCGAGCGTATTTACATTTAATTTATATCTCCGGGCTTCTTCCTCTCACGACTTTTGCCTCAACTATGTTTAGATGCTGCGAGCGACGGATATTTGGAAACGCTTCGTCGCCATGAAACGAGGAGAAAGGGACGGCGGGGAGAGGAAAAAAAAGGATGTAGCAAGTGAAACAGGAAGTAAAAATTATCCCCAGACTCCGTATTGACCAAAGGTATCCTTACAGCATCTTTAGGACGTAATAAATTTTTTTTGGAATGTAACGCAACCTAACGTTTTATTCGTCAAATTTAATCGGAGCATTCTTTTCTGTCATTAATTAAATAGGCACGATAAGAAAAATTGTTATACTGAAATACGACATACCTAGTACACTATCTTTTGGATCTAAGGTAGGAACTCTACTACTCGTAAGATAATAAAGTCCCTCGCGAACGGATTAGATCTTTCCTTTTTACGAGAAGCTTCGTGAATCGATCCGAGCTTTAATGAACTCAAAGTATAGCTTCGCAGGAGTGAAGCTCGCTCACTCTCTCGGTGTCTCTCTCTGTCTCTCCCTTCCCCTCTCTCTCTCTCTCCCCCTCTCTCTTCTAGCCAGGCAATGGAGAAGCCAGGTTCGCTAGTTCCCGTCAAACCGCTCCCACAGCTAATATTTACCTTTATTAACTCTCTCATCGTAAATGAAATTTTCAGATAACTTTTAGGATATAGCCTGCGGGTTATAAGGGTAGCCCCGATATGGGTGCTGTCAGAGGCAGATTGGCAATACCTTGAGAAAATCGCACTAACGCACTTCCAGAGCCAGCCAGCTCCAGCTAACCCCCTGTCGCCCTCGCGTAACTGACACATGCGATCTTTAAATGCTGATAAGAGGAACACCCACCCCTGTTACAATCACTACACCATTAACGTTATTGCATATACGTAAGGCTTACTAATGGCGATATTACTTCAGCTACAGCGTCGACCAGGCCCGATTACACGATCACGTGGGAATGGGAATTGATTTTCTCATTGAAATAAGGGTAATAGCACCGCTTTGAGGATTCTGTCAGGCGTAAGGACATTGCGTTTCTACGTGGTTGGAAATTTTTGCGAAACACTGCAAATGAGCTGTCCGTTGGAGAGGAAGGTAACGTAACCATAGGCATTGTGAAAAACTCGTCGGTTCGGAAGTAACGAAGAGGCGTAATATTGTTTACGTAAATGCACGTTTGATCAACATGGAGTAAAGAGGAGGTTAAGAGGGGAGGTTGTAACGCGTACACGGACGAGGCTACGAAAGAGAGTTTGAATGGTGGTAGTAAGGGTGGAAGGTTGTAACGTAAGGAAAATTCGAAAAGTACAGTAGAAAGTCGGTTGGGGGGGGGGGGCGGGGTGGTAGAGGATGTAGTTGTACCGTGAGACCAAAGCGAAAAGAGTAGGAATGACGGGGGAGTGAACGAAGTGGGTGAACACAGCCACCCTTCGCTGAATGAGAAAAAGCGCAAAAAGTGTCTTGTAAACCGAGAAATTCCAGGGATATTTCATAAAGGTTCATTTATGACATAATTAGTTTTGGAATGTCAGGAAGGTTGGGTGCAGGTGGAGGGTTCGAGTTTGCTGATGGTGGCGGCAGGGTTGTCGGTTCCTCTGGTAGGGATACTAGTAAGGGGTAGGAGGACGGTCGTTGCGCGGAGCGGCCTAAACTGTTTCGTCATATAATGGTTAGGGGTGGATGCCGCGACAGAATGTACCGGTTGGGGAGTGGACGAAGGGGGCGGGTCCCGCATTCGCGATTAGCATGTTTATTGACGTCACGAGGGTTACGAGATGAGAGAATTCTGATTCACTTAAACGTCCCGTATCCTTTCTGATAGGGTTTAGCCACGAAAAGAAGATGAAGATTCTTAACGGGATCGGATCACGTGGTACCCGCGTAAGGCCCCGATACCGCCTATACGCAGAAAGGTACCGCCGGGTATAGTTTAGCATTTGTTCGCAGAGTGACGCCAGCGTCGACGGGTCATCGAGCCAGCAGATAATGAAACATGCAAATGGAAATGAGGCACTGCTGTGTCTGATAATATTATGATTGTCCACAGGAAAGAGCCGCCTCCGCTTTTGCAAAAGCATAGCGGTGGAGCGTCAGCAACCCCCCTCCCCTACCCAACACCCCCCAACCCCCTCCCCGGCATTGCCAACATTACGGAAAACCGTGGCTAGCAGCGCCGCGGCTCCCAAGCGAAGCCGTTACGTTTCACCCCGTGGCTATATGCCCCTCTTCGTCCTGGTTATAGAGATGATCCGTCCTCGGAATATCCTCTGCAGCAAACATTCGCTGATGCACTAAGCGTTTATGTGCTCTCTCGTTCTCACGACCCCCGGAGGTTCGTTCGCGATGTACAGTGCGCCCGCAATTTTAATGCGAAATCAATGTCGCCCTGGGGCACATCCTCTGCGAGTCGTGCGTGTCTCGTGTACGAAACTAACGACAGAGTTCCTAAGTGGGCTGATAGATTGAAGAAGGTTCAGGTAAAGTGCTAGACGACGGAGAATAGGCACGAAGTGAAACAACCCTTGGAATATGTATATACATGGGGTGTATGTACCATATATATATGTTCCCGCATATAAAAGAGACAGAAGGTCGTCCGAGCACGTCTTAAAGTGTGAAGGGTTAAGAGTCTGCTATTCCAAGATCGCAGAACTTTTCCCGAGAATCGACATCTCGCTCTGTACGACACAGCCAATTTAGCCTTGGACCTTTAGAAGATTTATTAGACCAGTGCCCTTGCTGAATGACGAGTTCCTTCTCTCTCTTCGTCTTCCTTCCTCCATGACCTCTTCTCGGGGTAAATATATCTAGAGGCCACTGGGAGATACCAGTCGTGTAGGATGCTGAGTCGATGGACCGTGACGCACTCTGAGAAAATAAACGGCCGTTACGTATCCACGTGGACGTCGTGTACTTAGGTATATATATAGAGGGATACATATATGGAGGAAAACAAGGTGAATTTTGGTCCAGTCCAAAGAAGAAAACACGTCCGAACGAACGAATCCGTAACCATGGCGACCTGATCTGTTAGGTCCGACAGAAAATATTGAATTCCTAGCTATTTACTCCTCGCGCAATACTTTACGAGGAATTTTTTGTTTACTTCGACGTTCACAACTCGCCTCGCTAGATGGGATGCTGGGAAATATTTGTATATTCCAAAGGGATAATCTTTCATACCAGTGACATACCCGGAGGCTTTATTATTAGGTTATTCTACTATATCTATATAATTGCGTATGTTGCATACCTAAATATACCTTTCTGGTAAATTAACAAACACCTCCAAGCTTAGTTATTGCAGATATCACAAAACCATCAAGGAGGGTTGGGATACAGGGGTGGTTTGGTTTGGTAAAAAAAAAAAGAATTTTGTTACATATTTCACTTGGCCGCCGCAGTCGTTGCTGACAAGTGAATGGCAGGTTAAGTCGGACACGATTAGCCAGGACACGTACTTAACGAAGATTCTGTCGGACTGAGGTACTTGCGCCAAAGATAAAATCAATATTACGCCGCTCGCAAAGTACGTAGCACGTCACGTGATAGGGCGTACAGTATGCACGTGATACGAGCGCCTGGTTACGCAACGAAAGTTTCAGTCCAGAGAGTCCATATAATAGTTTGCCTCGTTACGTAATGGCTTATTAAAAAGCAGTAACGCAAGCAGCGTGAAAATCGAACATATCGTTACTCCAGATCGAATTTCAGCGAATGAACAAACCTGTTCCCGGTAGTCGAAGTGATCATTTTTGTTATTTAATGTCAAGGGGTATATGTACACATATGCACGGGTGAAGACAAAAGAATGGTTTAATCAGCTTAGATCGTATGATAGTCTCTGTGTACAAAGAGAGTAAAATCGAGAGAGAGAATTCAAAATGGAGAGTGCTGCCGTAAGGTGCGATCGAGGGTAGGAGGCCACCCCTTCCTCAGGCATATTCCCATTGGTTATTCGAAAGCAGTGCTTTTGGCCGGATCCACGGAGCGCTTACGCTTTAATTGAGTTTGCGTAGCGCTCCAGCGTCCCGACGCTTTGTAAGATGGTCTCCAGCCGAGACCCAGATATAATCAGGGCCAAGTGCTGAGTAATGGGTGCAAATAAATAATACGTCATCGCGGCCCAAAGGGGATGTCGGTGGAGCAGAGGGAGTTGGAAGGGCTTCATGGAGAATCCCCATAGGGACGACTGACCATCCGTGGACGACAGCAGTCGACCCCGTTTCCTCATCTGCTACCGATGCTTTGACCTCTTCACAGATCCTCTACAGGGTACCGGTCCTGGACCACAGCCTCCTTGCCCTTCACCTTCAAGACCTTCGAGCGATCTCTCTCCTTCTTTCTCTCGTTCTATATTTTAATCTGCCTCTCTTTCTCTCTCGAACCAACTCGTCTCTCTTAACCCCCCTCTGTCTCCCTCTCACTCACCTAATGAATATTAACCTTCCCTTCGAGGACCCCTAATAAATAACCGAAGAAAGTTAAATCCGTGCGCACGTTACGCAAACGTCTGGAATATTCTTCGGAGCTCAGAGTATAAAAATATAAGGTAATATGCTCGATCACGCTCTTCCTTACTTCGGTAACGGCCTTGTTGGCTGCTAGGTATAAAAAAAAAATAAAGATAGCTAGGTTAGATACGCGTATACGAACTTTATTACCAACTCTCATCTTTCTTTATACACTTCAACGGGGCCGCAGTGCTCAGCGACAACGGATGCCAGAAGCTCCAGAGTACCTTTCCTCTTTATCTCATGTTTTTCAAAAGAGGATATACTCACCCTTGAATTTTCCAATGAAAATTAACACCCCTTTTTCCTACCTCTATCAATGCTCTCTCCCACGACCACTCAATTTCATCGGGCAGGTATGCGCGATTGGTACATTATACTGGCCCGTCGAGCAAGTCGAGGAAAGAAAGTGAGAGAGAAAATATATGTACCAAGGGTAGCGACTCTCGAGCGATACGCTGGGAGCTGATACGAGCAGTAAATCAGTTGATTCCACTTCCTTTGGAAAGCAGACCGATTTCGGTGGCATTGTTCGGCAAACAGTAATTCATTACATTCTATGACTCTATGAGACGTGAATGCCACCCCCTTAACACAACTTCCCAACTTGCACCCTCGGAGACAGCTCTGCTGGGATATTACGACTGCAAGAACTTTGACGGTAAAGTGGGAAGTGTTCTGTCGGTGCAGCATCGTAATCATGACCTCGTGTGCGCTCACTCCCTCTCCCTCGTTTTCTCTGTCTTAGTCCTGTAGCTTTCATCCCCTATTCATTTCGGGAAATCATAAGCGAAACGGATCCCTACTGTACCGACCTCTCTTCCCTCGTCCTCGTCATTATGTGCCGCGAAGTCATATATAGGGTGCGAAACCCCAAACCTGTGAGACGGTAGGTGTCGTGTGCCGCTACGTAAAAATTTACGAGTCGACCTCCCATTGGCGGACAGTGACATTTCGAGGGTAGGAAAATTTTTATTTTTCTCTTGGTAAAATCGATTTTTTTACGTGAAAGCTGTCTATGGCCAACCAAGTGAGTGTACGAGGATCCTGTGAGCGTTATTTAACCTTGTATCCTTTACTGCGTCTTACGTGTCAGCTCACATCCTTGTCGGGGGAGCTTTAAGAAAATAAAGTTAGCCATAAGAACGCACATACACGCGCCTGTGCTTTTGACTACTTAGTACACACTGCTCGAGAGGAGACCTCGAAGAAGCGGACAGATTGTTTAATGAAAAATTAGCTTCCGCCCCTAGGCAAAAGATGCTATTTAAATTTTTTGCCATACTACGCGTAAGCCAGTCTCTGATGTTGGACGTTGTTACGCGTAAGGATATTCTTTTTTTTTTACTTGACTCTACTCGTTCTTTTATCTTCTTCGTTGTTTCTATCTCCGACTCTACTTTGATTATTAACCAAAAGAGACTTCATGATGGCAGACGAGAGACAACAAGACCTGGCATAAATAAAACATATTGCTCGCGGCACAATCACCTACGGAGTCAAGAGACGCCCTGAACAGCCTTTCCTGGTAAGTGGAGGCAGACGGAATAGAAGAGAAAGTCAGACAGAGCGGGTGGGAAGGGAAGTG
This sequence comes from Trachelus tabidus, assembly GCA_030142655.1. Taxonomy (NCBI): domain Eukaryota; kingdom Metazoa; phylum Arthropoda; class Insecta; order Hymenoptera; family Cephidae; genus Trachelus; species Trachelus tabidus. The sequence goes on from JARQTI010000621.1 coordinate 765,031, forward strand.
AAGAAAAAAATAAAGAAAATAGGTAGGTCTGGCTGGATGTAGAAAGAGGAAGAGGAAAGAAGGGGCGAGCGGGGGGTAAGGGGAAAAAAGTGAATGGCAAAGAATAACTTGAAATAGGTATTCATTATCTCGAAGGTAATTGGATCGCGCGACTCTTCCGATCTGATGAGGATTTATTATTCAAATCAAATGTTTTGAGGAAGCCTCTTACTTGCCGACCCCATTTTGTATCTGTTGGCGACTTTACATGGTCATCCGTCTTTCACATTATCGATCGGATGTACATATCGAAAATCGCTATAAAATGGGTAATGGGAAATTTTTGAAATTACGATCACGCGTTAGCAGTGGAATCGTGAGTGATCATTGAGCGTAAGGTGAAAACGATTATTTGGCAATATTGTTAAAAATCACGTAACACCCCTTGACGTTGTCATTAGTGCGATAAAAACGAGCGAGGAGCAATTTCGAACCGATGAAATTGCGAAAATTGGGTTGGAGTAGGATGAAAAAGTAAAAAAAAAAAGCGAAATAAAAAGAGTCGGTAGGAAAAAATATGGTAAAAAAAAGCCGGTGCTCTCATTCAATATTGCGCTCGGAGATGATCTGCCCGAGCGTTTGCCAGGTCGAATGTTGGCCAGATACGGTTGTCATCTCTAAAGCCAGTAAATTTCATTCCCCTCGCTGATTGGTACCACAAATTGGATATGTGTCAAACGCTCCTGGCGCAGTTGTTTTCGAAGAATGAATTTGCCTTTCCTCGCCAGCTAAGGAAAAAAAAACTCATAGAGAGAACAGAGAGGAAAAAGAAAGAGACTCTTTAAGGTCTACGTCTAAAGTAGCGACACAGTACCAAGTAGCAGCAGCAGCATCTCAAGCATTGCGATAAGGGGGAGCGGGGGGGGGGGACAATCTTTCAAGAAGTGTCAGAAATATTTGATCGATCACGTGTACAATCATCCCCTGTCGAAAACTTCCATACACTCGAACTCCTCGGTAATCAGGAAAGGGTTACTATTAAAATTTCAGGCAGCGACTTCTCGCAGCCGCACGAGCGACGCCAGACGTCCGCGCGACAAATTTCATCTCGCTAAAATGTCGCGGCGTGACGAGAGACATATAGGCAAGTGAGACTGTGCTAGAGTCCCGTCAGTGCGCACACGTATAGGAACAATGGTGTGTGCGTGTAGGTGTGTACCGACATTTTCCCAAAATAGAAATTAAATTCGTGACGGCGCAGAAGGACGGTGAGGACGGGGGAGGGAGGGAGGGAGCGAGAGAAAGGGGGGGGGGGTAACTCGATAACAAAACCATTACTCCGCCATGCGGTCACGTGCGGAAAGAGAAAGCCGTGGAAGGAGAGTAAAGAGGAGGTGTACTGGGTGGATGGCATTGAGGTGGGAGAAGGACGAGGAGGAACGAAAACGAACAGTGGCAAAGTACGAGAAGAGAAAGGGGGAGGGGGGCGATATGGAGGTGGCGAAGGAGGACAGTATAAAGGGGGATGCTGGATGGAGCAGCGAGTGCATGGCTAGGGGGTAGGAGGTGGAAGCGGTAGGAAGCAGGGAAATGCGTTATCGTCTGCAGCCAGCTGACAAATCGAAGGTAATAGGGCCGAGAGGAATTCTGCCTGGCAGAACGAGCAGTGCATCCAGCGCATCTAGTGCATCCAGTAGGTCGCTGTAGGTACACTATATGTATATAGGACAAGTATACGTAGGTGACGTAGGTACATACTCCAATAGTATGATTATATAAAGCATATATGTAACTATATATATGAAAAGCTCATGTACACCTACTATGCACGGTCCAAGGTAACATGACTCTGGTTACGTTTCGGACGTGCGATAGAAGAGCATGTGACGTCATAGGGGTGGATTTGCCAACGCTCGTTAATAATGTGAGCGAAACGTTATCGGCGATAACAAAATGATAGCTGCTCGGTAGATAATATCCTAGCGAAGATCACGTGGGGTACTCGTGAGTCATACACGGGACATGGAAGCTGGGATCACGCATGTCCTTGGGACTCGGGTGAATCGTGAAGTTGATCAGGGATAGCGAAGGGAAGAAAGGGTGTCCCTATGTTTGATCCACGTACTAGAGAACAACAACGGAGGAGCTTATCCTAGGCCAACCCTGAGCCTCTCCTCGGGCTACTCCTACCTCTGGACAACGCGGCAAATAACTGTTGTCGTAATAACCCAGGATGAACGCGACGACGCGGCATCGTGCCAGAACCAGTCGGAACGAGGCTCGATTCGCGTCTCTAACCCCGACGGGCATAGGCCGCGGTACTAGGCCGACGCAGGCCATCGCCAATGAGTGCATATCGGGGGCGGAGCAACCCGGGGGGGGTGGAGGTGGGTTGCGATTTCGAGCTCTGAATCTCCTGACTCTCCAGGATCTGTCTGGCTGGTTACTTGCTTCACCCACTTTGTATCCGGATATACGCGGTAGCCCTCTTGCATAGGCTCTTTCCATCCCTTTGATTGGTCGAGGGTTCCCTTTCCTTTTTTTTACTTTTTCTTAAGGAAATTTAACGGATTATACACAACCGCCATGGTCGCAGGGTGCTAATGGACTTACGGGGTGAGGGTTGCGGGGTTGACCCAGTTCTTTATTGACCTGTTGGCGAAGCTGTGATGGGATCAGAGGAATGCAAGGAGAACAGGCACGCCAACGGACACCGAGAACAGGTATACAGGCAGGCTGCCAGAAAGGGTGTGCAGAAAGTAGGTCTCGACGACGTCGAGGGCGGAGCGCGAAGGATGCACTTGATGCGTCGGGACGCTGAGTTAGGGGGTAAACCGCATGCAGTCCCAGCGCGCGCAACCTGTACCACATGTGCGAGGAAAGGTGAAGACTGAAAAAGGGATGCTTCGACCCTTACTTCCAGAGGACGTACCTTTTCTAAACATCCTGGAGACGACTTTATGGGAACTAGAGTGTACCTTGGGTTGGTAATCCTGGAAACTAGAGTAAGTGTCATCCCTGGAGTCCCTCTTCGTGGAATATACCAGTCTGCTCCTCGTCTTCAAACCGAATGAGAACTTCGACCCGCCACGATTGCGGTTCAACGTCTCCTCCCAGGCAGTTTGTCCGATGGACGTTTCCTCGGTTACGATGAACGAGGAGGTGGACGACGAGGAGGATCGATTTCTCACTGTAATGTGCCGGAAGTGTGAGAGAATCCAGAGGGACAATATAGACACGGTCAGTCTGTATGTAATTCATAAAAGAAATCCTATGGAAAAGAGGCGGTTCGTTGCGTATTTTGAATTTCAAATTGCTCCTCCAATATGATTGTTATCAATCGCAATCATCGACGTCTTCCTTTAAGGACGATTGAATCGACGAATTAAATCTCGCGTAAAGTATTATGGCAGGTGTGCGAGATGAATAGTGACCTGATCTTATATAAAGTTACGAGAGGCGTATTTCAGTAGGTAGCGCCGTGGGCGCAGCCAGTCAAGAAGCTCGGCAACACTTTACGACGTGTACGGAGGCCGTAAACACCGAGGTTAATGAATGCAACATGAGTGCAGCTGGCTCTCGGGACTTTAGCACAGCGGATGCATCGCGGGATGCACCAGCCAAAGACGCGCACTCGGTATACGATCCTGTCTGCAAGATTTAGGACCCAACAAGTCAAACTTTCTGCACCGTGTAAGACTCATCCCTTTATTTATCTCTTGGTGAATAAGCGATGCTTTCGCGAGAGATTGAGCGGAGCGTGGATGAAATTTATAGGGTGAAAAATCTGGTGCACTGGAGACACCTTGAGCATAGGGTGCGGCCAGGGTTCGTGTCGTACCTATTATAAAAGACTCTTTGTTCTTTGGCAAACGAAGGATGCTGCTGAACGAGATACTTGGCCAAGGATAAAGATGAGGAATAAGAGGAGAGAAAAACATCTCGGGGTTACGTGACTCGACGTAGAGCATGATGAACGTCATCTTCGAATGACCTGTCCTAATAAATTCACCCTTGGATGGTTGAGGTGATCTGAGAAGCCACAGCAGCCCTAACGGTTGAGTATCAAGTCGCTCGGGATTTCGAATGAAAATCTTTGCCTAAGATCGGACAAATGTAGCGGGGGAAGGGGGGGGGGAAGGGGGTCGGGCAACCGTGCTCGATTTGCAGGGATGAAGCATTGGGGATAGAAGGGTAGCAAGATGGGTCGGCTGACTGTACAGCGTAAACGGGCGGGAGGGATTAGAGGGTGGATATGGTGAGGGGAAGGATGGGGGGGAGGATGAGGGTGTAAAGCGATGGCGCTCAAGAGGGCGAGGGGGAGGCGGAGGTGGAGGTGGAGGGGGGGGAGGGGACGAGGCTTGTAAGGGTGAGGTTCTCAATGGAGTGAGGGATAAAAAGCAAATACGTTTCACTCACTCGCGTTTTCCGTTAGCAAATTCAATCTCGTCGGGAGTCCCTTTAACATTGTGCCCGTAATAGGGAGGATGAAGAAGGAGAAAACGGGTGGATTCGGTAGAAGGGAGTTGAAGTTGAAGTAGGTGGCAGATATAGTGGAGGAGATGCGGGGGAGCTGGAGGAGGTGGTCCTGAAGAAGAGGAAGAAGACGTCGAAGGAGCAGGTAGGTAGTGGGTGATGGAGGATGAGAAGGAGGGCAGGTGTCGCCCGTATAACGACTTTATCACACTCCTCAGCCCAAGGTGATCTAGCAACCCTCAACTCCCAATCCCCAACCCCCAGCCCATTGGTAGAACCACCCCCTCGAACCTTCCTACTCACACCTCCGCGACGACTCTTTTCGACTTTGACTGCGCCGGAGTCGGTTCACCTTTAAGCTAGCCGACTAAAGCCCAGAGCTTGTTTGAGCGGATAATGCAATATCCACCCTTTAGCAAGGAGAGCCAATAAAGTGAAGGGAAGGGCAGCCAACCCTTCTTACTTCTTTTTTTAACCAGATATCGGACGATCCTACTCGTTTCTAGGACAGAATGTCGCCGCGGTCTCCTCTGTCCTCGTCCTCGGCTGTTGTCGACGTCGAGCGTCGATGTCGACGCCGGCGTCATTGAGATTCGTTTAAAACGTCGCTCGGGAAGAGCCGAATTTCGAACGAAAGTCAATATGCCATGCATACGTGCACCTACGTACTTCGTGTTATATGGCCAGAGTATATATACAGGCGCGTGGAAATTAAACTTTAGATATGCTCCAGGACCAAAACAGAACTTCCATAGGTTTTATTCAAATTCGAAATTTTGAATTACTTCCAACATATACAAATAAGCAATGGGCTTGCAACTGGCGGCCGACGACGCAAAGTGGCGTCAGGTCGCGTCGTAGAGTTCTTGCGGCGTCGCTGAAATTGCAGCTTTACGAGGAGCAGCAGGGCTTTAGATAAGGCGCTTTGTCAACCTGGAAGATCATTCCGAAGCCCAAAGATAGAGAGGGGGGAGGGGGAGAGAGAGAGAGAGAGAGAAAGAGAGAGGGAGGCAAAAGATCTTACTTAGCGTGGTCAATTAATAAAAATCCATGGCTCCGACGTAAAAAACCTTCCATGCGCAGCCAAAGCCGCGAGGCGTCGCTTCGTTAAAACTTGCCCTATTAACATTTTTCATGCGCCGATGCCTCGTACCAAACGCTCCAAACTTTTCTAAGATCCTCTCCGAATCTGGACCACCGAAAAGCCTCTCGACTTTCGTATTCTCCGAGACCTTTGATCACGTAATTCCCAACGCCGTTTTACTCGCGAGTCCTCAAGTAAAAATATTTCTCCAAAAAAGACTTTACAACCCAATTGCAAAAAATTCCCCGGACCCCAAATATCTCTGCAGCCCTAAAATCTATAATTTTTTTTTACGAATACACCCCTGAATCTACAATTCGATCATTGTTATATCCATCCAGCGTCCTTCTGTCAAATGGGTACCAGGTCATCCACTGACATCTGCCATGTCAAAAGACTAAGAAACCAAGAGAGAAAATAAGAAGAAGATTCTGTAACCCACACTGGAATCCTCGTAGGAGTGACTGATGTTTCAGTAGGAGCATTAGCACCGGTATTTAGTGGACACGACGCCCTGACCCTCTCGTGTTAAACAAGTCGGACCATTAATCAGTGACGTCACGAGTAACTTGACCCCCCCTCCCTCCCTCCCCCCGATGGCGAGCCAGGAACCCAAGGAGTTGTAAGTGTCGGAGGATAAGGAGGGGATGGCGAACCGTGCCCTCCTCACGCCTTCATTTGTTATGCCCAGGTGACACTCAATTATGTCGCGCAAAGGGTGAAACGTGGACGTGCGGGAAAGACGACTGGGCGACTAACTAGCGCGAAAACTTTCGCTAACAACGTAGCGTTCGCTCAACTTCGAAGACGGTTCCAGATCCCAGCCTTACCGAGAAGGGAGACAGACAGACCTGGTGACTGTCGGAGAAGGAGAAGACCGATCAGGCAAAGCTCTGGGAGCAGTAAAAGATAGAGAGGACCGAAAACCAAGAGAGAAAGGCATTGGTACGGTGTATAGGGGAGAAGGACCCAAGACCTTTTGGGACGAATGGATATCGGCTGGATAGCCAACCGTACATCAGCAGTCCGGTTTGGTTCCGAATTTCTAACTAAGTTTACTTTCCTGAAACCATTCCCAAAACCATTATCGTCCCTCCTATCTGGTAAACAGCCGAGCTTCAGTGTTTTTGCGTTCACGTCAATGGATATGGATGAGCCATTGGTAGAATTTGATCTAGAATAGAAGACCGTGCCTAGTACACGTATCAGAGATCCTTGAATAGGGAATATAAAAAAGGGGTAGAAAAATTTGGGTATAACGTATTAGAAGAGGGTCTGTGGCAGGTCGGAATAACGAGTTAGAATCCCAAAGGGAAATGCAAAAAATGATAAAAAGAATGTTTGGATGAGACCAGTATAGACCGTGGGTTGTCTTGTTGCGCTCTGTTGGTGTTACCAGGTGCACAGAGTGTATAGGGAATTTTGGATCTTTACACTTCGCAGGTAACGGACTGCTAGGTAGATATTAAGCTGGAGATAGACGGATATTTACGGGCGTAAAGTGTGATGGCTGGTTATAATTTTAGAGTTGCCTCCAATTATTACAACAAAATGAAAGCGGCCGCGAGCGTGGGAGGACGCGAGAGATGACCTAGGGAACTAGTCGAACGATTCGAACGGGAGAGTCGAGAAAGGATAGCGAATGGGTCGAAGGAGAGAGAGAACATATAACCGTATAAAGGAGAGAGACGGAGAGGGAGAGTCAAATCGAACGAATTTTGTGAGGATCGGATTCGAGTATTTGCTCGCGTTTAATATCAAAATCAGCAAATCACAGGCGGCTGTAACGAAATGCTCGAATTATTTTAGAGCACCATTTTCACATTGGCGAACCAGGTACGGTTTATTCTCAATCATTACGTTGAGCGGACGTCCGTTTTGCATGAATAATTTCATACAATTAAACGTTTGATTAGTTATTTAGGTAGCCCCGTGGCAACCGTTACGTCCTATTTCATTATGTGCCGCGTTTAATATCGGAATTCCGAACGAAGTAAACGATTGCGCCTTATTTTTATTCAATCTCCAACGGATCAATCCAATTCCGCTCATCTCCGTCAACCCCTAAACGATTCCGGGCGACGCGCCATTATTTACCTTAATTTACCAGGGAATGACGGCGTCATCATCGTCACCTGATCGATCAACCCTTCAACCATAGTTCGATGGTTATCAGGTATATTAACAAAGTAGAAGGACCACCCTGTTGGTCAACGTCAGTGGTACCAACATTGCCACCAGCGTCGTCAGCATGCATCGATACACATCCTGTCGATTTCTCCCGGTGGAAGCTTTCGTTGAAATATACCACTCCCCTGCCCCCAACACCCCCACCCCCCTCCTCAAGCCCTTCCACCCTTCTGCCATTCTAGTATACGACTAGCCTTCGGTTGCACCCCTGGAAAATACCCCACAGCCGGATTGATGACAGACCAGAGGGATGCGCAGAGCAGTCGGATTTGCAGGATGGATGTAATTAAAGTGGTGACACGCTAGCCTGGGGGTATGTTACCCCTTCTCTTTCAAAATCCAACAACCCCCTTTCCTGGGCCCCGTCCATCCCATCCCTCAAGATAATACGGACATCGTGTAATCGATATATCGTCAACCCTCCTGTACAGCCTCGCTCAAAATATCCGACAGTTATCATCCCCTGAAAAACTAACCCCACCCGTTTGCCCAACCCTTACGGCGAAAAGGGACTTCGCAAGAGGAAGATACGCAAAGGGAGCAAAGAGAAAGAGTGAGTAAATGAATTTTCTACGTGGGACCAAACGAAGCCATGGGACTTGGCGCATGCTTGTGACTTTCAGCAATTTCTAAGGCTCTAAGGTCTACTAAGGGTTGCGGGGTGGGAAAACTTGCAAACATGCTGGACGCTCTCTAATACAATGACAGTCTCAGATTACGGCATTACAAGTTTCACGGCACTTGCTGAAGTTTCGACGTCGTAGGTCGTCTTAACCGCAGAACCCAGAGTCATCTCCCATCCTCCCCTGGACCAACCCCTCCCCCACTCCTCTCTCCTTGTCTTTTACGTATGGACCACATCGCTCTTCTCCCACTACCCTCTCTCTCTCTCTCTCCCTGTCTCTCCTCCTCATTGCCACTAGTACGGGCGCACGAGCGTGCACGTGAGAACTGAACTCCTACAGCTGCGAGCAATAAGAGTTGGTTAATCGCACGTATCGGAGTGACGCGTCAAGTACAAGGGATGAACTGATACCTTGAGCAGGTATCAAATTTGTCACGTTCTCAATAAATTTTTAATATTTTTAATCCTGCAAGGGATGATACTTTGATCCAGAGAAGCTACAAGACTCGTCTCTTTGCTCGTAAGCTTCTTGATGCTTAGCACTTGTTTTTCAGGTCATAACCTATGAAACCTAATGGAATCAATATAAATTTTTATAAAAAATGAGCCAAAACAAAAACAGAAAACCCAGACAAGCCGATTATCGTGGCTAATAAAAGATATGTCTCAAAGCTTGATCATTCCGCAACGGTCACGCTGAAAGCCATTGTTTATCCAGGCGGCCGTAGTAACACGAAAGAACGGCTATTAGTGCCTGGCCTTCGTATATCCCTATAAATTCCGCACATCGGCCGCAGATGCGCCGCGGAATATAAATGCATCCAATAACGCCGTATTGGCTTTTAAGGAGCCATCCATTTCCATTTGGATATTTAACAGCCGCCCAAAGGCGAGCGCTGCCGAGTGTGTCTACCCGTAGAAAGCACGATACATGTCCTACCGGTAAACCCCCTAAGAGATACGGGACATGTATATTTTGACTGACTTTTACCCATAGACAAACAACCCCTCTCCATTCCCCCATAGGGGATGCGCGATCCCATATATCAAACTATCAACCATGCTGTCTGTCTAAATATCGTTTAATTCGAAGTGTTGCTGACACGGTTCGCGCTAACGATTGAGGATACGCCTTAAGCATACCATACATGTAAATATCATTTACAGTCGTTATAAATAAATTACTTACTCACAGCATTTTGAAAGAAACCATTTACAGAGATGAAGTCAAGTGGGCACATGGCTACTTACCTGAAACATAAAATTTATTCGATTAGAGTAAAGAACGATTCATATACACGATATTACGTTATTTCCGTAAACGGAACGGAGGAAAGAATAGTGCTTCCCTTTAATTTAAAATTGATTAGCGTTCGACGCCGACGTCTATAAAAATATACATCCGACGTCGAGATCAGATCGCGGACTGTCTGAATACAGGGAGATGGAGATGAAAAGCATAGAAAGTAGAAAGGAAAAATATTGACGACTACTCGGCAGAGCTCGTTAACGTTTTGATTAACGCGCGACTGATTCATTGTGCCACGATTCGCGCCTAATTCCCAGTAAGTAGGTATACGATCAAAGTCCCGTATCTTGTCAGACTCTGTCATCTTCCCGCATCCTTTGGGAATCGCTCAGCCTTTTCAGCCCGAAGACGCCGACCGACGTTCAATTTTAATGGAGTAATTATGTCGTGGTGCACTCAGCTGAAATGGCGTGTCGAGCGCGAAATAGCGTGAACTTTCCTTCCGCGATGTTTCGATAAAGTTAGTCGAGTTCTCTAGGAAGGAATGCCCTTTCATTCCAGAGAGAGGGTGAGAGTGAATATTGAGATAGCCTTGGAGAAATTACAGCTTGAAAATTCTGTATGTACATAATGAACAGGCCCAAGTAAAGTAATGATGGTTCGAGTCAAATAGTAAGTAACATTTAAAAAAAAAAAAGAAATGCGCTCGACACAAGTATTACGTTTTGAAAATTCATCTTCGAGTAAGGCTTGCCAGCGACTGGATTTACTTTGAATTTATAACTTTGCCATAGCAACTCGCGTTTCTACCCTCTGAGGCCTGAAAAGCTCCAGGGGGTGCCTTGCTGATGGTGCTGATGCTGATGCTGGTGCTCGGGGTACTGGCTGCTGTGGCGTAGGCTGTTAATTATAATTCCACGTCGATAATGAGGGTAAGCGGCTTACGTCAGGTACATGGTTAGGGTCGATAGGACTAACCGTATACGCACATGCCCTTTGATCGTCTTTCGATGTTCAAGGACAAACCCTAATCGATGCATACCTATAATGAATTCGACTCCAAGAGGATTTCATGCAGATTACCATTATGTAACAGAGGTCCTTGTTAAAGATCAGAGTACGTCTAAACGTACCCTTAGAAATCTGAATTAGCATGGTATTACCAGTAGAGATCAGCCCTTTACTCGGGTACAATAAGACCATTGTTACCTGGAGGAAGGTATAGCACTAATTAATGTCTCTACCGATAAACTTGGACCATGACCATTTTTGAATTTTTAATCAGTCCCGTACAGAAACGTAGAACCCTCGGCTCCATTAAACTCTACTCTAGGATGGGTAATAAGATCGGATTGATAATGGCAAAAGGCAAAAAAGAAATAGAAAATAGGTTAAGTCTTTCGAGTGAAATAACCTTAAGTGGAACCAGAGACTATAGAGGCAATTAATTACACGATATAATTATAATAATTTAAAAGTTTCAGATGTATCCCAACCCCCCATGTCCAAGTTCCGTTTCCTGCAGTACTAAACTGCGGGTACTCCAAGTTTCAAGCAGAAGAGATCCTTAGGACATAAAAGTGTAACCAAGGGCTTAAAGTGCGTTGCGAATAGGTTGTCGGGGAATCTGGGTCGCAACCCTCTCTTCGCTTTAACGTCACTTTCTAAATAGCAATCCAAGTGCAACCGTACATATAGCGATGCAACTGGACTTCGGGACGTCCAAGTTTTTAATAGGCTCTTGAGAAGAGGATACTTATGCACAGTTGACTATTATTATGTATCCTAACCGTATACTCTGTTGGGTCTTCCGGTTCGTTTCAACCAGGGTTCCGCATCCATTAAAGAAGTTGAAGCTATTCAAACGAACGATGATGAAATTGCACAGCCTCTCTCTACCGTTCAGACAGCGGTTAATGGTTAATCGAGTTCCAAATCAAATTATAGATAATGAGCAAAGTTGGTACTAGCTGTCCATGAGACGCAGTCACTATGTCTATATACATGTGAGAAGCCGAGAGCAAAGAAGCTCGTAAGATACTGGAGCCACGGTGAGGAAGAAAGACAGAAAATGAAAATGGTGTGCGAGGCATCAGGGGAAATTAGCTTATCGATCTGAACAAAATATTATATAAAATTTGACAAAATTAATATTTCGTAGAGCTTACGTCGTTTTACTGGGTATTGTATTTTGCTAGTTGCGTCACCGATTGGTCACTGTGATTTAGGGTTGACTTCTTGGATCTGCGAAATCATTGAACGTATCGATCGACTGCTCTTCTCATGACTCTCTCGAGGAGTCTATCTTACTTCACTCGCGGTCATCAAATTGACAATTAATCGTGCCATCCGGTATAATCGCACACCCTTGAACGAGTAATTTAACGGCTCGAACTCCAGTAATTGGCTCTCTTGTAGTACCGAGCCTCGTTAAGGGTGCGCTTAACTAATTTCTGCAGTCTAAACTTCTCTTCGGCTGTGGATTGTTACTCGGATATCCACAGGAAGTAGCAGGTTATTCACGTCCGCCATGTGGGTTAGTCTATGGGCTATTACAGAGTCTTGTCCAGGAGCAAGCAACGGTGATCTTCTTTGGTAATCTATTTTCTATCTACCCTGTATAAGTTCAACCCTTGCATTTAACTCGATTTTATATACCACTGGAAGCATTGTCATATATGTATTTTCTATTCTCGATTCGGCTCACCAAATCCTTAGGGGTGAAATAAAAAATTATTATTCCATACTACATACCTGCGAGCTACTGATGTAGAACTTAGAGGGGTGGTATAGATTCTTGTTGGTAGAAAATCAGAGGATAGTTTTGCCTACGGGCAAAATCGTACAGGGGATGATACTCCTGGGCTGTTTCACGGAACAACCCCTAGATTTTTCAAAGCTTTGAAAACTGTCGATAAAACGCTTTCCAATAGCCACATACAATTTTTTAAAAATATTTTCTTTTTACGTTCCAGTATTTGCAAGCCAAAAATCATGTAATCCGAAAAATAGATTGACTAACGGGACAAGGGACACTGTTGCAACTTTCATCCAATTAGCGATTTCCAATCCATTCGATAATCGACAAAAATTCTTCAGAAACAGATACCAAAAATCGTTTAGAAACCGCATCTTGATTTATAGATGGGAATGCAGAATTCATGAACGTAAATTCAAAATTCACGACTTTTCCAGTCACGTATATATACATATATATATATATACACTACAAGCTGTATAAAATTATAGCTGGCACAGAGTGAGTACGGAATTGGAAAATATATTTCATAAATAATATCGATAATCAATAATCATCGATTTCCTTTGGTGCATTGAATCGTCAAACGATTAGACGAGCACAAGTGGTACCAATTGCATGAGTTCTAAGCTAAAAGACAGTCTAGTGCGACACAGGTGGTACTTTGCATACAATGATAATAAACGTGTTTGCTGGGTCTGTTTATACTGGATTCAGATCGCTACGATATTTATTCAGATCCTTGAAGCTGGATGCGGGTGCGTCGTTTTTCAAGGACGAGTAAGAGTTGCGTCTGCTTGTTCCGGTTGAGATGATAATCAGGTACGTTTACGATAAATCCTTCTAACTAGTGGGAAACACGCAGTTTCCGTAACTACCCAGCGGAGGACTTTCAGAAGCCAGTAGAAGATTGTATGGCGTTTTGATCGAGAACTAAAGGAGCAGGTAGGAGAAAGAATGGGCGAGAGGAAGACGGTACGACGAAAGAGAAGGAGCTGTAGAATATAGTGATTAGGAGAGAAATACTGAAGGAACTAGAGAGAGGAGAGAACGGTTACAGGAAAATAGGTAGAATGAGGTATGATGAAGTAAGGTGAGGCAAGGTGAGTGAAGGTGCGACAAGGTGAGGCGAGACGAGGTGAAACTGTGGAGCAAATCGCCATGGCAACGGCTTCGCTACGGATTCCATTTACCTATCGCTATGGAAACGTGGGGTGGCGCTCGGCGCTCAGGAGAGACGGAGATAGAGAGACAAAGAGAGAGGAGAGAGAAAGGGGGGTGGGGCAGAGAGAGAGAGCGAGACGGAGGTTGAGGAGAGCGGAAACTGAAGAGAGTCGAGAGAGGAGAGAAAGCCAGACACACCGACCAGAGAGAGAGAGAGAGACGAGAGACAAGGTATGAGACTTCGAGGTCTTCAGAGACGATAACACACCAACAGATATATCGATCATCTACTCAGGCAGCTGTTCTACACGTCACTAGGATGTTGATGATGTCTTGTACAAAGATTCATCCGCCTATTAAAAGCCAATCCAATTTCACTTTTCGCTGACAATCGGTCACTTTTATCTGTAGGACGTCAAAACACTTTTGCTTAATACCATCAAATAATGTCTGTTGCGTCTAGCAAGACATAATTATAATCACATGTAGTACATATTGGCTGATATCTCAAAGGGATGAAGGTGTCCCAGTGTATTTAGGGGATGGCATTTGGATAGTACCCGATGCCCCAACCACTGAGCTGCTTAGGTCGAAAGCTCCCAACCCTCGCATAACCGTCGGTACGGCGGCAACGGCGAGGCACCCTGTGTGCGTCGACCCACCCCTTCGAGTTACGCTAAGCTGAGCTAAAACAATGCAAATATAAAGAGCCCCGTGCGCAACGACGCCGAAGGGCTCTCTCCTCTTCTTGACGCCCTGGGCGTTCATGGGTTTAAGTCCGCGAGGATCGAGGACGCACGGAATACAAGCCTGGATTATATTTGGCTATGGGGCTGGAAATTGATAGAAACTGGCCTCCCAGTATAGTCTCTGACGTATAAAATTAACCCCCACCGTCGCCATCTCTGAAATTTCCAAAATTCACTGAACGAATTATCACGTCGCACACGACAGAGGTTATTCACTTTTTGATCAGCATCCCCAGCTTCCCTTCCATTTGCTGACCTTTAATTCCCAAGAACCTGCAACTAATTCCTAGGGGCGTAACCACCCTCTAACTCTTCCCGCCTAACAAATTAGCTGCCGTTCGCAATTAAACACAAAGGTACGCGCTTATTGAGGCTAATTTTAAACTCACTCACGGCAACTGGCATTGCTATTGTTACTGTACATGTGTATATATATATTGCTATTGCTCCTTCTGGTCCTGTCCCTGTCATCTGCTCATTCAAGACTCAGATGTGGCTGCGCATAATTATTAGCAAATTATGTAAGGTTTGAGTTTGCCAAACGCAAATGGTCCAGAGCAGACAACTCGGCTAGTTACACTAGATTAATTACACGTTATACCGTCACAGCATCCTTCTTCATTCCTTCCTCAATCTTCCGATGTCGTCATCGTGAAGTATCTAAGATAGCAGCGACATCTTCTATATCAAAAGAAACCAGATAAATAAATCCCAAGAAGATACCGAGCCGTTCACGGTAGCAGCAAGTAAGATGTTCCAAGACATCCAGAAAGCATTTGTTGTTCAAGATCTTTGATTTTCGATACCCTTTCATCGGTTTCTGTCCGAAAAATACGACAACGCTTCGCTAGGAACAGACACGGTGCGACATCTACAAGGTAAATTCATGATCATCCCTTTCGACTCCCAAAAGGAATAAGAATACTACAGTAACGAGATTTTCTGTTCAGTTACCTCAATAGGAACTGTAAGGGAGAGAGTGAGGCAAGAGAGGCAGGAGAGAAAGAGAGAGAAAGTGAATGAACCAGAGAATCAGAAACGCGGAAAACTGGATACCCAAAAAAGATGTGACTGCAAGGAGCCCAGTCTGAATTTGCATGACTCGCTTACGCATCCCTTTCGCAGAGGAGCAGATACGCCGAATATAGATTGGATCAAGCCCTGGGGGCCGCATCAAAGGGATCCAGAACGGTACCCGCCATTGGCATCAGCAGCCTGGTAGCAGCACTACCATTGACAAGAGTATTGGTTGCGACGCAACCAAAGGAGAAAAGTAAGATTTGCTTTATATGCCTGTGCAACGTAAACGGACGTTGCCATCTTCTGGAGATTGAGAAGGTTACGTGATTCGATCAGTTCAGGGCGCATCTTGCCGTCTGCCCCCGGTAAGAGAAGTGGAACCGTTCGCACTCTAGTCAGACGTACCTCCGGCATCCAGGATTATATTACGTAAATGATCTTGCACCTGCGTCAGATACACTAAAAACAAAAAAGAACCAGACAGTTCTTATCGGACGCATAGGGAATAGGTTCGTCTGGCTACTATACGGTCCCATACTACTAGCCCCATAGCAAAGCAAGGAAACGTTCAAGCCGATTTCTATGGAGTTTGCAGTCGAATTACTTGAAGCGTATAGATCTTCTTGTTGGGAGCTTAGAAGTGGATGCTTGCTCGAATGTTTGCTTGGTAGTTCGGGTAGCTCGAGTGGCTACAGCAACGGAGTATTTCGAATGACGAGAGTAAAGGGCCAATCGAGTGATCGGAACCTACTGATTTTACCTCTACTCTCCCATAGGGTTTTCATCCCTCGTCGAGGGATCCACGTTCGTCGTCCTCCCCTACCACCCCTCCTGCAGCAACCCCACCCCTCACTTGTCCTGGGCCAGGGTGAACCCACGTCCTCGCTGGAGGTATAAGCGGATTGCAACGGAATTGAAGTCGGCCACTCAATGCTTTGAACGTCCACTGAGGGTACGAGGCCTACCGAACCTTCCTTTATATTATATACATGTATGTATACACGCACACAGTCACCCTATTATCCTTCCAGGTAAATTCTACTCCTTAACCCTTTAATTGCGACCCTCGTTCCTACGTCGTATCCGAGTATCAAGTGTAAAAAGCGATTTCTGATTTTCAAGGACACTTCAAGGCCCTTCAACTACTTACGTATTACCTACAGTACTTGTATCTACCCTAAGAGACGCGAATCCGCTCTCTTCTGTGATTTTCGTAAATTCCCCTTATACATTCATAACTACCCACGGAGCCTTTCAGTATATATAATGATAGCCACTGGCTTAAGGAGAGAGAGAGTGAAAGAGATGGAAATAGAGAGAGTGAAAGGGATTTCGTTTTCAGCAAAAAGCAGCGAAGTATCTTTGAACGAAAATGCGAAGTAAAACCCTCCTCCACGGGGGTCCAAGGGTTCCTGATACCTTCGCTTTGAAACGCGTGTTTGCTGCTCCAACGAGCTTATAAACGCATTTGCGCTATTGGACCTTCCGTCGTCCTAGTGGACACTAGGGACACTAGGGACACCAGGGACAAGTATAGAAGGGACTGAGAGAAAGTCGGGGGGAGGGTGGGAGGTATGAGAGTAGGGAACAAAATGGGACGTAATTAATTACGATTTCACTCTTTCCTGCACTTAATACGAGCGTCGGTCTGCGGTCGTACTCCCTTCCTACATGCATCCGGTTAAATCGCAATTACTCAGGCGAGCCGCCGCGGCGCACAACGTCGGTCTGATAGTAATTGAAGATGCCGCCCTAGCCATTTTTACCTAGCATATCCTAGAACCGTATACAACAGACCCATACACAAAAGCTCCTTTCATCCATGAAAAGTTTCTACGTTAAACGTGTCCCTCTTGATTTTTGTTTCCCTTCTGTTAAACTCTCCTATTTTTCATGCTAAAACCACAATTGGCTCGGTAACGAAAAAGGTGTGAATTGTTTGCCAATTCCAAAGCGCTCGTTCACGAGTTAAATATTGGCTAGTATAAAGAAAAACGAACCGCCCCCCTTCTTTAAACTTCCCTTCACCAATTAATAAATTGGGAGACTCACCGGAACTGGTGCAGCTAATCCGTGGAGGTCGAGGACTGGATCCAAGGGACACTCTGATGGACACTGCACCAAGGCACTGCACTGCACTTCCGTAACACTCACAGGAATTCATAGAATCTACTGGATATCGCGATAACAACGCGAGAACTATACGAATCGAGAACTTGCTATGCCGTACCGAAACACGGCAAGAAAAACTATCAACAGAGAGCACGGGAGCGCGAGCCAACTCGTGACACCTCGGTCGGTGCCCCGAGACAGACTGCTTTGACAATAGTCAATAGTCTTTGACATCCGAGAACTAATCGTTCCGATTGGTCGAGATCCTTCTATCCGATAACTCTTCTATCTCCTTCGAGTCGTCACTTTAAAATCGAGAGCGTTCCTTAACGAATCGGTACGTAACTTTTAGAGATCCTCCACGGCCGATTCCCCAGGTCAGCGGGCGACAGCTGGGCACCACATCCTTATCTCGGGCAGGAGGTCCCCCCCTGCTCTTAACCATATCAAAACTATCTCCACCCGCTCTACAGCCCTTTGCCCATCTCCAGCGGGGCGCCGATATCTCACCCGGGCTTCTGCCGGTCCGTGGAGACGTCGCCGTCGGGTCGTCTCCTCTGCCGGGCAACTCGGTACGTCGAAACTATCCCACGGCAGATTCGAGTACCCCGACCTCAACTAAACAATAACGAAATCTTACGAGAGCATTGACATAGCTATACGAATCAGCTCGACAGCGTAGCTTCTGAGCAGGGTGGCGACCCGAGGGGAACCAGAAATCGAGAACGTTATCTGTATCGGTAACCGGAGCCGCCTTGGGATCGTGATTCGTAAAATCACGTGACTATATATACAGTAACTATACATATACCGTACTATGGACAACTGTTGGTGACTCTGATAACGAATCACCATAAAGTCGCGCGGGCGCGTTGCTTCATGAATGCGTCATAACTATGCTTAGCTTTTACGAGTGTGTCGTGTGTACGTTTAGTAGCGCGAAATGAATGTTTTGCATATTAATATCCGGCACGGAAACCGTCGTTTCGTCTTGGAACTCAGACTTTTAACGACCCCTACCCGCTAATCCATTGATTAAGACTGTCGTGATGTTGGTATCTGCCTAAAACACGTGTCCCTCCCCTTACCCTATCTAACTTCCTCGCCGACGCGTCTCTTCTTCGGACAATAATTGTGCGAGCTTTTATAACCGGCAATTCATTCAGGGCTCTGGTTACGAGCGTTCTCACGCAACGATGAAAAACTGTTAAAACAGGACGATGCTATACTGAATTTCTAATTACCTGATGGGAGCATCGTTGCGAGCACTGTATGTACATTGTTAAATGGTACCTGTACTTAAATATCTGGACTATGTAATAAGGGTGGTGGGAATTAGGGGGGGACGAAAGAAATAATTATAATTGAAGGGGATGTATATATATACACGGTGGACGTAGTTTTCGCAGTCGAATTTCAAGATCTTACCGTTGATACTGGTCCAGACCGACACCAGTGGTGTTAGTCGTCTCGGTGTAGGTATCTGTAAGGGTGACTGCAACGCCCAAGGGGTAGTCGGAGGTGCTCGGCATAATTGCACGTCGCGGCGCTGTTATTCTATCAAGGGAAATAAGAAAACAAGCAGCCGGCAAGAGAGCTTCTGCCTTCCCTTCGCTATTATAGAGGTCGGCCCCGGGCACTGAGCGCCTCTCTAATAAGTAGTTCGGGTACGCGGAACCACTCCTGGTGCGCAAGGGCTGACGGGGATGGTGCAGGTACTACTTGCCACTCTGATGAAAGATTCCCCAAGAGTGAACGAGATGGAAGGAGACGTAGCGAGGAACGTGGAGAACCGGAACAGTTCACTGAGACAAATCGCTGAAGTATTATAGGTATACAACTTGGAGGAACGGGTTGCAATTTTCGGAATTACTTACGAGGGTTGCTGAGGAGGGGGTGTGCGGAAGACAGTTGCGAAAGTAGAAGAAGCTGGAACTTCAATAGGGAAACAGTGGCAGGTGTTTCTCGGGTGCTCATAGGGGTTGATTGGATCCAAGATTAGAAAAAGGATGAGAATATTAAAAAATGGAGGGTTTGTAGGTCGATTGCGAGGGTAGGAAAAAAAAGATCGGGAAGGGATGAGAATGAAGGATTTTAAAGAGGGTGAGAATAGGGACTTGAACTAAACTATAGAAGGGGTTGGGAAAGACCTCGGTACATTTGTCGGTACATGCTTAACGCGGAATTCGGGCTTTCGCACCCTCCACCCCCTCGCCGTCTTGCCGCTCGCAAGGTTGAGGAGGAATTTAACTCATTAGTTAGCCGTGTAATTAAAAACCTTGCGCATCCGGGCAAACAGATAACGAAGAAGGGTGGAAGTTCAGCATTCTCCCTTTAATTCTTTCATGCCATAGCCACCCTTCGCCATCTCGGCCCACTCGCTTTCCTTCCTTCCTTTCTTTCTGCCCTTCGCTCTCTCTCTCTCTCTCCACCCCCTCCCCACTCCAAACTTCTTCCTCACTGACTCTCTTACCCTTTCAATCCTCTCTTCCCCGACTCAGCCCAGACCCTGTTCCTCTTCACCCCCTCGATTCATTGCCTGCTCGCCGTACTCTCTCAGCCAGCAAGCCCCTTTTTATAATTGCAAAACGTTCGCCAAGCAAAGTGGGGACTTTTGAAGCGTGAGATCAAGGCGATCGTACGGAGAATAAATGCGAATAAATCTCGAAGTTGGGTGGCCTAAGGGCGGTTCTACCTTAGCTCTTGGTGGCCAGTTAATAGCAGCAAATTGCGAGTCACCACCCGAAGGACTTGAGCCCTGGTAGTACCGAAGTGGTAAAGTACCGGCGTACCAGTAGAATGCCGGGGGGGTAGTGGTAAGGATGTAGTAGCAGAGTGTAGGTACATGCCTTGATGGTGGAATCAGAAAAGGGGAAAAAGAAAAGAAAACAGACAGTTCGAATCCAGCTGTACAGGGAAAAGACCGGTAAATTAATATATTCAATTATTAATTGGAAGGATAGTCCAATACCCTCGAGTCGAAAGGGACGAAGGGGGTATCTCTCGATTGAACCAAGACATTCTCTTTTTCTTGAAAAGATCCTCAGAGCTTCGACCCACTTTGAAATTCTTTGAAATTTTAAAGCGCAGGATTTCCGAGTCTTCAATTTTTTTCCCCTTTTTTTCTTTCTCATCACTGACGTTTCTGCCGTCCATTACGTGGGCCACGTATTTCTCGAGTCCTTCATCTTGAATCGACTACGCGCATCTACCCTTAAGATTTTCATCGTCTCGTAGCGTGAAAGAAAATTCGCGATCTTCCTTCTCTGTACGTAGTAACGTAAGGAAACAGTGATTCGCCATTTTGAAATTCCGTACATCCAAAATGCGTCAAATTGATTTATTCGACAGTGGGTAACATCCGCGTCATCGCCGAAAACATTGACGATTGTTAACCAACCCTCATTCGATGAGGATCCCGCTCTACCGTCCGACAGGCGGCAGCATCTCTCGGCGGAGCAAAAGCATCCCTTAGCAGAGGGTTGCTGGCTGACGCACAGTGGCGCCATCGTGGAGAAAAGCACGGAACTGTCTCGCCTCCAGGGAGTATCAACCTACGGACACCGACCGTCCTCATTGTTATCTCGGCAAATAGACACGAGATGCATAACAATACCCCCTAGAGATTTTCACCGGAAATAACATTCGTCTTCGCATTTCCGTTTCGTCAGGAGATCATATCCTGCTAGTTATTTCACGAAGCTGCATACGCGACAGCGTAACAGGAAATGGAAAAGAATATTAAGAACGGTATGAAAACGTTCAAAATTTTTAAAATGCAAAAAAGCTATTTCTATCGACAATATTAAGTAATTTAATTAAATTCTTTGTTAAAAATAAAAAACCTTTTTTTAATACATGTTCCAACGACGGTACGTTAAACTGACGGAAGCACCCCTGTCCTCAAGCTTCCTCTTGTACTCGAGGGAGGGCAGCACAAGTACCTTGCTACCCTTCGATCGATGAGAGAAATTACTTTTGCAGCGGGCAACCCTGCGTTCACGTGGCCAAACGTTTCAAACGTTTTACAACCCTCGCGCGGCGAACGTTCGAAAGCTGTTGCAATAACCGGCACAGTTTACGGCTGACAGCATATGAAAATGGGGAACAACGTGCAGCATACGTGTACTATTTTTTTTTTTCTTTCCATAGAGGAAAAAGTATCCGGCGTAGAAGCCCCTAGTGCTTATACGACGTCGAGGAGCTTTCAGCTTAAAAAATATATTTTAATCCAAGAGAAATTTGATAAAACCATTGTATCCACAAGGCTACGTTATTACCGTCACTTTGCGCAGCTGCGCGCACCCCTATCTTTACTGCTGGTAGTAAAATATTTATATTTAGTCTGCACTCCGCAAGATAGACTTTAGACTCGTAGATACATACATTCTCGCTGTAGTAACAAATCCGGGAGGGGGTGGTAGGTAGGGGGGTTTGCACCCCGTTGCAGCCTCTTTTTTCATTTCCCTGCTTGGCGAGTATCGTCGTGCCCTTTTTTTCGTCGTTTCGAATATCGAAACGCAAAGTTTTCTTCGCCCCGTATCTTTACGGCCGGTCGTTAGCTTTTTACGCAAGCCCGACGTCGTTATTTTTATTTCGCAACTTTACCTTACCGTTAGGCGACGCCTTTCTCATGAAACGCAATACTTACGTCATTACGTTGTTTCATACATGTTCCGGGTTCTTCGCAATTAAAATGGACATAAAAATTTGGGATTGAAATAGTGGAATAACAAGTGAGATCTAAGGGAGTGCATTACGCGATAATGAGATTCAAGTAAAATTAAAGTGGTAAAAGTTTAGCAAAATTGCGAGACGGGGTACCGGAAGAGGAAGGAACAACTTTTAGGAATGACGTAAATGCGTGTACTTTTTGAAAATTTAATAATTCAAGGAGAATACATATCAGGGAGGAGGGAGGGAAAAACTTTTTTTTCGAGAGTAGCACTTTTAATGAATAATTCAATTGACCCGGTTTTTCGGTAAAGGATCTCATTAAAAATGCCAGCACTTTGTTTGTTTCCCAAAAGTTGAAACTGCTTCTACCCAGCACGATAAAGAACAAGCCCTCGCTGCCAGCGACCTACTTCATATTTCGAGATTATTACCGTTACGTCCCGACTCGAATTACTTTCAGGGGTTGTGCAAATTTATGCTGCCACAAGAAGATAATTACTTTTTTTATCCTTAGACAGGACCAACTGTCATGGGATCCCGCACACGTGGTCCATGCGTCGTACGATACAAAGGAGCAGCCAGTTGGAGAAGAAAACCAGAACAGGTAAAGAAAATAGAAAAATTCTCAGGATCATCGAATTTCCTTTTTTTTCCTCCAAAGAACGATGAGCATCCCAAAGGACCGTCAGAGTCCTTCTCTTTCTTTGCCCAGTTCCTAAGAGTACGAGGGTCTCAGAATGCGACCCCCCCCTACCTTACCATGGAACCCTCAAACAAAACAAAGAGTCTACAGTCGACGATCATTAAAACCCTCGGAAATGGTTGAGAGATCTTAATGATTGCAAAAACCAAAGCCATCGAATCCATTGAGAAAACGCACGAGTGCCTTTTAATCGGCAAAGCTGTAAAAGCCTGAAGTCATCGAGATCGCTGTTGTAAGTCTCGAAACACGTATGCGAAGAAAATAACGAATTCTCATATATCGCAGTAAAGTTAACAGTGAGTTTAACTGGCTGGAAATTTAAAAGCTCCAAAACGGCAGAGGGAGAATGAAATGCGTGAGAGAGAGAGAGAAGAAAAAAGTTCACAAGAACAGCGTTACGGTTGGCAATCTTTTCTTCCCCTTTCGTACAGAATCGCTTTGGGCACCTTTGATTCCACAAGGTGGGACTTTTTAATAACGCTAACTTTGACCAAAGGGAATTCGAGTGGCAATAACGCAGGAGCTTGCAGAGTGGAAGAACTGGATTGAACGTAGCCCGAGCTTTTCCATAAACGCTTAAAAAGCTCGCACAGGCACGTATAGCTACTATTGACGGGCTCTGCGGCTCTGCGCTAGAATCGGCGCGACGCGGTAAGGGTTTCAAAGGTAGCAAAAGAGTGGCAAGGGGTGTACACCAGTAGGCATTCACGTTTACGAGGGCGTGCGATAACGCCGTAGAAAATGAGTTGGAAAATACGGCCAAGCACCCCTGCGATCATCACTTGACCCTTCTGTACGTGATGGTAGCGAGAGGGTAGCTGCTGCTGCAGGCAGGGGTTAGAGTGCCCGATAAGTGGCCGATTCTATTCTCATCCTCTCGGGGACAGTTACACAGGTTACATTCACCGCAGTCTGATAATTTTCGTTGAAAAGCGAACCAAAGCCAAAGCTGGCTCACTGCCCTTGGTTATCTGTGGAGTTTCAATACGATTCCTACCGTTAATAAACTACAAAAAATTACTTTTTTAACAAGTGAACTATGACCCTCTGCAACCTCTGAAAATGCATTCGCAGACGCTTAAACAATATACCCTATCCGACGATCAACTGCCAAGATAACATCGAAGACCCAGTGTAATGACTCAAATTTGTATTGACCACGATTTTGGTTAAGATCTTGAGAATGAAAAAAAAAATGTCATCTGTCCATCAAAGTTAAAGGATGACCTAATGGCGATTGATGACATCAGGCATGTATCTCGTTCTTGATAAATTCTTTAAAGGGACTCGTGACAAGAAAGTGTGTGGGGGGGAGGGTCCCAGCTGCACTCCATTCCGAAGAACAATCTCTGCATATTTGAAATCTATTCGTGCCGTTATGTCGTGTGCATATAGCGTGTAGGTAGAAAGACGGCAGTTGCGCTTCCGTTTCCGATGTATTATGGATATTTATAAATTTTCCAGAGGTCCCAAGACTCCGGGCACGTTCCCTTAAAGTGGCGCTCGGCGAAGCGACTATTCCTGCCGTTTTGACCCGTGAAATTTTTAACAGCCCATCATTGATTTTCCTGCGGGAGAGACGTATCTTTTTTCTTTTACTTATTCTCTTCCATCCCTACACAAGGACCAACTTTCGTCGACACTCCAACGGTAGCTGCTGTCGATATCAAGGAGACCGACAGCTACGGTGAAACATCGCAGCGATGTGTACAATGGAAAACCTATTTATAAATAATACATATATCGATATATACAGTGTCTAGAAAATATTTCCGCAATTCTTCCTAATATCAGAACGTGAATCCGATTCTTGGCAAGATCCACTGAACTAGGAGGATAACATCTTGTTTCTAGAAAGGGACCTTAATATTCCGAATTGTAAGTTACGTTTCCATACCAGTAAAGAGAAGCGTCCTGGGAACCCAGGTGCGTCGTACGTGTTTACGAGTTCGGGAATAGCGAAACTTTAGTATCCTGCTTGAGAACTTTGAAGGTTATGTTTTGCCGAATATATCACGAATGCACCAGGTGCAGAATGGCTTTTCGACCTGGCAAGGAATTACATGCCACACTGGCAAGATAGGAAAAGCCAGGTCACGAGTCGATCCCACGATGCGGCAGTCGAGGGATATTTGCGCGTGGTTACGTAAAGGGTTGAAGGGTAAGAATAAGATGGATCTGGGTAGAATTCAAGAATTTCAAGAATTTAAAAAAAAACATTGATTTTTGATAACCTCAGTTGCAGTGCCACAAGTGAGCTTGCAATGTGATTTCTTTTAATAGAAAAAATGAAGTTCAATAGCAGATGAATCAATTAACCCGAAACGAGCCCTTAATTAAGATACATGTCTTTTCCTTCCCGCCGTGCTAGCTTGAAGAGGGTAGTGATCCTACAGCCCATTTCCGACACGAGATTGTTCGAAGGTATCTTCGTCGCTTTAATCGGCATTGGTCCAATCGAACGAGCAGTGTGTTCGTGCGAGTTCCTGACACACCAGGGGTCAATATAGAGAACTCAGGCTAAGGGATGTTTTCGCTCCTTCGACCCCTTCAGGATTTCTTTACACCCTCCGGAAGACCCAGAAACCCCAACAGTCCCTATCTCTTTCCTCAGTAAATAGAGATACCCAGATATATCAACTTTGACCCTTTTACTCCATCCCATCTCTCCCTTACTCAATGCCCTCGCCACCCCCTCGCAGTGGACTCTGGTATCGTGAAAAAGTACAGCAGCACACTCAAAACCAGGGTACGTAGACAGTGTCCTCCTGGGGATCAAAATGACCAACCAGGGTCTCCACTTGGTCCGTATAGAGCAGTTACTTTAATTCTTTATAAGGAAGACACCGTTATCGAGTTAGCTCGCCCGAAGAGAAAGGGAGGCTTTCAGGCTGTGGCGTGGTAAAGAGAAAATTGCCACTTGGAGCAGTGTCCAGTTAAAAAATTGATAAATTCAAGAATTCAAGAAAGGATCACATCCGGAACGTAAATACAGGTAGCCGCCAGGACTGCGTGTCCCAGTGGCTGTTCAATATTCGGACTAAACATTCCAGTATCGTGAACGTAAATCGACCTAGATAAAATCACGAGCTCCACGAAGTAGAAAATAAAGGGTTAATAATTCCAAGTGACATTTCCTGATGCAAAGTCCCGGGCGCATCCCGATCTTTGTAACTCTGGAGCTTATCACCAGGTAGTGCTGTCGAATAGGACATGTCAGCAACAGAGACACGACTGGACAATGGCTGTTTAGGATTCTATCGATAAAGCCGTTAATTAAGAGGAGACAGTAGGGTGTGGATTTCCACGGTAGTCAGAAGGAGAAGGGAGTACATATGATACGAGAGGAAGAGAGAGACAGGAGACTATAGATCCTTGATTACGACAAGATTCATCAATGGTCACAATGCCAGGCGCTCTGGTTACACGTTCCCTATCCACTTTAGCTGTCACCCAACTACTGAATAATGATCTCCTCCGATTCGAAAGCTTAGATGTGTAATGACTTGACACACCACTGGATACTGCAGGTTAGGTCTATGCAAATGCAAAGCTTATTGTATCTCCTTGGAGACCCTCTGTGAAATTAGGATACCGAAAACGAGAGTTACCGGATACAAATAATGTGCCCAGAGAATCTAGAAAGGCTGATCACGATATTAGCTGCGCCATCGATTTTGAGATGCACTGGAACCCATTTTGATCCTTGTAATATTTGGTTTCAAATACGAATTTGTAAGGTCGCCCTTGGAGACTGAGAGAGATGAGGTTACAAGTCCCCAAACCCTCTAGACCGCGTCACTGAAGTGTACGAGGGTGTAGGAAGGACCCTACGACAGGAGGTCCTTCATCACCCGTCGGTTACGAGGTCCTTGACGTCTATATTCAGCAGAAGCGCCACTCGCCGGCACCAGGACGCGCTCTTCTCCTGGTATATATGTATATATATATATATATATACTCAGCTGTGAATCGACGAATTATCTAGCACCCTTGATACGTTCTAATAAATGGGTGTCGAAGGAGTGGGAATATGGTTGGATACGCAGAATCCTGGAAAGTCGAAAGTCGTGACTCAGCTTCCACCTTGGGATCCAGACGGTTGGGGTTAAGAGACTTGGAGTTGGCGTTTGTCCCTGTCTCGTAACGCTAGACACGAATGAGTGATTTATCTAAAGTCCCGCCGCAACGACCACCTTGGATTAACCGAATTACTCTCTTCCCATCTCGCTCTCATTCTTGATCTCGATCTCGTTCTCTATCTCCCTTACTGTTCTATTCTCTCCAGAACCCTTTATCTTCCGACCTCTCTAGCCTAACTGCTTGACTGGTTGACTGGCTGACTATGTGACTGGCTGGCTCCGCTACCTAGTTTCCTGCTTGCCACCCCCCGGCTACGAGATAGGTTTGTCATTGTGCTTCCAGTGTTTAATTAGAGGGGGTATCGACCGGGTCCCGGGGGTCGCGGGGATGATCGGGGATGTGCGCATCTCCAGATAGTCCCCTCACCTGCAATTACCCAATCGCGTCACGGTAATGGATTACCATGAGAGGAGAGATCCAGTTGAGCTTGCTTCCCTTTCGAGTAAGGGGGTGGTTGCCGCCGGTGGCCACCCTGAAGCAGCCGCTACGGGGGCAATTTACCTCGGCAATCCATGCCCCGTAATTGGGAATTTTATAATATTTTTGGAAGCGCGCCAGTCAAGAGAAGAGGCAGGCTCAGGGGCTGAGGTGGCGGGTAAGGACGCTGAATATACCGAGGGACGAGTGAAACGCTGGAAGAGAGCAGAGGGCAAGGGGGCAGACAGAGGATAGAAACTGGTAGATGAAGGCCCGACACTGGAGGGAAGGGACGAGCCTCTGGGGAAGATGGATATCCTCCTCTTTTTGAGGGCCGCAGCCCGCACTGGATGAAAAATGCACACGGCTAAAATTCACCGCCGCAAAAAGGGTGCAAGCGATTTGGAAGCATACCAAATTGTAATCGCCGGAAATCGACGATTAATTTATCACAGAAATATCCACGAGGAATGACACATTAGTGGATACCGAATCAGCGCCCCCTGATATGCCTATATGTATACCCCATCTACCCTGAAATCATTACAGCCTATATACACATATATACATATATACTCTCCACAGACAACTGACGCTCCGCAAATATTTTCAGCCCTAAAAATAAACTCAATAAATTTACAAAAAAAAATAGTCGTCAAATATCCGGATAAATAGCATTTGAGTCACGAGCGCTCGAAACGTCTAGTCAAATTTAAGATATTCTTGAAAAATTACGTTCCTCGGTTCTAGATCGTAAAGATTATTACAGCAGTTCGTTATTCGCGCGCGATAGCGATCGTGCATGTTCGGCAAGACTCGTGGCGGGTGGAACCGCGAGAAATGCCACGTGGGCTGCTTGATATTCAAAGCGCAGGCGGACGTCTCTGAAAATGCAATCGCAAAATACAATACCGTGCATTACCTACAGTCCCGCGTCCCGAAAGAGATATCGTAAAAGATGATGTTATACATTATGCGGCGCGAGGCTGGCACTACGTATGTAGCTACGTAGATACATGGTGCAACGTCCGTATCAGCGTCCGCCGATACGTTAATAAAATTCGAAAGCCGAAAGGGGCTGCAGCCTGGATATATCCAGGCATGCTCGGCACCGATACTAGAATATTCCCTGGAGAAAAGCCCCACTCGACCCTTTTTTTCCCCCATGGGCATCGATCGGGTCCACGTACCAACACACGAGAAGAATCATCCCCCCGCGTGTAGGGGATGAAGGAGCCCAGAATCTCAAAGCTCCATGGAAACTATTTCAAGAGATATTCAATGGCCGAAAACTCGTCTGTCTATCCGTCCACATATACCTATATGTGTATACAGATGCATACACACAGAAGTAGTGCGACATGGAGATTCATTGGGTAGCCAGACGGAGTCAGTCGAGATTCAGATTATATAGGGACTTACTCGAAACAATGCACCAGAAGAAGGAAACTGGACTAAGCAAACCGGAAGTTGCGAACCGGAGGTTTAGCGGTTTACATTAACGCTTCGCGACTTCAAGCCAAAAGCTTAAAGTATCTGGAAGGAAGCAGTCAGTCAGCCAAGAGTCCACAGTACAGTCCAGTGTAAATCAGCGTATACGCTCGATGACAGTCAAGTGCTGTCACTATCTAGGAACTAAATAAAATCCCCAAGGAACATTCCGAGCGAGATGATCATTATGGAAACCGGAAAAAGGATCCAAGGGTGACGAAAGTGGCGACCTAGAACCAGATCAGAAATGACCCTATACTGTACTGATAAAGGTAGAAGGCGTCGGGACGCTGTAAACGACAGCGTCCTCAAGGACAGATAAGCTCCTACACAATGAGGCCAAATGTGAAGATCTAGAACGTAGGCGGACGCTAGAGGGCAGCATAAATGCAGGAGCAAGGGCGAAGTGGAGCTAGGGGACGATCAGGATACACAGGGAGGTCGGCACCCGGGGCTACTCTTCTCTGTCTGTACTTCATCCGGGAAGCTTTACATGGAAAATGCCCCTGAATAACCCAGTGCTGCTAACTTCGGCACAATGCTCGTCACATTATGGTTGCGTCAGAAAGCAGAGCTTCGTGACGTTAGATACGTTTTACGTTAGATACACGTTCAATTCGAGAGTCCCAGAGGCTTGTGGACGGGCTTAGAAATTGCTTGGTGTCTGGATAGCAAGGTTGAGGTAGGTCAGTGCCTACCGGGAAAGTCAGCTAGCGTAAAAGGACCGTGGGAATGTGAAAGGGACCTGCTGAAGTGCAGAAGCTAAAGAGGATGAGAAAGGTTACAACGCGCCAGCATCGTTTGCGATTTGCATAGTCAAATTCCTGAAGACGAACGTCGCGCCGTTTCGGTTTCCGAAATCAGCCGAAACGAGCCGAACGAATCGATGAGTCCTATGCCTTTGCCAAGGAGGGATCACCGCGAAATTTCCCTTTTTACTCGAAATCCAAGAAAACAACTTGGCTTTTTTTCATCCTCTTCCGAACCACTCGACCCTTCTTTCCGTTCC
This sequence comes from Trachelus tabidus, assembly GCA_030142655.1. NCBI lineage: Eukaryota > Metazoa > Arthropoda > Insecta > Hymenoptera > Cephidae > Trachelus > Trachelus tabidus. The sequence goes on from JARQTI010000621.1 coordinate 794,877, forward strand.
TATATCTGGCCATATCTTTTTACTACTACTGTTCCTTCTTCTCTTCCTCCTTCACCACCCCCACCACCACTCTGGCTCCCCTTACGGAATATCGATGGCACGAACGAGCTATTACTGAAAATGAGAGATTCGTGAACGGGAGGATTACCATTCGTCACTCCTGTGTGAGATCTTCAGTTTAGCTGAACTTGCGTGTCTCACATTGGAGGCATGAGAGGAATCGGTGCCAGCTTCAAACCCTCCACCGTCTCGAACGCTAACCTTATACCATTACGAGACCATGCAAAAAGCAATGGGTTCCTGGACAATCCTTCGGGAGATCGAGCATGTAAAAGAAAAAGATTAAATTACCGTCGACTGGCCAACGATTTCTCACGGGAGAAACCGCTGTGTGAACTTCGAGTTAAAGCGCTTTGGAGATCGTCTAGGAATAACAGTGATTTCTCTTCGGGATCGTAGAACTTCATACAAAAAGCCCCATTTCTATAGATACCACAGTTGTATGGATCGCTACCAGCCTCGAGGATGAAGTTAATTGCAGTGCTTTGTCCGAGTCTCGATGATACATGCAAAGGATGTCTTCCATCCCTAGTTGGGAGGTCGACAGAGAAAGCCTACATATAGACATACAAACTGTATTATAGTATATACACCTGCCATGTGTGTTCCATTTATTTGACATAAGTATTATGCTGTGACGCATTATTCAAATTCAAGTAGTTTCGGTCGTGCGTTTCGATCTGACACTAAAAATAGTTCCATCAAGATACCATAGAGAAACGATATAGAAACAGTGTGAGGTATTAAGAGAGATATGAATCCTGGAGATTTATATAAAAAATGATAAAGAGTCCCAAGGAGACAGCCAGCCGCGTAATCCTTGTTGAGAAACTCAAAGGACTTTAGAATCTTGGCTTCTTCTTGTGGTTGCCAAGTTAATCAGTACTTTTTGCTGGAGTTAGGAACCAGGAGGCGGGATCTTAGCGGGTTGCTACAATGGGACATAACTTTGCATAGGACACGTATATAGAGTAACAACTAACAACTAAGATGTTGCAGAGTTGGGAAACTAACTCTCTCTCTCTCTTGAGGGAAATAGTGGAAGATGGGTAGGGGTTTTCACAAGGGGGTTAGAAAGAGGAGAGCATGGCTGCCAGGGTCGAGCAGTCCTAGCTGCCTGTGCTTGCATATGTATCCATTATGTAAATTTTGTGCTCATTATAATAAGCGAAGCCCTTGGCGTACCTTAGAGGCCGTCTACAACTGGCACCATTACCGCAACAAGATGGCCTGGTCCAAGAGACAAATTCAATTAGGACTAGAGCGATAAGTCAGCCTAACCTCGACTACCCTATCGCTTATTGGGATAATTTCTACAGATTCAGAAACGATCTTGGTATTGAGGCTGACGATTGAAATTTTATTGCAGCGTGTGACGTCACTGAACGATATGGAGGAACTTGGTGTGGAGTCTTCAGGATGCTGCGGAAGAGTTTCGAAAGAGTCGGATGGGATAACTTGAAGAGAAGATGGTAGAGATTGGATGCTAAAGAAACACTGTAGAGATACGATTAGAATGCTCAATGGCTGCTTGTTGCAAGATTAATTACACCTGACCGGGTGGCGCATCCCTACTTGAACATTCGGAATCCTGGAGCCGTAAAAGCATCTTCTTTTCTTAGAGTAACTCTCATTACTTAAGGTGGTGCATTACCATATTGATTTCCTTTGGGAGTCGTTTCGAAGGTCCTTGTTCTTCGAAGCATTTCAGTGATCGAGAGATAAAACAAAATGTCATCGATTTCCAGGATTCTCCCTTTATCCTCAGAATAGTTGTGTAAGAAAATATCTCACGGTTCGAATATCGACACAGGGCTTCGTACGACGATGGACCATGGTGACGATCTTCAAAGCTTTCAGGATCCGATTCTTCAGTTAGTCAAGGCAGGAGAATCTGATACGTTCGGTACAGAGGGCGGTTCACACGACACCCTGTAGATACTAGGATCCATTATCACTTCTGGCTCTTTCTCGTCCTCTCAGGGTGGCAGGGTTAAAGAACCTGAGGGCTAGGGAACGAGGGGCTGAATCGAAACATGGGGAACGTCCTAGAGAGAGCTGGCGGCACCGGCAACTAGCAGGGGCACCAACGCTATAGCGACAAATGTTCTGTTCTGGCCGGCCTCCTATCCGCCTACTCCCAATAAAAAGAAACAAAAACCCATTGTTGGCCATTCTGTGGGTGGCGGGTTGGCTGGGTGATCCATCAGGCTCTGCCGGGAAGGGCTCGAGGGCAGCGGGTGGAGAGGGGCTGATAGAGAGAGGAATCCTGACTGGCTGCTAGGCTTCTCTACTAGGCTGCTGCTGCTGCTGCTAGGCTCCTGCCAGCCTGGAAACCACCCTTACTGGTTAGAGGTGAGTAATTAACCAGACCGCAGCCTGGCTGCATCATAGCCTTATGTAACTACGTGCGATCGTCACTGGGTTGGTCGCTGCGAAATTGGCAAAGGCAGGAGGATAGAATTCTGGACAAAAAGCCTTGAGGACTTTTCTACTGCTTCTTCTGCTTTTAACGTAACCATATAGATGTATACATACACGCGTCACGTAGACGTAGTTACATATAGTGACGGAGAAGCGAATGGCCACTGGCAGAGCATTTCTTTTGGAGGCAGAGGTCCAGCTTAATGGTCGAGGAAAGATCTCGATCAGTCTCCTTGGAAAGTCCAAAGGACTAATCGTCCATGAGATGGTTTGTAGGGGTAGTCAATGCCAGAAAACATTTCATCCCTTACTGAGAATGGACTCTGGGTAATGCATCGGTCCTACGTGTCCTATCCTAGTATATTATATAATTTATCTAGGGCCACTCGCGGGCTGCTGGGGCCACTAGGACCATCAGGAGCAAGTAGATCGGGTAGGTGGGTGCACGGCCCGATTTCCGCGTAGTCATCGCGTGCCACAGCGGCAGATCGACTTTAGCAAGGCTAATGCGATTTCGGTCCTTCATCACGGGCGCTAATGTCAAATTACTACGGGGCGAATGTCGTTAATCACAAGAGGCGAACGCCGCGTTTACCGGGCCGTTCGAGTTATCTGTATTGCACCGGCCATTAAATTCAATTTACATATAAATTCAAATGATTCTATCGAAACGTTGGTTACGATCGTAATTGCGCGACATAATCATAACGATTGTGCGGTTCTGTAGTACACGAGGGCGCCTGGCATCGACACCCCTCTTTTCCGAACGATCGAAACCACCCCTTCGGCCACCTCGCGCCAGCATTAACTCACCCTTAGACTCCTATGGTCGGAACTTTGCAAATTTATGATACGCCCATGAAAATTCCTATTATCTTCTCTAAATGCGACTTGTTAGAATTTCTTAGCGAACTCCCCTTACCCACCCCTTTGCCTATCCGAAGAACGTAGAAGGTACCGTGGGATTGAGAATTTATTAAAAAATTTCGATAAAAAATGTATAATGGCTATTTTTGTCACTTTTTACGAAAATTCAATTTCATTTGTAAGTAAGGAGAGCAAGAGTCACTCGATTCGTGCTTTTCTACCCTTTCTCGAGTTAACTCGAGCGTCGTAAATCAATCGGGGTAACTTTGCAAAGAACCAACAGGTAGCGAGTGCTCGTTCTTATCAGGAATATTATCACGATACGGAATAACTATCTGCAAGCTATACCGCATACGCGCTTACTCGCTTTCTCTTTCTATGCAACTATCGTACTAAGCTCTGTTCCTATACCTTCAACGCTTCCCACCCCCTCAGTATTTCCCTATGGCGCGCGTGTGACAATCACGGGCAAATATTTCGAAATCCCGTCCATACGTCACGTGCAAATATTTAGAATTTACCAAGTGGCCAACGAGAATCGTCCGGTATGCGCACACCATTTTTACATCAAGGCCATTACCGAAATATCTTCACGCTTTTGCTTCACAATAAATATGCAAGCTCAAGCGACAAGGTCTGTTCACAATTGCCTTATACCGTTAGACGTCATATTCAACAGTGATTACATCGTGAACATAGATGGTAACCAATTTGTAAAAATGAGACGTAGTCCTAGTTTGGATTGGTTGCTGGTGTTCGGATCCAGAAGAGGGTACCGGGGAGAGTTCGGAAGAACCAGATATGGATAAGGGTAAGGTGCGAAGGGGTAGGTAAGCGCAAGAAACGAAGAGCACTCTACTCTACTTCACGAGGTGTGAAGGTTGCAGAGGCGTGAAGTAGGTTGGGTTGGGTTATGCCAGACTGGAAAGCAAGGAGGTTGGTTGGCACTACTGATGATGCTGGTGCCTCCGGTTCACGGATAGGATGCAAGAGGACCACTACAAGGGTAGTTCGTGATGGATTGTCCTGGGTGTGTAAATATTTCACACTGTACACTCATCATAATTTTACTCGCGGTGACGTATTTCCCTGTGACGTAACTTCCGCACCTTCCGACACTTCTACCAACCGTAGAACACTTAACCCGGCAGTGGTGCGTTTGCTTTTTCATACCCACGTATAGGCAGTAATATACTTACCCTGTAGATTCGAAACGTAACACGGGCTTCCATCCGTGCAAGAACGCGTTCCGGGGTATTATTTGCAAAACTGCAACACGTGTAGCGACGCTGTGCAACTACTGTCGTTGCAAAAACCATTTGGCAGATTCAACTTTTTTATGTTGCCACACGTGGTTAAATGAATAACGGATCCGATGCTATTTCAGGGGGCATTTGCGTGTCTCTGGTGGCGCAGGGAACGTCGAATTCTGGTCTTACGACACTTTCTGAACTGCCTGTAAACTTCTTACGTATTTTTCTCAAGAAATTTTTGGCATTCGCTGTCTTCTTGGATCTGGTTAAACTAGCGAAATTCAAGCGAGTCGCGGGGGATTTCTAAACATTCTTTCATTCTCTCGCTATGTTTATCCAGTATGTAGGAAATGCTGGATTTTATATATGAATGCTGAATGCTTCCCTCTCTCTCTCTCTCGCTCTCGTTGAAGATACATATACCCACATGGAGACAGACGCGCTGACACTCACTATTTCTATCTCCCTCTCTCAACCGGCATCTCGAGCAGCTCTTTTTAATCCATCAATGGCACGATGAAAAGTGCGCGATACGAAGAAATCTAATACCAAAATGGATTTAGCTGTTATAGATACGGTCTACGCCGTGATACAGGACCATTGGGAGCTCTGGATAGTTCTTCGCTAGATCCATCATGGCCCTGTCATTTTACTCAAACCACCGGGGATACAGCGTCGAAATCTAGTTTTAAAATATAGACACCACCATTCGGCATGGATAACGCGCACGAATCGTTTCGCGTTTTCGAGTGTTGGGGAATTCACAGTGATTACAGAGCAGAGAGGAAAATTGCATGTTCTGTCTGTAGTGCGAAACCGTGCGATTTGCCAGATTTTATGTATTTTTCGCAGATAACTTCGATAGGTACAGAGATACCCGTATTTTTTCCGTTACCCTTCCCTACAGTGATACTGGCTTTGGGCAATTAATTTTTCCAAAAATTTATATTAATAAATATAATTCAATAAGTCATCTAACGATGCATCCCTATAAAATTGTAGATACCTTGCTCTCTTTCTCTCGCTCTATCTCCATCTCTCGTTATCACTCCCCCGTAAATTCCAAGGGTGTACGTAACCATCTCGTTCACGATGCCAGATTCGCGAGGCAAGATCGTAGGAAAAGCTTCTATCTCTTTGATAGAGCATTGTAAAGCCGCCTTTCGCCGAGGTGCAGACATCCTATTTACATTTATACCCACCTCGACGCTTTTGCCCCCGCGCTACGTGGTACCGAACGGGGTGGTCCCGACGCCTGCCGCCCCGGGAATAGGGGATATACCCAGACACCGAAATTTTCGCTCCGATGCTTTCAACAATAACGCATCGTACATCTTCTAGGGAGGGACGAGCAATATTTCAAGCGACTCCAGGGGCTACCTATAGGGCCAACCCCCCACCCCTATACATACCTTTACACCCTTATAGCTACTCTTGCACCCTCACACGAACCTTCCTGTACGTGGACGTCTACTTCTCAAGCCTTTTCACTCGTACAGATATCAGCGTAGAAGACGCACCCTTACAGAAATTCTAGGACACAACTACCCTTGCGTATCGATAACCCAGCATCCCTCGGTAGGAGTTATTGCTGATCCCAGATCTAGGTACAGGCACGTAGCTACGAATTGGCACAATTCGGACGGTTGGAACCTACCTGTCATTTGTCACCCTCGATTATTTTATCTCGAGACTTCACGCTACGGCACTGCGCAGAAGTAATAAACGTTCAGCTAACGTGGCTAATGACGTGCCGTTAATATGGACCGATCTAGCCCGCTGGAGCTTGGAGCAGAAGACAAGAGTGAGATTGTTGGAGATTACTCTCGGGGCATTCCAATTGTCAATATCCGTTTATACTCTGCTTTGGGGTGCAGGAAGAAAAATATTATTCCACCCCTCTCGGCGAATGAAAATTGATTGATATATGCTCTCACCAAATTGGTTTATCGAGTATCCATAATTTATTTCCACCCTTAACTAAATCGAGTCCAAGTATGATAAACTAGACCGGACGATTTGTTTCCTTGTTTATTGTCTTGGACAACGTCAAAAACGTTTTATTACCTTTTTACACGTGGGTAGGTTATGTCTTGCGCCACCTCTCATCGTTAATCTTTGCTCTTTCGTGAGGATAGCAGAGCAGACAAGCAGGGGCGAGCCTGCACTGTATGCCTGCGGCACGCGACGCCTATCTGGGCCCATGTTTTAGCCAGCGAGCGTTCTTTCTTTTATGCGTCCTGAGAGAAGGAAAGAAATGGAAGAAAAAAGAAAGCAAAAAAGAGAAAGAAGAAAGAAAGCTAGAAGATTACGATAAAGCCTCTAAATGATTGCTGTTGAGTCTAAAGCGACTAATATGCCTATTTCCATAAGGAGTCGTGTATAGTCCAGAGGTTCATTGACCTTAAAGTTGGTACCAACCGAAAGCAAAAAAAATGTCAAATCCGTTTAATACACATTATACATTCCATTACCGTTACCAACTTTAAAGTACACTAAAAGAAATACTCGAAGATATATCCCATGAAAATTATACATTTTCTCCAGTGATTTAAGGCAGCCCTGAATCATACACGGCTGGCACGTTAATGGCGGAAAGCAAGACGGCAAACGTAAAAAGGCGATCTTATCGGCAGGGGTTGCGCAACGGGGTAGAAAAGGTGAGCATGAATATGCAACTAGCCGCAGCAGTTAAACGCCTCCGTTACTCACGTTGCTTCTTGATGAATCCAGGGCCCAGTGGCACCCGCCATTGTACTCCTTTCACCAGGGTGCTTCCCTAGTGACAGGTAGGGCTGAAAAGGAGGGGTTTCGGCGAACAGAGTTGTATCGCTATGATAAAATTCAAATGGCCTGGTCAGGACCTCCCAGGGACTTTTCTAACGAGGCGAACAGAACCGAACGAGGATACAGTGGAAAAAGTATTGAACGAATCAGACACGAGGACGGTCAGGACTATTAGAAATGATACATTGTATATTTCACGCGGTACCGCGAGGAGAAATGGGTACAGGAAAAATTGTGGAAAGCCGAAAGCCGGCGGCATCTGCACATACATCAGGTTCAGCCTCGACAGGTCCAATGGAAATAGCAATTTTAAAGAGAATTTGTAAATTCCACGTATGTTTGCTACGTCCAGTTCACCCATACGACTTTCTCTCTCTTTTCGTCATCATCCATCCGGTTTACTCTCTCACTCTGATTGTGAGTATGCCATCACATGGCGCGCATAAACAAGCTACGTCATCCACACAACCCGGCGAATACGCGTTTGCTCCCATTAACGATTGAAGTTGGCCGATCGCGACAGATGGGAGCGACGTGACCAGAGCGCCGTATTCCGCGAAATCCATGAAATATTTAACGGGATTATTGATTCCCATCGAACCACCCTGGATCCGTGCGTTCCTTTGTCGTAAATTCATTAGTAACGCGAGCAGCTACCCTGTCATGCCGAATTGATCCTCATTATGACGAAGCGATACTTCGAGGGCCGTTTCGCCACGATAATTACACTGCATTGGTATGACCGGCGTCGGGACGCCAGCGTCACCTAGTGAATATACACGTATAAATAAAAATCATAGAATTCGCTAATTGGAATTACAAGAAAGAATTTAGATTTTACGAGCACATAAATATGACTAATATACCATACACTATAGCCATTAGGCGTCGACAAAGGAAAATAACCCTCTTTGCACCCTTTACCTAAAAAAAAGAAATTCACTTAGTACACAGAGAAACCATGAGCAACAGACTTCCGGTCCAATTCTAAATTCCTTAAAAAGAAAAATTATTAGACACAGTCAAGAAGGGGATGAAAATTCTACGTGTAAAAGAGAGACGAGTAAAGGTTCGAGAGTGAGAGAGAGAGAGAGGGTGAGAACCCTCGGTCACAGGACACACATAAAATATCAGCCGGAAGATTACCAGCATCCCCATAGCCCACCCTCCGAACCAGCTCCAGCATCCATCCGAGCTCTTCTCCGCATCCGCTTTCTGCCGCGGTAGTTTTTACCGTGAATATATGCACCAACCGTCGCTTTGTTACTTCCCTTTTTTTCTCTCTATATCCGCTCGCCCCACCAACCCCCTTGCAGCCACTGTTAGACCCTATCCCTACACGCTCCCATCCACATCCCTTAATCTGACTCCTCTCTACCGTTCTACGTTTCATCCGCGCCGTCGACACAAGTGGTGCGTACCCTGACTTACATTAGCCAGAAAATTATCAGTGAGGGTGGGTTGCGCATTTGCAGCTAAGGGCTTATCGCGTTCGCGATGCTAATGTTTCTATTCCTGGGAAACAAGCATTACGCGAGCACCGGTTATTTATCGAACATAGCGAGAACATTATATATACTAACAGCAACAATACTATACATATACATTTATATCTGAGTACCATCGATGTAATACATACATGAAATTTTACATACATCCTACAATCGTCTACGGTAGGCACAGTCGCTTCGTTCCATTCACCCCAGAGAGCACCTAACTCTCATCCAAACGTACAACCCCCCCCCCCCTGCCGATTACATTGGAACTCGTGCGTCGGGACGCCATTTCTGTACCCACGCTTTCTGGACGTTGATTTTGAAGCTTCGATAAATTTCCAAAGGACACTCCAGGGGTCTACGTGTACCGCCCACGGGATGCACGTATGCACATTACACACACCGATATATATATATTCGCGTACCTTCTGTCTGGTCTATATTGATTATCATCCCCCCGTTCCAGCTGGCTCGTGATTGACGTTTCATAATTCAGTTGTGTCAGATGATACGACATGCGAAGTGTCGCGTGCAAAATACGAGCGACACCATTCACGGAGACGAGGGATTTTCTCGTATTATGTTTCCCGTTGGATTATGACTATGGAGGAAAAAACAAATAATACCACACAGATGCAGTATGATTTAGAGCAATCAGCGTGGATCCCGGGAGATTGAAAGCTTTTTCATTTATTTTTTGTTCACTTCACCCTCCCTTATTTACCTTCCTTTTATTTTGACCATCAATACTTTTTTTTTTCCGGAAATGACGTAGTGCTCTACGTGGTATACGCAGTTCAGTGTACATATGAGCGCACAGGAATTCGGAGTCTGCAAGAGAAAGAATATTCCGCCGGATCGCAGCTTCATCCCCGTCCATGAGAACAAGCCCGTAATGGGTAGTTTTCCCCTCCACGTTTTAATCACCGCCATCGAGTAATTCCTGTGCGGCACTCGTAAAGCTGAAACGGCAGACATATTAAGGCCTTTATTCCGCTTTCGTAAAGTCCTCTAATCGTTTGTCCTGGGCAATTTCTTTGCCCTGGTAGAAGTGGTTATTACATTGTCTGAAGAAGATAGAGAGTACGAGGATCGTGGGGGCTGAAGATAGGAGGGGTATTAAGGTAGGGTGGGTTATGAAGAGTATACGTTACTAAAAGGGACATTGGACCTTCAGAAGGTAAAAGGTGGAAGGTTGCCTGTGACATTGGAAGCCTAGAAGCAGAGGGTTGAGTATAAGCAGGGAGGCTCCATCTTCTTGGTCAAGCCCTGAGGTGACGTTCTCTCAAAAGGGCTTTCCCTCCCAGTGAGCCAGGCTGCACGAGCTCGAGCTTTTACTACTTTCATTACTTTTTATCGTCGCTCACTCACTTTAAGAGCTTGCGCGTCTATTTTTTAATTCGCCGCGGATCGAGCTGCTCGACCCCGCGATACCAAGGAGACCCACCCGTTGCAATATAGAGCACCCCTATATACACATTTGGACACCCCCTATAAGCTATATCTGACATCGTAACTTTCGCAAAGTGAAATATAAGGGATGCCAACCGCCACCTCCTCGCCTCTTCTCGTACCTTACTTTGTGCGTAAAGAGCTTTCGCCGGGATTAGGCCGGAGTCAAGTGTCGCTGTGCTTTTCGCATTGACTCTGAGGGACGAGGGTCTTGCCGTTAAGCTCGTATACACGGGGTAAGAAAAAGCTTGAATAGAGTATATAGGGAAGTATGTGCTATGTACACGTGGAGGAACGTGAGACATTCCCGGTGTCTCGATCTGCCTTATATCAGTAGGAGACGACACACGTAGTGAGCTTTATTTCACGTCGGAATGCACTAAAGTAAAGCGGGTATTGGCTGTTGCAAGCACCGAGCTAGTAACGCTAACGTAAGGGTGGGTATCTAAGCGTCGTAACGCCCGACGACAATACAAATCGAAGAGAATAAGCTAGACGGCTGAGGCGATAGCGAAGCGCGAACGAGACGCGAGGCATTCCAATAAGTGGATTGACTCCCGTATGCTCTCGACACCCTTGCAACCCTACGATTCTCCACCCCCCCGTTGCACCTCACCACCCCTTGCCAAGTGTAATCCTCCCCCGTACAACCCCTCAGCCCGTCTTCGTTCCAACCCCGAAAAGCAAGCAGTTATATATATATATATATAAATCTGTGAAGGGTGAGTAGGCTGGCTATATCCTGAAGCACTCCAACCTTCGCTGAAAAGCTCATCGCTCAGGCTTACCCCAGGACGACCTTATTAGACAACCCTGATTTGTGCCTCCGGGTGAACGCGCGGAATTTCTGAGTGGGAATTTACGAAGGATTCCGATTTCCGTAAAATTCACGACAGATTCCGACACCACCCTTTTTTAACTTCGTCAACCAACTACGAACGTACTGTAGGCAGTCGAGCTAAATGTCTTCTCTCTCTCTATTACGCCTCTGTGTCCTATTTAATTCGTCAACGTCACTTCCGGATTCTGGTACGGATACGCGGAGTTGAATTTTTATAGGGGATGACCGGGTCAGAGGCTATTTTGGCAAATTTAGTCTTCCTAGTTAAAACCTGATTGAATTTCCCGCGTCGAGTGTTCGTTGGGCTGGTCGAACGTTGCGGAACTGCCGCGTTGCATTTCGGTCAAATGAAATATTCATATTATCGGTGGAGCCAGTGACAAGCTACACTTCATTATTTTACACGCTGGGGTAACGCACGAGCGAACCTTCCCCGTTCTGTATTTTGTTCTGTGCAGACCCTTTCACGGTAAACCCTATGGGTATACGCCTGGTTACTTGGGTGTTAGTTATGCATGAGTTACTACTACGGTACCCATGCCCAGAAAAGGTCATAACACTGCTCAGGGTTCATAGGGTGCATTAGGGAAACATTTACACGTGCAAATTCATTGCCTACGTCTGCGCCTGCTGCTCGCTTTTTTTGGAAACGCTCGATCGCTCGACCCCGCTTGACTACTGTTGCAGTTGCATTTGCAGTTGCAGGTTGCGGTTGACGGCTTCACAATGCAGCCAAATGTGTGCAATCTGCAGTTTCATACGTGGAATTTCAGATTCGTTTGTCCTGTCCCGGACTGCTCTACTTTCAGCCCTTACTATACCAACAGCTGACACTCTACTGTTTCTAATTTATCGGAACTCGTGCCATAAAATTCTACCGAGTCGACTACGCTTCGTTTCCTTTCTAATTGAATAACTCTTCGTTCTCTCGGTACTCATATTTTTTTATGCATTTTTGAAAGAGACAGTTATACCAATCCCATTTTTCGCTACAAACGCGTCAGACAATTTTGTTTGGAAATTTTTTTTAAGTAGCTCTAATACAGGTACGATTGTTTAACCACGAATACGACGAGGACGAAAACCACCCCTATTGGACTGCTGGCTTCATTAATGGGGTGGACATCAATTTTTCGAGTAATCAGTAATAAAGCTGGGTTTAAACGAACTAGCTCGAATGGAGAGAAGGGCTCGTGGTGGCTGAGTGGGGCCAGCAGTCGGCGGCCGGTTTGTTAAATGAAACAAAGCCGTTACAACGAATGGGCATTCAGGCTACGAAGGGGATGGGTGTCGGCCAGTTGGTAAATTAAAATTGTTTCTCGATTCGAAATGAAAACATTCCGCAACCATCGGGGTTGAAGTTTTCTTCATCTTTATTATTACGCTTTGTTCGCACAACCCTTACCACCAGCGCAAGCATAGCCATTGGCATCATTGCCAAATTGCACCTTCAAAGGAAATTCAGGAAATTCTAACAGTGCAAATATCTCAATCTAATTGTTAAAGCTATCGGTTTACAAGATTCTATATATTGATAGACCGAGAAAAATTTAATAATAAAAAAATAAAATGTCCCAATTCACCCACATACTCTCCCGATTTTTCATACATAAACAATACGAAATTTTCTGTTAACGTGATTTTGATTACACAAAAATTTCGCGATTAGTCTAAAAACTTTCGCAGCGTACCGCCTGTTCGTCACGCTATAAGAAATTTGTGAAAAGGGGTAAAAAAGAAAACTACCAACAAAGCGGATAGCTCCGAGTATAGAATACGGTGTTCTTAGGTCCAAGTACCTAAAATGTATAGGTAGGTAGGTTGCGATACAGCTAAAGTAAAAATAAGGTAGTTCGGAGTCCGAAAGCTTCTAGAAGCGTTCAAGGGAAACCGAATCGCCCTGTGCTTTTTGCAAGAAACGACCTCGCTATTTCTCTCCACGGAGTGAAATTAACGATCGCAGAAACGTTGCGCACCTTCGGGCCAGTCGGATAAACCAGGGTGGTTTTATGGTGGCTACACCCCTAACTTGTTATATACGTATCCCATACCGTAAACCCATCCAAGATACGTATGGGCAACCCTCGAGCATTCCACGTGTGTAAAACCCTCAACTCACGGTTCAACGACGCGCAAAGGGCGTGTGTTGTTCTTTGTATCGTGCAGGTGCGGCAACTAGGCGCGTCCACAATGCGCGCAAGGATAGCAAGTAGCGGCAGTAACCATTAACATTACATAGTAGTTACAGATAGTAGGTACGTGTAACTGCACTCTGACCCTAAGTGCAATAATAATTAGCTTTGGACTGTAGAAGAAAAAAAAGTATCTGATAAAAGAAAACGTTGTGGATGATCCCTTAGGATAAAGGGAAAAATATTTCCTCCCTGTTAATTCCTTGGTACACGTTTCCTTATCCAGGACATAAATCGAAATACCGTCGCAGTTCATTCTCCGGTTGAGTTCAGCCGTTTGCCATAGGACATTGGACGCCGAGAAGGGTTGTGGCAGCAACGAACGCCGAGGGTAGTTTTAAACAGCACGTTTTTCCGCGAGGTTGAAATAACTACCCCCAAGGCAAATTTACCGTCTCTGCTTTCCGTAATCGGAGATAGAAACGGATACGTAGAATCTTTCTGGCATATCTAACAGGGTAGAAGCGTCGCTAGTTTTGTTTCTCTTGTTACTGTTATTGCTGCTGCACCTAATAGCCGCAGTACGTATCTACCTCCCGTGCAGCTACAGGAGTAAAGGAAAAGTAAGGGAGCTAAATGGAAACGCATACAAGATATTACGATATACGTGCCTATGTTAATGCTTCACCTGTGCATGGTTGGCAAGCGTGGAAGAAGGTTAAAAAGAAGAAAGCAACGTAGGAAACATAAGAAAGGAAGAAAACGAAAAAAATACCAACTGCCAGACCATTTTGCTGGGGTGTGCTCGCATAAACTTGGCGACACAATGGCAGTTATGCCGTGGGCGTGTTTTCTCGTCGCGTACACACGAAGTTCGCGAACTACAAGAGCCGGTCATTAAGAAACAGAGTTTCTTTGTGAGTCGTTGCCTCTTATAGATTGATAAACGTCGCAGGACGCCGCCCCTATCTGGCACGCAGCCATTGTCCGATATCTGGGTATGATCTTCCCTGTTACACTTTTTTTGTTAATGCTTCCTTTTTTTCTCTTCTCATACCAACCCCTTCCGATAGATCCTCGACGTTACCGAAGGATAATAAAGATCTGGATAGGCTCACTTCATTTAGGTCGGGCATAGATATAGGTTAGGTTTAATGTACCGGTCAATATTACGTCATGAGAGTTCCAACGTGCGGCCATAATGGATTCGATGACTTACCTGAAACAGAAAAGACAATCCATAGTTATAGACAAGGCTATTTTTTTTTCACGAAAACTTCGAGAGGGCTTGGTAATGGGGCTTGGTGAAATTAAAGGGGGTTGGTTACTACTTATATCAGCCGCGTTCCTATACCGACCAACTATCGCCCTCTGGGTATAAGAAGGAAATCGATTCGCTAGATATAGCTAGGGATGAAAAAGCAGTAGATCCATAACCGGTAGAAATTACCAAGTGATACTTAAGTGGTAGTTTAGCCCCGGGACGTCCCTCGCCATGAAATGACGTTACCTTCTCCTCTCTACTAGACGCTTCTCGTCACAAAACAGGTTTACATATTCATGGGTCGTGCCATGCCAGCAGCAAGGTGTATTAATTTCAACCCTCTTTTCATCCCCCGCGGTACTACCCTTATTCTACTTTGACAGAACCTACTATTCATCTTTGCTGTGTAGCAATAGCCTTTCATGCCAACTGGCAAAGACGTTGCACTGCATTTTAGAACGATGTCCGTCTCTCGGTGACGTTTCAAACGAAACCCTTGTTATCGCCCTGCTGAAATTTAATGAGGGCGCTTTCTTCGTTGAACGTGTTCTATGTTTTCTCTCGACATTTTAGCAACGTTAATCTTTCGACCGTGAGAGAAAGAGCACGCGAATAAAATCACGTGTAACGAATCATACCGTGCGAAATCCACTTTCCGATCACGTACGAACAATATTGAATCATCCAATTAGCGTCATTAGGGGTTCTGAAAATATGGGGACGAGATCACACTCGAAATGCGTGATGGGATACAGAAGGGGGTGGTTCTGAAGTGTGGCATTGGGTTACTGGTATCCGTGTATGGGTGTGGTCGTACAGTGTGACGACAGGGACGAGCGAAAATTGGTAAAGGGTCTGATGGTCGACTGCCGGGTGTTAGTGAGTACTAGGGTAGACGACGCCGATGTCAGGGATAGTTTCTATAGTCAGAGTACGTAAGGGTAGGAGCATATAAGGGTGCAGAAAAGGAGAGAGGGTCCTTGCTAAATCACACGAAGCGTCAGACGGAATTATGGAAAGTTTTATATACAGTTATACCGTATACACGAAGACATTGCTGACAGAGGGTTACACCGCAAGAGGGTGAGTTTTCTTTAATTCTCCTGGGAAATATTATTGTAAGGGTCCTTGCCAATATTTCTACGCCGCATCGTCGCCGCAGAGAACTCGGGCGTCCTTCTTTGCTTTTAGATCCTGGAGACTCTTTTTTTTGTCTAGCCCGTCAACGTCATAGATCCAGTCAGAACCATTCTCCATTTCACCCACTCAGCCTAAAAACCTTCCTGTCAATTCGAAGTGACGATTCGAGTAGCTCATCCACTCCGAAGGATAACAATGTCCAGCGAACGGTCATAGGGGGACGCGGACCATTATCCAAGGGGCGCATTAACCTTCGGTGGAAGGTTGGAAGGGGCATAAATAAAGATACGGTAACAATTAATAGCCGGCCCGTTGACGACGCCATCAGCGGCGCCGATCCGGAGGCTGTCTAGACAACGTCGGGACGCTAGTCAAGAGAGTCGACTGACACGTACGTATTATCCCACGTCGGGGATACTTAACCCCTTTTGTACGAGAAGGTGAATCGCGCTGGCTAATGTCCTGTGAAGTCTAGTCAAGATCGTCAAGTAGTTACGTACCGTGTATGGTCAACCTGTGGATCTGACGTTACAGGGTGGTGGAGCAGCCGCGTGTACCTGCTGGTAAATCGAAAGGATGGCCAGGACCGATACTCTGGGAATAAATAAGGCACGTAATAAATTCGATGGGGGGGGGGGTTTCATCCTGGCGCATAAAATATTCGCCAATTCATTTCAGCGAGCACACATAATTAAAGCGCCATGTGTGCAGGAGTTCCGCCATAAATCTCCGGGATCAGCAATAACGTCGGAGACTTGGCTGAGCGTCGGGCGTAGTGATGGCTATGGTGGCTGATACCAGCAATGGGGATAACGTTGATACTACTGGTCCAAGTATGCTAGTTCTAGCAATATGTATATGGATGTATACTATTCGTCGGCAGATCAGCGAAGAACGGTCTGTGGCATCGTGTCGTGAGAAATTATGTGAATGTTCTCACCCTGTAGAGAAGCCTGAAACCAGAGCCAGATAGAAGGCAAGAAGCAGAGCCAGCCCCAGAGGTGTCTAGACTTGGCTGGGCTCTCTGCACTTTGCACGCCGTACGTATTTAAACCGATTTGCGAGGATTCGCCTGACAAAAAGTCGTGGCGGAGGACCTGGGATTTACATTGGTAATGCGTGTGCAAGAGGAATTTTCAAGAAATGGCTAAAACACTCGAAAGAGATTTGCTGAACATTCTAGGAGACCGAGCTGGACGACGTAGCGTTGTGTCATCCTTGGAATAATTTTGAAAATTATTTTCGACCGCTCATTAATTTCAATAGCCCTACCGAATTCGGCAAATTTGAGAATGTCTTGAAATTAATGAGCGGTATTGTATTTAAAAAATGGCATTGATACACAGAATCCTAATTAGCGTAATTATACAGCTATCCCTATATAGAGTTGGTTTCATTTGGTTAAAACAGTCTAGTCGCTGACATACGATTAATATACGGCCACGCAGTTCTATCCGTCTTGACGTCAGTCCAGGGGTGTGTTTGCGCGGTTAAGGAGGATAGAGGGTGGCAAGTCCAGAAGGGGTGGTGCCAGTGCAGAGGCATGATTATACAGCAACATTGCGCTCGTTTATCATTCCGGCTGTGCCCAGTGACAGCAGTGCGATCTGTCTCTTCGCGGTAAGATGGCCAACCCTTATACAGGGGTTGGCCAGAACGGAGTGCACCCGCATCTGGACGGCCTCCAAGAGACCAAGACACCCCAGAATCCCCTGGCTCGGTCCAGGGCCGACTTCATAAATTCGCCGAACCCCCTCCTACCCCCTCTCGAGCCAGAACCACGTAACTGTTTCTAACCAATTATTATAAATAAAATGTGGCCAGCCGTAATGACAAACGGCACTGCTACAGGATGGAGTAGCTAGATAGAACCGTGCCATACTCTTCCCAGTGGGCTCTGAGCCATCCACCCTTCCAGACAACGTCAAAAGATTACCCTTCTGCACCCCCTATCGCCATCCCCTAACCCACTACTCTCCTTCTATTCAGTACGAATCTCTTCTTGTTTCCCCTACCCCTAACTCATCTTCCTCCATCCTCCAACACCCCTCTCCATCCTTTTCTTCCTACCGCAACCACCACTTCCAACCCCTTCAACTGCACCACCTCGTGAACTACCGATTTCACCAAATTCGAGGACAAATTCTCGAGAAATTTTATCACCCTGGCAACCCCCATTCTCTCCAGGAGACGCCAACGTCAGGGACACACCTTCTGACTTGCAGAGGTCGTGGTGAACAAACCGGATTACCACACGTCGAGTCATCCTCGAGGATCGCGGTTAGTACTATACTAGTTGGCAGCGTGCTAGTCATAAATAAGGTGGAACAGCTTGTATCACGATTAAAGCCATATTACATTTGTCAAGAGGATCCCAGATATTATTTAGTAGCCGGGAGCAGATGTCTTCCCCCTTCGGAACCACATCGACTCGTTCTTAATACTTTACTGAAATTTTCGTACTCCACCCTCGACTCGAGTGACGCTATCACAGATAACACAATAAATTGAATTAATTTTGACAATTTTTATTTCGACTACCAAAAATAAAATTTTACTCTTATAAGATCTTTAACAATTTCAAGAATCTCCAAAAGGTACCACAGCATCACACACGCTCGCCTGTACCAATCATCATTATCTAGCGACTTGACTAGAATATATTTTATATTTCGCCTCAAACCACCAATACCAACAGACAAAAGACCAACAAAAGAACAGGAAAACGTTTAATTTATATTTTAACAAGAAGATAATATAAGAAGCCATTGCTGTTTTAATATCCTAAAAGACATGGGGAGCTTTACCCTCGGTCACGAGGGCCTCCCCTGTCAAAGGTCGTGGGCTAGAGAAAAAAAAAGGGAAAAAAATTCCGAACCTTCCCAGGACCTTCTTCCGGTCCATTAAAACCAGGTCATAGGATACCTCTACACCATACCCTAAAGTCTCTTTGGGAATATTTCAAGGTTCGTTAAAGGATCTCTTATTGTTTGCAAGGACTTTCACGAAATTTCATAGGTCTCTAGATAAGTCCTTTCAGACTTAAGCCGTAAGCACAGACTCTCCTAGAACTAGTTACACCGGGATACGACAGTTGTTCCTTCTCCAGCATCCACGCCATCCAGAAAGCACCGTGCACGGCTGGCATGGGCTGGGTGCTTCAGAATGTAACTTTGTGACGTTCCACCACAAACACGCCAGAGGGTGCGAGAGCCACCCCTACAAGCATTATACCAAACCGCCTTTGCCTCATTACGACAAGATGTGCCGCCGGCTCGTCCTCGCGGAACTCCTGCCGAAGCAACTGCTGATCTATGGCGAATTCAGCCCGAAGAGATTTTCGCGGTTGTTCCTATAGGGGACGTAGAGGGGATAATGGAAGATTTCTGTAATATAAGACATACTCTGTAACACCGTATCCAGTAAGAAAGGAACGTCGAATCGATTCCGAAGATCGTCCACTAAAGCGAAGCAGAAGACTGTGGAGAGTCGCCTCAGAAGGGAGGAAGTTCATACGTTGAGCACTGAGTTATGTCGGGCTGCGCTATAACGTCCTGAAGTTGCAATAAGATTGCGGTTATCGCGCCTTCCCGGATAAATTACGGTTATGACCGGGAATGGATAGAACCTGAATTATGTATCTATCAAACAGCGCCGGAGTCCCGTATAATATCCCTCGTAACGAAGGCGTCTGATCTGCCGATCGATCCTCGAGCTGGTTTATCAGCGGCTTCAAGGGTGGTTTGGCCAATCGAGGTCAGACATAATAAAGAGGGCTCGAGAAAGAGAGACGACGACGAAGTAAGAGAGAAGAACGGTAACGACTGCCATTAGAGGACCAGAAAACTGTCTTTTTAACTTTTTTTTTTTGAAAAAAAAAACTATCCTATCAGAGTTGCAATTTTTATCGGGCTCTTCCTCGCGGTTTCTTTTTTCTCTCTCTCTCCCGCTTTACTTTCATTTCTTTCTCATTCACTCTCGTCCTCCGCGTATCTTCGTTTCGTTTACTTTTTATGACGTCACTCTCGCGAAATACACACCGACGAACGAAAGAGCGTGAAACGCGAAATTACGAACTGCATTCGCAGGACGCGACTATCTTCTGCTATTGCGCTTCTACGTTTTATCCCGTGAATAATTAAAATGGAGGATACAACATTTCTCTACAGAGCAACACAAAATATCGACGAGATTACATTGCGCCGGCTGTAATGCGGATGCAAATGCGATGGTAAAATATTCCGAGTGTGCAAATTAAAATGACACTGAAATATATATGCGTGTACAGCTTCGGCAGCCGTACAAATTGTTTACGCTGCACCCAGTTTGCGATATTATACCAAACACGCGTGTGTCACGCTATATATATTTAACAAAGAGAGGGGAGAACTCGGCTACAGCGAAGTCCACCCGGTATCCACTACAGGCTACCCCTGCCTAGCTACCCCATCCGGTAGCAGCAGAGACGCGAGGGGATCGTTAACGGAAATACGTTGAAAATTCCCAATGTTTATTCATATAATTTGCATGTAATTATTTTTGATACGTGAACCTATATATTTCGGTACGAACTGCTCATGTCCAAAAGAATTCAGATTACAGCATACGTAAAAGCTTACTTTACCTGTGTGTATCTATTCCATTCCGTTTCTCGACGCCATTTTCTTTTTAGAATTATATCACGACTACCGGTACACATTCAATTTTTGTCTGCGTATGTGATGTACACACAGTCTCTGATTAAGAATCCGAAATAAAATCGAAACTCGCGATCGATCCCGTAAGCCCGTGACATAGCGGGGGATAAAAAAAAAGAGCCAGGAGGGTGAATGAATATGAAAAGAAAATGGTGGACCCGGGGTCTTTTTTATTAAAATACTTTCGAATCAGCCGAACCCCAAGCCATGGCCTCCTCTCATTTTGCCCTCCACTGGCAGATCTCATATTTTTTTCTGTCCGATTATATTAATCCAGCAGCTGCGACCGAGTCAAAGTGCGAAACGGCTCTTCGATGAGAACCGAGATATCTCCCATTATTCCCCTGATTTATGAATAGCGGAACAAGAAACGCCTGCGGAAGGTCGCATCGTACTTTGGTATCCGAAGAATTCTCCGTAGTGGGATGCGACCACAAAGGGGTGGGTTTTGCTTCGATAGGGGCGAAAGGTATTTTCAGAGTCTAGAGACCCGGAGGATCATCTTGTCCGTCATCCGGGACCATCTACGAAACGTGTAGTAGCGAGGAAAAAAAGAAAGTAGTAGCAGTCAACCGAGATGGCCGGCAAGAAGCAACCCCATTAATCTTCATTATCATCTTCTTCCCTTGAAAAAGGGCTTAACGCGTGACCCCAGCGAGGCTAATCTCGGCCGGTCAACATGGAGAACAAAGACGTGCCACTACGTTATGAATAAATGAGTGGGTTCGCAGTAGAGACACTCCTCGAGTAGTCGGACCGACCTACCCTCGCTACGCCATCTATTTGTCCCACCTCGTAGACTCTCTTCTCGCGCTACACCCCTTTCTCATTCCTTATAACCCTTATACACTTTCTCCACTTTTTCCACTCACTTGGACCTGACTCTTAGCTTTTACAGTTAACTGAAGGCAAAGAGTTTCCCCAGCAAGGAAGCCAGTGGACCTGAAACGTGAATACACAGACTCGCGGGCTATTACCACCCTAGAGGCTGATAAGGGTGACGCTACCGAATAGAATGTCGCCCTATACGGGTATCGCGTTAGCTTTACGCTAGATTTATTTCATTATCATATTTAAAAAGTAAAACTAGGTTCTTAACCCAGTTTTCGAGCTTATACTCTTTTCGCCCTTTTATCAAGGGTAAATACATTTTTCAATACTCACGTACCTTGGACTCAGTACGAGGCTGCGTATGTGTCACGAGGTTAGTTAAGGGTTGATATATTTTACTCGAAGAAAAAGTTCAAAGGTTAAGGGTACGACGAATGCCGTGAGATTTCCTCAAGGAATTCCTGTGGAGCACAGCGAAATATCCCCAGTAGTCTGTCTTGTCCGTGATATTAAGGGTGGTAAACGAAGGGTGAAAAAAAGAGGTAAAAATAAGAATCAAGGATAAAAATGCACGATATAAAATAAATCCCATTAGCGCCCAGTTCCAATTACTCCGAGACGTTCCCTTCGCCGGATTCATCCCCGTGATCTTTCCCACCCCCCAACCCCCCTCTCGATGTGCTTCCAACAACCAGCAAAAGCGATGTCTCCTCCACCGGGAAGTTTCCTGGGCTGATTTCATCCCGCCGACCACCCGCACTACGTACCCCCGTGTGCTTCGACGACGACAACCCTCTCCCGCCCCCTCGCCCCTCCCCAACAACCCCGCCGCAGTGCAGCAGCACCCGAGTAAACGCGCATTAGGCAATATTAAAAGTCGCTCACCAGCCTTTCAGCTCGCTCACTCAGTCCCATACTCTTTCGAAATTATTCCTCTCTCCCTCTCTCTCTTTACTCCTCGTGTATCAACTCTCTTCGCTACCCGCTATCCTACCTTACCCCACAGTTCCAACCTCCGCTTACAATGGTTTTCTATGCCATTTTCTCTCTCTCTCTCTCTCTCTCTCTCTCTCTCTCTCCGTGGTCGTTATAAACATCTCAAATGCATTCGCGGAGTCTGTTTACGAGGAAAAGTGGCGGAGCAAGGTAATACCGATGCTATGCGGTTAGTTGCGCATTTAACTAGGGCACCTACATATATTTCGACCCTGGTACACTATGCACAACCCGTATGTGGCCCACACGTGTACCCTACCCCTCATTCTGTTTCACCCCTTTTCGCCACATCTATCCCCTATCAGCTAACCGGCAACTCCATCGACTCCACACAGCTAACAGCTACAGCCTATACATGGTACTATATATACTGTGAATCTATACATATATATAATGCAAAACCCACTCTATACTCCCTCTCTATGTAGCGAGGGGAGCAGAGTGCCGAAATGTTTTAATTAAATGTGAACAGTTTTTAATTGCTGCTTGGAGAGCTCCGAATGGCATTAATTTTGGAACTTTGTCCCAGTTACCTGGCAAATCCTGAACTCCCTTTTGGAAATTCATTGATTCCGCGTCCTACGTCCTCCAATTTTCCAACGAATCGTGATAACAACCTTCTCGCCAACTTATCACGAATCGCAATCGATGGACCGGAACGAATTATAATTTCACTTGGAAGTAATGCTCATTGAGGAGATCCGTTATCTCGTGTCTGATCTATCAATGCCAAAGCGCGCTATCGTACTACGGGAGCCGATTGGAATAACTTTGAAATTCGCCAATACGCTGGTACTGTATTACTGTAGAAGTAGAGAAACTTTGAGATTATATTGGATGCTGTATGGCGCAGTTAGTAAAACGCGTCTCGCGGAGGGGGTGGGATGTCCTAGACCCTGAAGGTAGTTTGACAACGGATGATCACAGTTATCGCTAATTCCTCGAGACGCTATTACGACTTGGATCCTGGGGGATGCTGAAGGCAATATGTAAATGGAGTATTAGTAGACGAGAGGCACAGGAATCGGTTCGATGCCGAACTGGCTGGAGCCACGTCTCACCCCCTTTGTAGGGGGGTGAGTCAGGAACGTCGCCGGATCCCGTTGACGACGATAACGACAGCAACGTGACTACGGATACGGTAGGAAGGCTTCGAGACTTTGGGGATGGTTCTCGCGCGAATCCTCGTCTTTCAGTCGAGTCCCATACCACCCTCGGAAAACTACCCTTGCAAGTCCCGAGAATATTCCGGGCCTCCGGGCACGACCTTCCATCGCGTATACAGCCTGGGAAAGAATAAGACGTTTCGAAATAGCAGCAGCCCAGAAAACGACGGACGTTTCTCTTATCAAAATCCTAAGGGGTGAATATTCCGAAAGGGGGATGAAGATCACAAATCAGACTCCGAGATTCGTATCGATCCATGGGTTCCTTAGCTTCCTCCTCTTCTTGCTTCACCAACTTTTGGCACGGCCACGTCCACCACCTCCCCTTTTTCAACTCTCGACACCCCTACTTCATTTCGAAGATTCTTCGTCGACGATCCCTCGCGTCACAGCAGTATCCCCTGGCTAAAAGTGTACACAAGACAGCAGATCTCAAGCTGTAAGATATTCTCACGGTGAGCATCCTCGGATTTGACGATGCCTCCAGCGTGGATCAGTAAGAGGCCAGAAAACCAGGAGTCAGGACAGTGAACCTCCTATCGACCGGGTGCCGAGCAAGTTCAGGGTCGCACCGTCGCACTGACTCGCATCCCCCGCTTGACTCGAGGGCTGCCCCAGAGGTATGAGGTGGTTGCCGCCACGCACAGCTGTTTGCATACACCCCCGAGGTTCCACGAGAACCCCCGAGCAACGCCGAGACGAGCAAATAATAACCTCGTGATGACTCGCAACCCCCTCAGCGTCCTGCACCCCCGCCCTCCTCCACAGCCCTCCCTCGATTTCAACTCCTCCCATGCACCCTTCTCCCTCTTCACTCGCGAAGAATGCGAGACGGTCAAATGAATAGGCTTCAGACAGCTTAAAGCTGTCTGCGGTGCAATGGCCCCCCCGACGAGAGGTCCGACCTTCGGGATATATTTATTATACTCACGGTATTTCGAACTTTCTCTCCAGCTCCAAATTGCTATACTACAGGCAAGGAAATTTCTAATCCATTGGGACCAGAGTCCATTTCGTCCACCTATTTCAGTACGCCATTAACGTCTGAACTAATTTGGGAAAATTAAATCTCAACATGGGTATACCGAACCTAAGTGGGACCAGCCCAAAGAGACACGCATGGGTGATCGTTGCTTTCTGCCACGTAAGGACGATTTCTACTGAGCCGCACACGCGGCATCATGAAATTATCTAAGTTTCCAAGAGAACCTCATCGCTTCAAGAGAAATAAAGGGAGTCGAGCGTCACGTTTCCAAGACGACATTTAAGTCGAATTACAATCCAGCCCAAAGATGGACGATATTTTACCGATTCCTATTCAGCAGACTGGTATAAACTTGGATAGGTGGGTGAGAGAGTTAGGATAGGGGTGAGTGGGACTGAGTGGAGGGTGGATAGGTGGGGTAGGCGTATAGGAGTATGAGGATGGATTCGTAGCTAGCTAAATCTCTCTCTCAACATATATATATATACCTACTCGTGAACACACTCTTTCAAGTTCGCCGCTTCGACGTAGTGAAATGAAATTAACATAAAATCGAAATGCCGGGAAACTTTGCGCATAAAGAGTCAACTGCCCAAGTTCCTCTGAATGGCTGGCGAACGGGGCAACTTGGCGTTTCGGCATGAAAAGGCCGCTCCGGCCCTCCGGCTCTATTTCTGGCTGGAGAGTAGAAAAGATGTTTTTTTTCGGAATAATAAGACAAGTGGTTCCGTTTTGATATGCCATAACGCCCAAAAAGGTACTTTTGCCTGAGTATTCCTATTTTAACGTATTGCTATATAATCAGTCTGACTATCTACGTTAGCTACCTACTGCAGCTTACGTAAAACGTAGGTTAGGACACAGGGTATTTCGAAATCCCAAGGAAGAACGGGCACGACTGACTCCTCCTGCTCCGAAGATCACGTAGCACGATAATGGTCGCCTTCCGTCCCTTATCGTTCCAACGACATTCAAAACCCTCGGCCATTACTGCCGAGTCGAGAGGCACCCTTTCAGGTACATTTCCCATTGCACTGACGGACCAGCGTCGCCTGCATTTTCACTACGTACTCACTGATCCAGCAATGCACCCCTTTTGCCAAACTATCTGGCAACCCTTTATTTCAACCCTCACTATTCGTTCGTACCCTCTCTCCGCCCCTCTCTATCTCCTACACTCTACTCGGTCACACTTCGCTCTCTTCTTCTTCTCCTTTACACTCCAAACCGTGTAGCGTTCCTATACCGCGTAAAAATACCGAGGATACAAGTATCCATTACACGATACCTATTTCCATGCACGAGTACCGTCCCGGCAAAGAGTTAATCTGAGGATTGGAAATCGATATCCTCCTTCTAGCTCTTAGTACTCCTCGTGTTTCTCTTGGTAACCGATATACTCTCCTCTCTCTCTCTCTCTCTCTCTCTCTCTCTCTCTCTCTCTCTCTCTCTCTCTCTCTCTCTCTCTCTCTCTCTCTCTCATCGTTGCTTCTCTTACACGATGCTGGATCCGCAGTTATCGTCGAGTTTTCCTACCCGAGCAAAGCCTGGTCTGGTATATGGATGATGCAACGTTTTTCCACTGCAGCCCATAGTACCGACTAAAGAGAGTACCGGTGACGGTCGGGGTGGAAGGCATAGCTAGTGAAAGGTAAAACGTACAAGTCGAAGGATGGATAGAGTCTAAGCAGAAACGAGAAAGTCTATAATGGGGATTATTGTTCGGGAAACACGTTTGCGCCAAAGACGAAGATGAATTTACTCAGGGTACGGTGAGTCTGACAGGTCAGAGGCGAACGGGTTGCACCGCCTAATAGTCTACAGGAACCCGATAAGATAACCTTCCAAGTCTAGGTTACGGTATATACAGAAGATAGGGTAGGTATTTATCTTCTATCGTGTCCACCATCGCAACCCTCTACAGGCACTTTCAAAATGCAATAGACGATTCAGGGTAGACGAAAGATCTTCATCCCTAGAATTCCCAATAACGGATCATCGGTCACATCCGCCCAGTTTTTCCAGAGTCTGGTGACTCATCCGGTAACAAGGTCGACACTTCCTGTACCAGGAACCAGTTCAACTTGACTTCGCAATTTGGAATTTCAATATTTCCTTTTCCGTCCTATCCTCCGGTTCTTATGAAATCCCTTCGATGTCCTCGGCCCCGTTAACGGACCGATCGCGACTCCAGCGACGCTTTGCTATAACGCGTGTTCGACATAAGTTCCGAAACTTTTTGTCTCGTTATAATAACCGGAAAACATGGAGCCACGGAGAGTGGCGGGTAGCTTCTCTCGACACCCCTTGGCGTTAGTTCATTAATCCGAGGCATCGTGGTTCGTTGCGTCGGCGTCGCTCGCAAACAAAGAGTGGGGCTTATCCTGAATGACGCCTAATAAACTGGCGGCGGTTTCTTGTCGCGAAGCTCATTCGCCCACGCCTCCATACTGACGTCCTGTCATCAGTCTTCATTACGGAACAATGGCCCGGCTCGGGCGTTAACAACTCATCCGTGCCGACAACGGTTGCTCGACGCTCGACGACGCACCTTATGAACGCCTCGAATATCTCTTGGCGGAAGCGGCCCGCTGATGCGATTAACGAGACAATGGAAGTGCAGCCAGAAACCTTGGGCGTATATAGACGTCGTCTTATAGGGTATGCTCCGTGTATGCCTTAGAGAATTTCATAGTGCAGTAATCCATCTGCCTTGGATACTCGACGTGTGATATATGCGTCACAACAGTGGGTGGTCCTGGTGGTGCACCGAAGATGGGTCAAGGATAGCTCACTCTGGGGGGCTCTAGATCCTTATCGAAAAGGGCGAGCAGTTAACGGGTTTATGCAAGCTCACGGTGGGTATCTGTATGAGGGTAGACTGCGAAGATAGCGGAGAGCTTTTCTTCATGGGATATATCCTGGCTGAGAATCCTTTTGAATGGTACGATCATTCGCACCCTTCTAGTTTGGATATATGACCAGGCCAATCGATATAGATATACATACGTGCTGATGGATAAGGGCTCGTGAATGGATCTTCCGTTCGAATAATGTTTCATTGGGCATGTAAGTAATACAGCGATCTGGCGGAACCCCCGACTCCTTTCCAAATTCTGGCTGTATATATGGGATGTGTATATAGTGCAGTAGTTACGTAACCAATAGGATGAACTCGATAGCACAGGCTCCATTAGACGGCTAGAATCCTTGAGAGTCTCTCTCTCTCTCTTTCTCTCTCTCTCTCTCTTGTTCTATATGTGTCTGTCTCTCTTTATCTTTCATCTTCCTGCATTCTACTCTTTCGCTATTCTCTTGATACTCTCACTGCTTAGCACCCTTATACTCTCTGATTCCACCCCTCGCCTCGTTTGTGGTATTAATTAAGGGAAGACGCGGCAGTGGGAGTGTAAACAGGTCCAAGTATTATGTTATCTAGCAGACTGACAGCACAGCCCCATTATCTCTCGGCAAGAACAACTCAAGCTCTCAATCTCTCTCTCACTCTCTTTCTCTCTGTCTGTCTGTATCTGTCTCTCTCGCTCTCCCTTCGGCAACTAATCTTCTAAAATACACGAACCGCGAGAGCGTACGGCCCCGTGCGGTTGGCTTAGCCGTAATAGATTCTCGGAGATTACCCAGAGAGTAGGCGTGTTCGTCCTGAAAATCGATTTTACTGAAGAATCAACCGTCTTTCAATTTTATTGTTTTTGATACCTTCATTTTTTCTATTTACCAATTTTTCAGGTATGCCTTGATCGATACGTCGTTCCATTAAATTTATTTTATCATTGGACACTACGGGAAACGAGGGGGTGGTTAATTATTTTTTCTCTTTTTTCATGCTTTTTCTGATTTTAACGCTTTCATTTTCTCCGACACGTCCGGTTGCCAAGAAACGAAGAACTCGATGTCTCATACGTTCCGCAATGTATCCGATCAAAATGGAGTCGTAAGCCTGCAATTTTGTGGTAGAATGCCGTTCTAAAAGCGGAATAACCGGGTCATGAATAATGCAACCTGGTGTGCCTTGCTCTTCCCACTGATAATTATGTTTTACACCGTTATGCCGTGTTTCGTTAACCTGGTATGGCCGCGCCCTTTCCATCCGCCTTCGGCATTACGCCTGCATATTCATTACTTAGCGCTAAGTATGACTTCAGCCGGGAGCTTGTATTTTACAGAGCAACCTGACATTCTCTCACTCCGAGCCTGGCAATCTGCGAAACCCGCCAAATGCGACGCCCTTGCGTTTTACAGGAGAAAATAAATATGACCGTTAAGAATTAAACGTTTCCTGCGATCCGCAATCAACACCCGAGCTCGAGAGGAAGCTTCGAATGAAATACGCTAGATGGCGAAGCCTTATTACATTTCCGCATGATATTTTCGGATCTGTACATATTAAAAAAGTTATAGCTGAGAATTCTTCGTTTTTAATGACGCTTTTAAAACGTGTTTCCGGTAAGATAAATATTTCGAAAAAAAAATTCTCGTGTTTATGCAAAGTTCTTAAACGTATTCGTAAAGCTTAGAGGTGGTTAACGTTAAACCGTGAAATTATCTGGCAAAGGATGCTGTGGTACATGCGATGATCGTGTTCGAGATTAAATGAAATTCTCTTTACACAGGGATACGTTTACTGTGAAATTTGTTTAACGAATCTTTCATGAACTTCGTCAAAATCGGTATGTTCGAGGAAAACCGTATTATTCGTGACCATGATCGTGATTCGTATCACGTGTCTGATATTCTTGATATCGATCGAATATTTTTCATAAATTATTGATTTCCGTAAACCATGCTCGAAACGTGTGTTGGGGTGATAATAGATGAATAATAGAAATTAGAACAGCATCGGGTAGCCGCGTTGTAACTACCTGAATTTTCATCAAGTTTCACATGAATAGTAATCATGACCAATCAAGCGTGGGTATGAAATATGAATCGATTCCTAATTACGATTGGTAATCAATAAAATACAGGATAACACCACGTACATAGCATCGTTCGACTCACAGTAAAAGCGGCTGACTATTCACTATCCCCTATACAGATATACATAGTCGCAAGACTATACCACACAGACCCACGTATAGCGAGTCTCGCGTATAATCTATAAAGCGGCCTCGCGTAATTGCGGCCGCCTTAGTACACGTACGGCAGTAGGTATAGAAGATGCAAGCGTTATAGTCAGACATAATGTCGAAGTATATACGTACAGGGCTAGCGGAATAATTATAGTCCGCGGGCTGTAACTTCCTATCTGTAAGATCGAAATTACCGTCAGACAGCGGCGTATCTTGGGCTGCTTCTTTACGGGGCCAGTTACCGCGCGCACGCTGTTTGCATGTAAACGACGTCCTTACATGTGGAAGGGGCGAAGGTTAGCCGGGCACTCGTGTCCATTTCGTTCAGGACAAATTACAAGGGAATCTCGTATTCAGGAAAGGATAGGTTAATTCATCGTTGAATTAAGTGAGAAACCCCATTTGCAATGGAAGACGAAATTTGTACGAAATGGATCAGATGGAACAAGTGGAAATGGACGAGCGATGTGCAGCCATAGGAAAGTAATGGCGTAAAGTAGATATCGAAGGTTCAATCTGTTATCGCAGAAAATAATGCAGATATCGACCAGACTCTGGTTAAGGGTTGACAATGCGTAGCTAACCGATGTCTGGCTTATATACGACCCACACCACTGCCGTGGCAGCTATCTACAAGTGAGTCTAGGATATCTGTCTAGGTAACGTATCCGTAGGTAACTGCAGCAAAGCGTATAACGTAGCGAGACAGACGGCTGCATAGAGCTCGGTGTCATGAGCGTAACGATATACGTGCCCTGGAGTCGGGGGTGGCATTTAGGATAGGGGTTGGTTAGGGATTGGCGCCGTATCGCTGATCCGGGCTCGTCTAGGCGTAATGCCACCCCTGGCAGGCCAGTCACGTCCCCTGCTGCCGTTGCTGCTGGTTCGAGTCCCTTCCCCCGCTGCCCCCCCTCGTCCACTACCCTTCTGGGCCATGGCAAAGCCCTGCGCGCCCCTGGACAGTCCGGGCACGGACTGCATCCCCTAACCTAGCCAACCACGTCGCGCTGGGCCTCTTAGGCCCGATCAACTATTCATTCCACCCCTATATTCGCGTCTCCAAGGGAGGTATACCTTTGCTGGAATGATGGCCCCGGGATATCCTCTTGCAGAGTCCACCCCTATAGTGACTATCATTGCGCACCCCCTCTCTCTCTCTCTCTCTCTCTCTCTTTCTCTCTCTCTCTCTCTCTGTCCTCCTCGTCTCTTCACTCTTTCTCTGTGTCTACACACGTTGGGATTCTCCTACTCCACCTTCGACGCTCTATACGCCATTGCGGAATTTCACCCTCTACGAATTGGGGTTAACGCTCTTTTCCTATACCTACCCTCTTTTTCGAATATCCGGCTAAATTGGAAATTGGGCATGGCGCTCTATGTACCTTGGGGTCCTTGCTGTCGGATCGATTCTCACCAGCACTGGTACTGTATAGTCTCAACGTTGGGCTTATATATGAATGTGAGGATTTTCTACTTGCGAAACTCTGAAACCCCAACCGTTCCACAGTTTTCCATAGTTTGTAACCCCATGGAGAGCGTCTTCGCAGCTTCCCTCAAGAAAACTTCTATTTCAGTCTTGATAAGAAAACTGGGACCTGACTGTACCAGTGAATATAGTAACACCGACGCACTTTCTTTATTTCTCCTTTATTTTTAGCTCTACTCGTGGCGTGTACTAAGGGGGATGAAAATGTTTGTCGCTGTCTGGTCCATTTGCGCGGTTCCAGCATCACGATTAATAATATATCAAAGACGTCATCAGATTCACGAATCCCGTGGGATACGTTACGATAAAGATGCTGTGCGAAGATCGACGTAAATGGTCCATATTCAGAAGGGTAGCGGGATCGTATGCGTGCTTGATGATATGGAAAAAAAATGTAAAGTAAAAAGTTGAAAGTGTCAGTACAGTTGAAAAAAATTGACTAACCTATCGGTAATGGAGAAATAGTCAGTTGTCATAAAATACGTTTCATAAATTCCGGAACGACGCGTAACGTCGGCCTTGAAAACGATCGATTATTTTCTTTTCTCGGAACGAAGATATTCTCGTAAAAATTTTGTAATGTTATCAAGATCTACATAAATGTGATGTAATATCAACATAAAGATCAATCACGTGACTTTCTTCTGCAGCCTCAAAATTTTACTATCGAGTTGTTAGTGAAACCACGAAGGATCTATAAAATTTTGTATTTCATTTTCATTCTCTTTTCACCTTTTGCTCCTTTCTCCTATTATCTTATCTTTATCCCCATTTCTCTGGTTTCTCTGCATAATTCCCTAAAACTGATAAGATAAGAATTATCCACGTGGTTTGTGAGCTTCTGGCGCTAATGGATTCGACGTGGAATTTTGTTGGATAAAAATACAGTTAATACTTTGGGTTTCGTGCTAGGAAAGAAAATTTTGGATTATTCTCTGGAATAACCACTGGAAACTAAATGGATCGTGAAATGTTCAAAAATTATGGCTATTCAATTTTTATATAAAAATTCTTGGCAGACTATACATACATAAGTATAGGATCAAAAGAAATGGCAAAATTGCCTGAATTTAAAAAAGAATCGTTTTAATTCATTTTACTGGTAGATAAAAGTGTTTGATAAACAATGGAGGTACCCATTTGAAGGCTCAGTGCAAAGTGCACAAGGGAGACGGAATAATCGACGTTGCGCATGGAGAACGATAAATTCATTTCGAAAGCTCGTGAAAAAAAGCTTTTAAAGTGTTCATCGTTCGCCGGTATGTAAATCGTTAGTAGCCCGCACTGTAAAATTACCTAAATTCCACAAAAAGGTAGTTACCCATCTACGTACCTATCTACCTAACCACGAAGCAACGAAGCACGCAGTTGGATCCAAATTGAAAAAAAAAAAGCTCTAAAGTTCAAACGAAGTATTACTTTAAATCTCACGCTTCTGGTTCACTGAATCCTCCTACAATTTCCGTTATCACTGTTATCTCACTCGCTTATCATTATTCATGACTCTTAATAATTTCTCTTATCAGAGTGCATATCTTGTCTCTGCCCACGTGTGGGGAGTGGACATAGCCAGTTTTTTGTCAAAAATAATTTTCAAAGTGCGAAAGGAAATCCCAGCCAATTAGAAACGTTCGTCCTTCTTTCGACGATTAGCGATGCCTCATTATCCCAAGCAATTAGTAGTTTGTGTAATGAATTTAAGTGTTTCCGCTTTGAAATTAGCATGCTAACTATCACTCTCATTCTATCCCCGTAACGAGGCCTCGATTCTGCTCTGTCTCTATCCGACCAAACTGAATTACAGGTAGGAAACGTTTCGCAATTCACGCCACGCTAAACTGCATCTTTACACAGAGTAACACGCACGCGCCTCTACAAACGCAGAAACCCTCACGTCACTGACGAAAGCGTTCAAACAACGCGTGCACCGATTACCAACTTGCCACGCAATATAGATCAATGTACAAACGAGTATTTATTTCCCTAACGATCGATAATTATCCGTTTTACCCATATTTGACCCCCTTTGATCAGAGTATGTATTAAAAAAAATATTGATTCTATATACATCCACATTCCATACACATCAGCAGGTAAGACTGATAAAGAATCATCTTGAACTTTAACCCGATAAGTGGATACGTGGATGCCTAGACAGACTGTACACAATATCCTTGGCCATATTCCGATATATCGGTGGTGGTATCGATGCTTGCGATGGGGTTTGGGGGTGAAATGGCTTCTCGATAGGGAAGGGTCGAACGGCGGTTTTGAGGGAAGGAGTATATACATAGGTGCAAACAAGAAATGAGAATAGCCTCTGCCACAGCATAGGGAGCAGAGCCGAACAGACCAGGCCAGACTAGAGCAAAGTTAGAGACCAGACTAGAAGAGAGCCAGGACAGGACCAGGGAGTGTGCACTGTGCACTGTGCACGATGGAACATACACAGTAGCTAGTCGATGTGATTGGCCTTGTGCCAGGGGGCTCCTAACGACGCTTTCGAAAGGAGGAGAATCCTACTTGGTCCTTTCCTAGGACGAGCCTCCAAAGATACCCCAGGACCAGTGGCGGTGACGCAATGTTGCCGCAATCACAATTTGGCACGCCTCTACCAGAAACCTACCCTTTCGGCACCCTTATCTTGCGACACGTTTAATGTCGCCTGGTATCGTCGAGTGACATTGGCTTGTCTGATCATTCAGGACTGATACCATTTGCAAGTAAGATGCCACCGGTGCATCTGTTCGCAGCATCTGAATTCACGCATGGACCGAATTACATTTTTTTTCTATTCTGACCTAGTTAGTTATACATACAGGCACAGTATTTTTGGATATATATTTTTTTTTCCAGTCAAGACAAAGGGGTGCGGTATAAAATGAAGTAGCGTCAAATAAGGGTAGTACCTGTAACTATGGGTGATTCGGTAGGCGCGGTGAGTTTCACTGGCTGTGGATAGAGAGTGGTTGTATCTAATTTAAATTCCCGACATAAAAAGCTTGCAGAACGCGAAGGGTGGTCCGAGGGGGGGGGGGGGTAGTGGGATAGCGTGGATCGTGGCCAAGCCACGTGCGGCTGCGAGATTCATTCCGCTTTACATGGCCGGCTCGTACACATCCGCTTCTCCGTGTCTTCCAAAAATTTTTCCTCTCTTTCTCTTCCTTCGCTTTCAGTGTGTACACGTCTCACTCACTCCTTCTCTCTCTTTACTCGCTACCCGTTTCGCCTCCGTGAAATCCTTTACACTCCTTTTTTTCTGTTTCGCGTATCTATTTGATCCCCGTGGACAGGGGTTGGGAATAACGAGGGTAGATTAATCTGTCTAGCATTATACCTTCTAGTGGAGCAATGCTCTCCGGCCCTCAACAATTTTCTTTCCACGTGTACGGGTGCATCTGTGTGTTCTCTGACTCTTCGCGAACAATGGATGAAAGAACTTTTGCGCGGATAAACAACAAGGATTCTGCTTTATCTTAGAAAAGAAACGCCTGGCTGCAGCCCCTGACCCTTAGGATTTGCAATCAGCATGCTCGCCGGAGGTTGCATTCAAAGTCGTGGCCGAAACGAACTTTCTCTTGAGAACTTAAAACAGTCATATAAAGAAAGCAAAGGATAGGAGAAAGTCATACGTTGGTCAGAAGTATTAAAAAGAAATTGATTGCTTCCTTTAGACTTGGAAGATCAGTATCTCTTTGATTCGGATTGAATTAAGAAATAATTTTTCTTTTTTTTGATCATAACATTCATTTTCTTGCCGTTCTCATCAAACCCCTTTGACATTTTCGATAAGACACGCTGATGAAAATTGCTACCGGAAGTCTCATCGCCACATCCTCAATATCTCATATCCTTCCTCTGCTTCAACTTCGGTTTCTTCGATGAAAGATTAGAAGCTCCACTCGGCCGACAAAGATAGAATCTGATATCTACTTCTATCCGGTAACGTTGTAATCTATTTTCAAGACTATTCAGGACCATCCCGAAGAGGATCCTGTTTGGAGATCATCGGCCAAGATCTGTTGATTCCTCCGGCACTCGGGACTTTCGAGTTCCTCTTTTCAGAAGGAGTCCGCGAGCATCCCCCCCCCCCCCCGAACTCTAAGGGTCGCGCAAAAGAGAAGCTTTTCCCATTTCTCGCCACATTTCCATTTACTTCAAAGACCGTCCATTAAAGATGTCCAGCCAGCATCTCTTGGTCCATCCTTATAATATCCTTGCGGCAAGAGCTTCCATTAATGGGAGAAAGCCAAAGGACGACTTCGATGCTTTCACCCGCCGGGATCCCTGTCTTGAGGTTAATCAACATTGGTGGCCACGCTTGTTTGCTCCTTCCCTGAACTCTTGACCCCTTAAGCGCATTGAGAAATCTACCGTCAAGGGCGATAAGACAAGATGGTGTTGTTAGGTCAAATTTAATCCTGGACTCAGCGCAAGGATTTTCTCATAATTACAAGCAGGACAGGGTGAGGACGTATCGTGATCTAAAACCTGACAGAGTTGACCCCAACGCAAAGACCCTGAGTAACCCTTGTCAATTGAATAAGAGTGGGAAAACAAACCCCAGATAAAAATAGACGGAAGTACATATACATATACATATGTATACCTAAATAGAGAAATTATTATGTGGTTAAATGGCGGCGGCGAACGGTTGGATAGGGGATGTAGAAAGGGCGAAATGGTTTGGATGAGAAGGACCTGTCACACGCAGTTTCGCATCCCTTGAATACGCATATTGTCAACAAAGGAAATTAATTATTCGCATCAAACAAGCACGAACGGAGAAACAAACAGACACCATCTACTCCTGACGTTTGCTACGTCATTTCCTTTTCAAGTATATCTTCACCTAATCACTGTATCAATTTACGAAGTGAGAAATAGGGGTTGGTACAACAACGCGTCACAAAATATATATCTTCCAAGTATATAATTAAAAAAAAAATACAATCAAACTAGAACAGTCGCTAATGAAGGTCAGTGGAATTGCCAGTGAATCCGTTTATTTTACAAATGTTTCGGAGATTTATTTTCAACCCCCAAATGAACATTCCTCTGTACATCAGCGTTAACCCAGCTTTGATGAGAATGACGCTCGGCTGGTTTTCGATGAATGCATTTTCCCATAGTAGCCCCCGCTTCCCAAATGTATATTTAATAAAGCTCTAACGAAACCTAGTATAACAATTACACACTATACCACGTGCTACAGTATAAAAAAAACCAAAAACATAGAGACCTGGACGATCGATACCAATGGTATTTTACGATTCAACCTCATCAAAATCCACCGTGATTTTACTCGGTCTCTAATCCTCATCCTCCAGCCGGACTATCAGGTTATCGATTCTCGAATCGCTTTTCCGGCAATTCACAATGCACGCACGTGTGATGCATTTATGCTGCTCGTAAACTCGAATTATGTGTGTCAAATATTACTGGCATTGTACAACGGGGTGAGCGCACGCCAAACCACCCTTATATACCTACCAGCACCATAGTCGCTGTAGCTCAGGTTACTTCATCCACCCATCGGCCATCAACGTTACCGACTACAGTGCTTTCAATTCCAAGCTCCCATTGAAAACCACGATGGATTTCCGATCAGACACCATTTCACCATTTATGCTGTACACCGGACGATACACGTTATCACGATCCCAAAACGTTTTAGTTTTATTCACTTAAAGCAGCGATCGAACCTTTTTTCAAAAAATTTGTATCTTTACCACGACACCACCGACACCGATCCCACATACGTATACAATACAGAGTGGAGTTCGCCTAAGGATTGTGAAGGAGGATTTTTATCCACGATGGCCGACTATCATTTTTATTATCCAAATCTAGAAAAGATGGGACGTCGTCAAGAGAGAAACGGCCCCTCGTAAATGTACAAGGTAATCATTGGCCATGGCGCCAGGAAGTCATAGCAAAAGTATGGAGGACAGCCGGAACTACCGTACTATAGGCACTAGCATGATTTCATCGAATCGCTCCGATCTCGGCCGTTTCATCCTATTCGATGGGATTATATTCCGTTGCATATATTATCGGCATTCCATTTACGGAGACCGGAGAGTTCCATCAGGGATTTCGCGAGTTCGCATTCATATTCATGTGGCTCCGATTCAAATACGTAATACGTCAGTCAAAGGTGAGAGGAGTCTGTGTCACGTGAGAGAACCCGATAGAGAGAGGGGGACACTCAGAGAGTGAAAATAGAGAAAATTCATAAAATAAACGTCTTATCAAATTTTACAGCATCCAAATCCTTCGATCTAATTTTTTACCCAGTATTTACATATTTTCTATAACTGTAAATTTTTTTCTCAAGGTCCACAGCACCGTACCGCTACGGTCCGGGAACAAAAAGGAACGTCCCGTTGTAGGACATTACGAAAGAGTGAATCCTTAACAACAATTGATGAAGGTAAAACCGTTTCGACGATTCAATTCGACCTACGTATTTTTTCATTGGATCCCAAGATTAATGACAGCCCTAGTGTTATACATAGTAGATATATACAGTACACTGAGCTAGGTAGGGTCGCCTCGTCCATAGAGCAGCGCTCTTGCGAACCTCCATGAAAGTTTTTCTATCGCGGCCTGTTAAATCGAGCGAAAAAATAAGAATACATTTGATAGGGATCTGCCCTGCTTGCTCACGGGCCGATGTATTATGTATACCGAATAAATGGAATAGAGAGGAGCCTCGACTTCCTTTGGAACCAATAGGGCGAGCTAATACGTTCCTATGTATCGAGCATATGGCATACGTGTCTGGCTAGGTACGTAAGACTACCACTGGCATCTCAGGGAAATAATTTTTCTCATATACGTGTCATCTGAGAATCTAGAATCCATATTATACATATATATATTGTATAAATATATATACATGCATAAAGAGCTTGATCCAAAGCATTAAGAAACGTTATCTATATGTCTAGTTTATCTCAGAGATTCAAAAATTCCATAAAGAAAAATCGTTTACCTTAATACACGGATTCTTACGATCTGAGAACTTTACGAGTTTTCCTTACTATCACTGTGGAAGTTAGATAATATATATCGAACAGGTATAAATGGAAACTGAAGTAAGGATCTATACGTGTGTATATACTATGAATTACCATACAAAATTCCCGTAGGATAGAAACTTCGCCGTTGGACTGTACCACCAAGGTAACGGCTTGTGCTAAGTATCTCAGCATACACATCTTCCACCGTTGCACCCCCCGTCCCACCCCATCCCTCCCCCGATCCCCTCGTACGATTTCCCAAAACCGTCACCCGATTCGATGCTGAAATCGCGGGGCAGCCGAATGTATTTCTCGTAGGGCTTAATGTTGGCGAAAGTGGAGAAACGGCACAATGGTGGTATCCTTGTATATCGGTATATAGCTATGGAGAAATATAGTTATATAAATATATAAGAGAGTAAGAGAGAAAGAGATATAGGAAGCGAGAGGGATGATATCGCCAGAGGGGTTGGGAACTCGTTATCAAACACCCTAACTCCCGGCACTATCTTTAGTCCTGCCCATCGCCCGAATATCGGCTGTCGGAACTTCTGCCCTCGCACCTACCCCCTGATTTATTCGATTTCGAAGTTACCCTCGCAGAAGAGGATGATCGGCGGGGAAAATTCTCCTTTTCATTGTCTCTCCATCCCCCCCCCCCCCCCCCACCTGGCCACTGGCTATTCTTTCTTTCATTTTCTCCCTATGTTTTCGTACTTTTTCCTATTGGTCCTCGATGGGGACAGTGTAAGCGTCTAGGAAAACTTTCACAAAGTGCGTCCGGGTTCCGGTCGGTTCCGCATGGATTCGAGGACCCACGCGCCACCAATGAAATCTCTGGCTGCGTGAATATTTTAACGCGCAAATCGAATAGAACGAAATTCGCGATACGTTCGCTCCAATGGGATCCGTAGAATCGGTAGAATCCATCCTAGGGACTTGAAAATCGAATAGAAAACCGACTGTATGACTAAAGGGTATATGGAGGGTGTTAAGGGTGGAGGGATGGAGTGAGGGGTGGCACGCGAATGTATTTCTCGACGCTACTGGTTATTGAATTTCTGCGGAACGGAGTATTCGCATACGTGGAAACCAGATCGAGATAGAAGA
This sequence comes from Trachelus tabidus, assembly GCA_030142655.1. Classification (NCBI taxonomy): domain Eukaryota; kingdom Metazoa; phylum Arthropoda; class Insecta; order Hymenoptera; family Cephidae; genus Trachelus; species Trachelus tabidus. Next base: position 833,982 of record JARQTI010000621.1, read on the forward strand.
AGAAGAAAAGAAAAGAGGAAAGGGAAAGAAGACAGGGCGTCTATCGGGGCCATTTAAATCGAAGACTCGCCGGATGTCTCAACCCTCTGTTTCTTTCGGGTATTTTTTTCTTAAAGCTTTTTCTTCTTCTCCAATTTCATCGACATGGGTTCAATCGTCGCGATTTTTTGCTCGTTAACATTACACACCCCTTATCGATGACCCACCCTGCTTCGATGACCATGCCCCACCCCCTATCGCTTCGTTCAAAAGATGTTCTATACCCTTTGAGATCTTTCGAAAGTTTTCACTGAGCAATACATTTTTAAACAGACCCCCTTGCCAAAGTGCCAGTTTACTTTGCCAATGGTATAATGCTCGACCGAAACTCAACTTTAACCCCTTATTCCTAGGGGAAGTTTTCATACTGGGTTACACGGATCCTCGACCGTACTCCTTTTGCCGAGTGGTTGGTACTTCTGGCGGTGCGGTCAATATAACACTTGACTAAATATTTAAATATTCAAGAGTCACATTTTCACGAAATTCCACTTCTCGCTCTTATTCTACGTGCGAGCGTAGACTATACAAAGCGTCGGATAAGTGCATTCTTATTTATTTCTCTGTGACACACAGTGGCTATCGATCTACGTACGAAGTGGAAATGTCCACACGCGCCAGACACCATACGAAACTCCTGGTGACACAGCGAAATATATATTTTTTGTTTTCCCCCTCTGTGGGAACACTGCCAAAAGTCTTTTCCAACGGATACGATTTTGACCCAAAAAGGCAGGCTAAATTAATAAATTATAGAACTTTTTCCTTGGCTCTCAGCCGAATAGCTTAAGCTTACGGGTTCCTGATACCTTTTCATTTTTAATCTATCATCCCTAGATACAAAGTACAAACAAATCGTCCAATCAAATAATACCCAAACAAACGTTATCTCGATACCGAAATTTTCAAAATTTTCTAGCTGCTCCCTACTGTTTCTCAAATTCAAAATATAAATCCACCGTCTCGAACACCTAATCCATCTTAAGACTATCGAGGCCGAATTAACGCCGTCAATCAAAATTAGCCAAGTAGCTGTAATGCCAAGGCCCCTTGCTCCCCTCTTCAACCCCCTATCCCCCTCGCCACTCATACCAAACACGAATTTGCCTTGGGGTTGAGCCACGTTACTAGAATATCCTTAGACTCTCTCAGATTTCACATCACCGAAATTACAATTGCGCCCTCGCACGGCAGGGCTATCGCGTTGCAGAGCTTTGACGTTTACACCGAAAGCTCTTTCGGCTGGTAATTAGTCGAAGAGCCGTAGGGGAATTATCGTCTCGTGCGATCGTGCCGCGCACGTCTCTATTCCGGCTCGCCATTTCGGCCCTACGCTGTATACAGATATATCACTATACTCACGAGACTCTATATATCCTTAATTAATTAACGCCCGACGAATAATAATTATCGAAATGAAAGATTATATCAGTGGCTTATTTATTGAAACGGTGATACCGAACCAGCTCGAGTTTGCCTGTTCGCTCGTTCATTCTCCTATTCGACCACCGAGCACCGATAGCATATCTAAACGTGACTCCCTAATTGATTCATAAATTAATTTTCTCCCACGAGCTCATATTAACAGCTTTTAATTACACTCCGTTCTACGATACTTTTTCATTTATTTTCTGCAAGCACACGAGGATCATCCACCGATCTACTTTCCACCTTCATCCCCTTACACTGATAATACTATTATCTTTCATAAACGTCACGACAACCTATATTTTTTGTCTTATCAAATTCTCTAGTGTCGCTCAAAGTACTCTTGATATAAAAAAAATAGTCAAAAGCGTCATTTATTTAATTGTCACATATGCTTTCGTCGGTCTATTCACATTTTTAGAGTCAATTAAAATCCAGTTAATTTCAAGAGTCGTGCAGGTTTGGTACTCGACGCCGACGCTCGGGCCGTCCCGACGCCCGTATACACGACTCTACGGGTATGAGCTTCGCAAATGTGACGATTCTCTTTGTGCTTCGTACGTTCTCGATATTAGAGCCGACAATGGGATTGCGATGATCAGTCGCGCACACGACTATCCCTTCTCCCGCTACTTTCGTGCTGCCGATAATTATGTGCCAATTAAATTTAACGACTGTCCATTATTCCGGTCTGTGAACGGGTATAGCATTGCACCAGCAGGGAGTGCATCGCATCGGCAACAACGAGATCGAAATCCAATTACTTTTTAATATTGTTTGGACCTGGAATCGAGTAGGTACCGCCATATGCTGGGGTGGCGAAGGAGACGCACGGGAACGTGGAGCAAATAAACGCTGCTATGCCGCTGTTAGGACCTTCTTGTTATACCCTTAGAAAATAGTAAAGGGGTTACGAACCCTTTCCAGCAAAAACATTTGATTAGACACCGACTCCATCTCGCGAACCAATCTCGAAAATTCGCCCTTATTAGGTACAACGACGAAAATCGATAATATCGGGTGGTCACGAAAATATCAACTTTTTATATATACATATATGCTTTCACAGCATCGAAAAATATTTTTGGCCTGGATTAACCGATGGGGTAGAATCAATATTTTTTTTTAATCCTATCCGTCCTTTGGTCTTACAGATGAAATTATCAAAGTTCCAACCGCACCTTGAACTGTTCTATGATCACTGCTTTAGTCGCTTCCACCACGTGGGTGCAGTTTTCCAGTTGCACAATGCCAGCCGGGAGAAGTGGCATCGATTTTAAAATGTAATTATCGTTGCAATGCTAACGAAAGAAATTCCACGATGCAGGTGTAATCGTGTAGGTACAACGAGATAGTGGATACGCCCAGCGGACGCACCTCGCATAGCTCCCTAGCTATTCCTCTTTTTCACCTCTATTTCGCAAACGTGAAATTTCGCGAATTATTATAAACTCACTCGGTGTATCCTTATCGCTGTGAAAATACCCAAGATTCTCCAGCGATTCGGCAGCCGAATAACATTGTCAAGCTGGAAGTACAGTCGAAGCAGCAATCATGATACTTTCAACAATACAAGACCACCAGATGGATACACTACTACATTATTAGCTTTACTCGGCAGCAATTTCGCATCCGTATATCTATACGCAATTTACCCGACTTCTCTCTCCCCCGGAATCGATTCGCGATACCTATAGTACGTATACCCTAACTCCATGTTGGCGGAAACTTGTGTGGCGACTTTTCCGTCCGACGGGCAAATCGATTTTAACGGAATGACAAATATTTGAGAAGCGGACTTTATTGCTGGAGAAGCGTCTTGCTGGAGTCGTAGGTTAGTAGGGGAGAGGGTGTGCTAAGAGTGGGGAGGAAGGAAAATAAGTAGAACAAAGGCACAGAAAGTCTATAGAGTCCAGAGTATAGAAATGGATATACCATTATATATATAGTCAACAGAGCCCATGTGCACAGCATCCAAAAAGTGGTTCCGCTTTGATATAGCCAAAATAATAAAGATAAAAGAAAACGGGATGGGCCTGGGTAGACGTGCCTGGCGAAGGAATTCCTCTTGGGTCACCCTCTAATCAAATGTCGGTCACCCCCCAAAAACCTCGTGTTGCTGCCCGGAGGAAAAGAATTTAGTAAGAGAGCCTCGTACGAGTTCTGCATGAGAAACGTGCTTTCTCCTTTTGCTTATTTTTTTCCTTTTTTCTTTTCACTTCCACTTTCATCCCCTTCTCGCTGTCCCTCGCTCTCCCTCGCTCTCCCCTATACACCGGGCTAGTCTAATCTTCGGTATATAACGACAAGTTCCTCTGTAAGTTATATATATATATTTACGAACATCAAACTCGCAAGGGTAGCAACAGTAGCGATGGGGTTGATGACGGAAGCTTCCCCGTGGGGTGAGTGCTAGGAATGTTCGCAAGGGAGAGCACCAACACAGAGTGACCACTAAACACCTAACAACCAACAACAGCAGCCAACATCGAACACCGATAAACCAACGAAACTAAACCAACCACAAGTCACATTGTAACGTAACTCAGCGAACAGCGAAGACATAATTTAACAATGCAGAAGACATACGGAACAGTAACGTGTAACAAATAAATACATACGTGCACACGAAGAACGTCAATGCCACCGGTTACGGGGAGGATCATTGTAAAAAAAACTTTGTCCAAAATAAAAAAAAATCTGGACAAAATATTCCCGAAGACATTTAACTCGTCTGGCCGAACCGGTAGCAATAACTCCACCTTCTGCGTGCTTCCGTTTTCTTTTTCTGTCATTTCTTCGTTACACAATAGTATTCGAGTATCCACCAGAGGGCTGGGTTTTGGGGTTAGGTTCACTTAACGCTCGCAACATCGAGGAATAATAACTGTGAGGCAGGAAACGTAAAAAAATAAAAAAAATATACAACTGAACAAGGTAGACACGTTGAGAGACACCGATTAGGGGTAGCTGACGTACCACATCGAGTACGTTGATAACGTGGTTCACGCGGACGACTAGAAGTGGTAGTTGTTGTTACATTGTGTCTTGTGGTCGTGGCAAGAAGAAGAAGAAGAGACGGAGGAGGTGTGCGGCGTCCCCGGCCAGCCGGTCGCCCGTCACACCCTGAAACAGAATAACATTGTCACTCCCATCAAAGTAATTGCGAGTGCGCCCCAAGGTCTCCTAAGCATTTTGCAGGTTCATCCCCACTGAAAAACTCACGAACCACCCCTAAATTTTATTATAAATTTTTTTTTTCCTCCCACTCCTTACGTCTGTCCGAGGTCTCCGCCCTGAGAAATGCCAATCAGACGACCTATATATGTAGACCACGGATAGGAAGGAAGGTAAAGGAGAGAGACCGGACTTCCGTATTGGCGAAGGAAGATCGTAGATTTCCTGAAGCGTGTCGGTCGTCCCGCTGGCTACGTTCACGTCCAATAGGAAAACCCAAGGTACGTGGATACGAGGGTACCAACCGGGACTTTAACATCGAGTACACTCCTTTCGAATCAATAGGTCCACTTGGGGCCGCTTTGAAAAGTAGTCGACATGGTCCAACAAACCGGCGGCCATCCGGTCGAGTATAACGGAAAGAAATAAAAGGAAGGATAGAGAGGGATGATTCCATGTAAATTCCCTCGGGGCGATGGGGAGGGGGGGGTGTAAGAAATAAAATTGAAAGAAACTCCGAGAAAAATCCTTTGGCAGGCTAATAAAGAACGGAGTACGAAAGACTGTACTACCCCTGATACAGTCTTCATCCCCCAGGACACCACAGGTACCTCCGTATGTAATCAGCTCGTACTGCAACCCTTTCTGGACAGCCGCGTCCGATCGTAAAAACTTTGGCCATAAGTCTAATTAAATCAGTAGTTTGTTCTCAAGGAGAAATAACTCTAAGTGGACGTTACGAGGGTCCCGTTTTATGCTTCAGGATGGCAAAAAGTAACGATACTAAGGGACCGTATAGCCTATAGTGCGTGGGAATAACATCGTATGCCTTGAAGGCACATGCACACGAGGGAAAATGTCTGGTTTATTTAACCTGAAAGCCTTTTACAGCCTGTACTGACTATAACAACAGCCTCCAGCAGTCCTACCTGCACGAGCCTTGTTCCCTGTACAACTTTCAGTCGCTAGTTGTTTCATCAAGAATTTCCAAACGATGGACAAAAAAATCTAGTATATCCATAACACGAATATCTATGCTATGCCATTTCGTCCATGACGACTTGCCTGTTAATAATATCATTATTCGCAACCATCCCCCGCCGAATAATCTTGCCGAAATAAATAGTCGCGCGGCCGTATTACGTTACAGGGACGCCATGGGAAAATAGGTTCGCCACCGCGGAGTAGCGGCTCGCGAATGCATGGAAATGAATAGGCGGAAATATTACGTGTAGCCAGCCAGCTCTGGCTACACTGTACGTATATGTATGTATATATGCAAATATATATAAATATATATATAGTGTCTCCCTCTGCGCACACGGCGTTATGAAGTTCACTTTGTATGCAGGCCCCGCAGACCGAGCGGGAAAGTTCTACCTGACTGTTAGTTACATCCTCCTCAGCTCTCTCTACCGTATACTATATACGTATATAAAACGTACGCCCCAACCCGCCGGCCGAAAACTCGACTAGCGAGTTAAGCTTCGGCGCAGTGAAATTTCCGAGAAATTCCCAAAGCTCTGATGCATCTTGAGTCCCAGTGGCATTTGACAAAGTTTCGAGTCCAGTTACGGCTGCAATAGAGAATGCGTGTCTTGGGGGATTGGAAACGAGAATTATTGTGTTAAAAAAAATATTATAATTTTACAAAAATCTTTGTGTTCCACGCGGTCACTATTTTTCTGTTGAATAACTGGAGACACATTTAAAGCAATGGTACGTGTCATGTATATAATATAAATATATATACTATACACGTCACAAATAGAACCCCTGGGATTACGTCACGGAGCTCGGGCGCCAGGGGTTGACGCGGTAATACTGGTTATCATCGCGCTGATTGCACCCACCCACCCAACCCCCCTTCCCCGTCCTCGACTACCAACACTACTATCCGGTACTGCCAACTATCTTTCCCTGGAACCAAAACCAGCTGACCAGCTAAATTTCTATCAAGGCTATTCGTTACTAGCGATCGCTTCGTTTCCAATATCTATATCGCATCGAAGATTGGCAACCGATCGTCGATACGGTCATATTGAGTAAGAGTGACACCCCTATGTACACTTTTCTGTGTTTCTATTTGTTTGTCTCTACGTAGCATGAACACGTGTGCAGGAGGGTGAATGAGCATGTATGCATGGGTACTACATGTATATATATGGACCCCAAAACCTCATTCTTTCTCTCTCTCTCCAATTCCTCCGACACTGTGTCTCAACATTGGAGGAGAGAGAAGGAGAGAGAGAGAGAGAGAGGGGGGGGGGGAGCGTAAAAGAAATCCGTATATCGGGTGCTCGTTAAATTCGTTTCGAGATCGGATTACAGTGGCACTCCGAATCGGCTGTTTTTCCTTTCATGTTTTTTATCCCGTACGATTGGTACGCGTGGCACTCACGAACCAATCGTAAAACGAGTGAACGTTGTTCTGTATATATTTACATCCCTTTTGACTTTTGCCGAGTTTTATGGCTTTGATTATGTATCGTTGCGCGAATGAAAGAACCTTGGTTTTTTTTCGGACGGCCGATACAACACGGATTTATCTACTACGCATAGTCGAAGTTTTTTCATGGGAGCGACGGAAAAGCTTAGAGAATGACAAAGCGAAACTCTTTCTTCGCTATACACTGTGACATCGTTAAAATGAAGGGATTATACAAATCTTGTTACTGGTATATACAATACAGAGCGTATACACGTATATGCTATTTTAATCTAACGATCCGATAGTCAGGTGATAATTACGTAATTACGTAACGCCCGATTTCACTCACAAGGGCCAGAACGTTGTAATCAAGTAATCACGTGCTTCGTTCCTTTGACAAAAATCACAAAGGCTTTGTTTTTCACGGCAGCTATACTACGGTACGGTAGAGTTCCTGAATATATAATGCAAGCGGTCATTTAATTTTGTAAAGGTGATTCGACGAAGGCTTTGAAAGACCATACGTCATCGTCTCAAAATTTAATCTGGAATCACGACAATCAAGATACAGCTCAGACACTTCGCGAAAACTTTTGAAAGTTCAACCTAGAGACATTGTCGTCCGGCTTGTTGTGGTCCAGTGGTTGGCCGGGTGTCCAAGTGTCCATCCTGTGACTATACCGTGTGTTCTCTAGTGTTTCACCGTACAGTATACCTAACGTACTGGCATACGGTATAGTAGACTGTGTACGAAATGGATGCTGGGTACATAGTGGAGGATTTGCGTTGCACTGTCAGAAGCTTCTCCGGTATGGCTTGATGCAGATGCAGCCAACACCGGGCTAGTAAATTACACGTTGACTAGAGCTGACAACCGCAATGCGTGCAGGGTGGTCCATGGCTGGGTAGCATGCACGCTGCAAGGGATGCTGTGTGTTTATGTGCTCTATGAGTCCGACCACTGTCAACTGGGTTGTTCTATGAATTATAGAGAGTGATCATGGGAATAAATAAAGATAACTATAATACGTGGGGATGAACCATGAGAATACGAATGATAAGATGGGGGTACCTTTTTTTTTATTTTTCGAGTTAATACGACGCTTCCTATCCTGTGGTGAAAATATCATAAGTACTATCTCTTTTCGGCTGTGCGAGGGGTATATATATTTTCTTTCCGGAAGCCAGTGTATTACAAAATTCTACTAGCGCTAGAACGCGGTTGCGATTCCACTCTGGTCGGGTATCAGTGCCAAACACTGGTAGTTATGTATATTAGGGGCAGTAAAACTGATGCAAATTTATTTCGAAATTCCGCGCGGTCCTCGTAAAGTTGTTTTAAAACTACCCTCGTAAAACGATTTGAGATCTTTTCATGGCGAGTCCAGGCGTGGGGGGTTGCTGGATACTGAGACTGCAAAAGTCTTCTTCCTATAAGGTTAAACGTATCTATGTGATTCCACGTGCTGCTGGACCAGGGCTTGATTGCGATATACGACAATGGGACTATGGATGCTGTGTAACTTTTTTCTATTACTTTCGAGTACAGGTATTTACAAAGTCTAAATATTTTCATACTTTCTGACACCGAAGCGTTAATAGGGACCTGCGAAATGGTAGGGGTGTTACATCTACGTTCACAGATGAAATCCCAAACGTGAAGATTTAGGGTACGACAGTCACTCCCGAATACAAATTAATTTTTTACTATGACGTAATGTGCAGCAACTAAACAGTCAGTTTATAGGTATGCCATTGCATCGATGAGACGCAAAAGTGTATCGCGTTTCGTATGAATGAAAAACAATGTAGAATCAAGTAAAAGTCATTCGGGACGCGAGTGGAGGGGCAGAAGCGGCTAGGAAGAGAAACGTGGTAAAAGCAAACCCAAGCAAAACTGCGCGATGAAAATTCCACGTGACCGAGATTGCCGGCGGACGCGTTAGGCGTCGCGACGTCCGGCCGCTCTCTCGTTTAATTATAATCCGACGTAAATATCAGCGAAACGTTTCCTCGAGCGCGTGTAACTAATCGGTGCGCAATTTGTCAGGAAATTCGCGGGGCTCCTCGTTCGCGTCCTTTAACGAGGCCGACGGGGCGATATTACAGTTGGCAAAATTTAAGGGCGGCTGTATTTTATCGCGACCGCGAGGGGTGAGCTCCATATACACACAGAGTAGTATAGGAGCGATGGGCGGATGGGTGGGGGTAAGGGTGGTAAACGGAACCCCTGGATGCCTGAGGTTAACTGCCAGAGATTTTGGGGTGGGCCTAGCATGAATATGCCGCCATTACTCACACGCGGAATTGTGCGGAAAGAAGAGATGTGGCTGACACGAGTCTTGTATTATTTTTGAAACCCAACTACCCCATATAAAATTACTGGCAGCCCCTTGGCACAGGATCCAAAGACGGCAAGTTCCGCGAGCATCAACTATTTCCAAACGATTTATATTGTTCTATGATCATCGAGCAGGGAGAGGGGCAGGAGAGGGGCGAAAGACGAAAAGTGGCGATTCGAGTAAATCCGAGGCAAGAAATATTCTCAGATTTTCGAAAGAACGCGAAGACCTCTGTGGGAATCATTCTGCAACTTCTCAGCCAGAATGGAAACAGCAACTGAAACATTCGAGCTCGCGCCTGTCAACTACAGACTTGATCGTTACATTTCGAAAGGCAGCAATGAAACGGTTAACTAAATTGCTACATGCCGGCTGTCACTGGCAGATCTACCATTTTCCTCGTCCTCCGCCATTCCGGTCCATCTACCATCCACGGAAACCCTGATCCTCTGGTTTTAGCTGCACCCAGTTAGTTTTACATGAGACAAATGATACCAGCCAGACTTCAGCTCGACGTAGATGGAGGGGAGTGACGTCGCACTTGGAAATAATCCTAAGTATAATCAGAGTCATTTTTCAAAATTTATTTTCAAAATATATAACAGTCGTTCTTAAATTTTTTTCTTTACAATAGAATCGTATCACTCTATCGTGTTGTATGGCTTTGAAAGATTCATTTTTATGATCAGCTTCTTCCTCTCTTGGTTCTGGATGAGTCTAGTGATTTATATCCTATGCCAGGTGGCTACATTAGGTAATCGACCTCTCGGTCCACTCGGCTCGCATCTAGTTCCACGGATTAAATCGTCTACGTATCCACGAATTAAACGGAAGTTGGTCTCTGTTGGCCGCAGGGTCATGTTTATCGTCTTCTGTAGTCTGTTGGTATTGAACCAGAGTTCCTCTTCGCCAAAGGAGTTTGTAATTATTTTGATACCACTGACATACTGCAGATTCACTTCGTCTTGTGCGAGTATAACTATATTATCCGGGGTAAAAGGTTTCTCGATATCCCAGCAAGCAATGGCAGTCAGTTGTACCAACTGGAAGAACAGGACACCTCTTCTGGAAGTAGCCTGAACCCCAGCTTGACTTGGACGTCTGTAATTCGATTGGAAGATCACTGGTTCCCCGAAAGTGTCAGTCAATTTCAATGAATTGACGTCAGCGAACTTTTGATAGTAACTCGCCAGAGAGTTGAAGTAGAGGAATCTAAAAAGTTAATTTTTCAAATTGAAAGTGAGAACAAGTTTAGTACGCGAGGATAAAGAATTTATGACTATTACGAAAGTCATGTAAAATGATAAATCTACTTGTTTACGTCTTTCAAATCTGGATTAATGACTTAGAAACTGAACGGTGATGAAAAAATAGTACTCTGTACATATGCGTGTGCCGTTCACCAAAAGAAATTCAAGGCGATCGGGTGTATTACAAAATTTAAGATCAAAAGAATTCATTGCCTTAACAAATTCCATTCCATATATGCTACCTATAAAAATACGAGAGTAGCAAAAAAAAGTGAAATAATGAATTGAGCTATCTCAGCTCTCATGAAAAGCCATGTTAGGTCCTAGACGCGAAACGATCCCTTTTAACGTTTCTACGACCTCGCTATACCTGCGCTCGTAAAATCCTGCCGGTGACAAGGACAATCCTAAAGTGCCGTCGGTCAGGTTGAAGGATTCTCCTGCGATAGTGATATTCATGGCGTCCTGGTCAGGCCCGAATGCGTTGCCCGCAGTGTTGTTTAATCTCCATGAATAATTGTTGCGAAGATCGTAAATGACAAGACCATTTTGGTCCACATCAGCGATATAGAGATAAGAGTCGAGACACGTTTCTCCGACATCAACGACAGGAGTAACGAGAGCAGCCATGCCATTCAGGCTTTGACTCTGAGGTACAACATACTTATGGATCAATCGATCATCTCTCAGATCAAAGATCAAGATCTTCGTAGGACACACGGCCATTCCCTTGATCCTCCCAGTGTCCACGACCCAGAGACGATTACATTCGTCGATCTGAATTCACAAAAAGGTCTGAATGTGAATTTGAATTTATTTTCAAAAATTCCAAAATTTATTAATCACTTCAAATATTTACCGCTATCCTATAAACGGAGACGAGACCATCGCAGTCGTAAGATTTGTGCCAGCTCCAGTCTGGATATGGTGCCAGCAATGGACCACCGGGACCATTGACATTGGTAACAGTTGACAGAACAATCGGGACACCATCCAACCACTGTGGACTAGTCACAAACACACGCCCAGTCCTGTCAACGTCAACATCCTGTGTAAACGCGTTACCCAGTATATACTCTTTTCCTGTCAGTAGCACATTGGGCCAGACCCAGTCCAGGTACTTCCACTGGTACACCACTTCGAGTCCTGATCCTGATCCTTTTATTCCCAGTACCAGGTTCAGGATCACGTAACACACTATACTCAGATTCATCCTAACAACTTGAACCACCTTTTTCTTATTCTTACCGATCCAAGGATCAGACTTGCATCCCGTTACCAGGCTCAACGTCTACTGAACTCCCTGCTCCCACCTCTAATCTCGCTTGGGCGCCTCAACCCAACTGCATCGCGGTGCGTGGGAATTTTCAGCAATATCACCGAGCACCAGCCTGTAAGCCGCTATTCGGACAACCTCAGACTTTCCCATTTATGCTAATCGAAAGGTCCAGTTCACCTTCGGCTGGACCAATGCCAGACGATCCATTGCGCTTTATGATTCGGTAGACAATCGTGATGCGACGGCTATTTCAATGCAACGGGACGAGCTCGGTATAGACATATATCTAAACAGGTATATATGTGCTAAGCTGTATATAGCACCTACCTAGAATGGCCACTGTATACTCACGTATATATCAACATCGGTGCATCCCACATAGCTGTACTAGAAAACACGATGGAGACTACAGTGATTAGGCATGCCAAACACGTTTGTGGATTCTCCTACGAGAGAAAGACGATCCACGTGTACAGCCGGTTGCGCCGAGAGACAAATGATTCCCCGAGGAAACTAATTATTTACAGGTCCGGAAATCGCTCGAATCGATGCCGCAGGGTTTGGATCAATAAATCTGCCAAAACAAGCTCTCCTATAAATACAACCTACAGCAACCTCACGCACCCGACCTTCCCATCAATCCAATCCGTAGAGCAGCCGCGTAACAATGCCACTTAAGCAGCACGGATAACGATGGAAAATCAGGAAATATAAATGTCGCAGCGACTCGTTCCGAGAAATTTCTCTAGAAACGCAACGAAGAAAAGAACGGACGATTCAGAGAATCGATTAATTGGTGCGACAGACTGAGAAGGATGTAGGTGAAGGTACTTCAACGAACCATGAAGGTGATTTGGCGTATCGCCGTTTATCGATTATCCAATCAATTCTCAATGATGTCTATGCACCAGAAGGAAAGTCGACGGAATGCTGTCGCGGCATTGAGAACGTACCAGCATATGGAAGTGTGTCCCCGGAGTGACATGGTGAACTGGATCACGCACTGTATACAGTCACGTATCCGTAAACAAGCCCTGCACGTTCATTTTTCTATAATCTGTTTACACGTGCTCAACCAGGCATGTAGGTTCGCGTGGCAGTGGAAATCAAGAGGCTGATCACAACGTTGAAAGATATCGGCGAGAGGTGGAAGTACAAGCTGAAGTGGTCGCCAGACCGAGTCGAACCCTCAGAAATAATCAAGTAAGAATTAAGGCCGGCTATCCGGATCTCATTGCGGCGAACACGCGACGCGACCATAAGCGGTTTTGCTTTTTTCCTGCGAATGGAATCCCATTTTTTTGCGGTCTCCTTGCAGACCACTTTGAATTGCATTATGCGCCTTGCCTTATACGTATAGCAGACTGGCTGGCTGCTGTTGCCTATTAGAACTGTACCGGTGATAAATCAACTGCTGGGAATCACGATTGCAACCAAACGAGAAGACAAATGGGTGGCTAATTTTAATACTAAGTACTGGTAAATTTTGTTATTTGAATTGTCGCACGGGATTGGTAGCTAAATTTTTTTACTCGAGAATTTGGGAATTTTTTATTATTATTGGTGGTTGGTCCTATCGGTTACTTTGGGTGGAAAATTTATATAACTCTAGATCATTACGATTTGAAGGCTTTATGGGAATTTTTTAAAGGATATTCGATACGCTATAAATCATGAAAGTTATAATGGTTCTTGGGTATGAAAAGAAGTTATATATCATTGTATATCATTCTATGGAGTATACATTACCATGCAAATGGTTACAGTGGTTTCGCGTGTCCATACTTCCTCAGGTATGTTTAGGGCTGCCATTTATGTGAACGTTCGATGAAAAACTGAGTTGTTGCGGCAACGAGTTATTTTGTAACCATTATTCGCGCGCCGTGCGAATTCTGGTATTACGGCATTCTTGAAGATTGGAATAATAATAATTAACAGAAAAATGTAGAAAGGAAACGCACTGACAAGACACACGGACATACGTGAACCAATTACAGCCGTATATCAAAATGCTAACCTGTCAAGTAACTGAGAGGAAATATTGACTCGAGATAAATCACAGTAATCAGAATTAGAAAGTTCCACCACGATGACTTCCCGTGCGATTGAAAATTACATAGTCAAGAAAATAATTTATCATGAGTCTCTGATCTTGCCCGAAGTTCTGATAACCTTTACGCTTTCCGTAGCAATTGGAATTCTTTATTGAAATTGCGCCCAACTTTTGTACTGACCTCAGTGTGGTAACTCGAGGTCAGAAATGAAAAAAAATGTTCGTTAGATAAAAAAACCAGCGGGTCGCAGACATTCATTATTCCCAGCGATTTTAACTTTCGAACTGCCATTTTCCCCGGAAGCTCGGACGATTTTATATCGACGAGGAGTCCCGCATCCCGCAAGATGTGTCTTCGGCAGAAACAGTTCTTCTTAAACTGAGTTTGGTAAACCCTCGTACAAGTCAAAGTTGAAAGTAGAAGGAAGATAGGACGAGGAGCGAGGAGGAGGGAGAAGGGACGACGTGGCTAAAAGAGAGAAAGAATTGAAGTGAGGGAAGGTCGACTGTCAGTAGATACGACGGAGAAGGGGCGACGGGGAGGGGATGGATAGGGGGGGGCCAGTTTTCCAGGAGGGTTCGGGAGAGGCGCCGTAAAAGTTGGCCAAGTCAATTTTGCAGTTGGAGTTGGTAATGCGATTTGTGCCGGAATAAATAGTTTGAGAGGAGGGTGAGCCCATTCCCTTCGACCCCTGCCCTTCGCCCCTCAGTGACACTGGTGTCGCGGGCACGTCTACTGTCAGACGTACCGAACGTGACGTCGTTCGCGGAAAATCTTTTTGTCGACTGAACTCTCAACTCTATTTGATTCCTTCCGTTATACTAGGTAGTCTTACCTAACCTGACCACAAAATCAAGTATTGCCCAAGGCACGTGGGAAAACCCTTGAAAATTGCGAAAGGACCGAACAGTCCTTTCTTTCGAAAAGTTTTGCTCTAACAGAATTTGCCAGATGACCCATGTATAGGTATCTCGATCTCCGAACCACCTCGTAAACTCGGGAGAGGTCAACCTTAAAAAAAAATAATAAAAATACCCAGACTCGCAAACGACCCTTTGTGGCCATTTTCTTTCCCTCCCTGAGGATCCAAGTGACCTTTTCTTTTTTATCCTGAAAAATGATCATGGCCAGCCCACGTTTCCCATGTCTTATTTAAAGGACACCCGGTGTGCGTCGCTCGTCCACTGTTAATTGTTACGAGTTTCCTCTGATCCGTAGAAAGCCAATAACAAGGACGCAGGACCACCTGCATCCCGTTATCACCACTTCCCACCGTCACATACGTGTAAAATAACAGAGATAGCCATACGCAAGGGAGGAGGCGACTCTTTCGCTGGGGACACCGCATAATCCTACAAATGAAAACTTACGCTAATTAAACCGTTAATGGCGACCGCATATGTGCGTAATGACTATGGCGGTTACTTAATCCCGAGAAAATGAAACGTTCAGAGGACTCGCGTGTAAGCATCGCCTGCAGCTTTCTCCGTATCATTAGCAGGGAACTATAAGAGTGCTGCAACGGCTGTTTGCAATACCATTTTTTTTCTTTCATATTTCCTTCCTCCCACCTCCCGTATCACTTTGCCCTACCTTCATTAATTTCCCCTCTCGTTTGCACAACCGACGTCCAATTAACTCGTTACAATTAAAAATTTATATCTGGTAACGACTCTCTGTAATATTTCCTTATCTGGACGTCAGTAAACTTATCGATCTCATCGTGCGTTATCGTGTACGTAGTATATCCACACATTGTCACCTCTTTTCTTACTGGTAACGATTTCAAAAGAAAAGTATACGAAATTTCGCAGAAAAGCACCGGGGAGAATTTGAATAACGCAATTCACCGAGTTAAGTTTCCAAAGGGTAGCCCGTTGCAACGCAGCTGCTCTCACGGCAGTGCCAACCACGCGGACTCCACTGTCAAATAATAACCTCCACCTAGTTTCCATAGCAAAACTTTTGCAGGCTTTGGTAAAAGTAGAAAACGCGCCAACCAACAATACGGCGTTGTCCACTCACCGAGTTTTCTGTCCGGAGTGGCACACATAAGGGTATTCACTGGCTCTATTGAAAATCGTTACTCGTCCGAGTCCTCATAGTCACAAGTATTCACATATGTAAAACATATATGTGTATGAATATACTCACATGCCAAAGGACATATATCGAAATGGCCGTGCGTTAAATGGACGGAAAGCAAACGAAGAGAAACTTTTCTTTGTTCTTTGAACCTCAATCGTTGAATCATTTGATTATGGAAATTCGATCGACTTTTATAATTAGATATTCTCTATGTCAGTATGACAGGTTGCTAAGTGCAGTTAATGGAAACTGGTTTTTCCGGTAATTTTCTCTCCCCCCCCCCCCCTCTCTCTCTCTCTACTGATTCTAAGCGATGCTGCGACAGCTCGGTTAGATATCACGTTAGTCAAGTAGGATTACCGCGGTGTCATCTGAATCTTGTAATGTTTTGTTACGTAGGAAGAACTGCATCTCATCGTCAAATTCAAACCTGAAATCCCTGAGCCGTAGAAGAAGAAGAAGGACGTTTCCCTTAACAAGAACCTGAAAAGATCTTTCTAGGATCGGGAGTGATTTATCACTGTAACCTCAGTACCTTCTACCGTCTACCTACTATCCTCCGACCATCCACGTCGCTCTTCACCTTCTTCAGACCTTTTCCCGACTTCCAACTGGAAATCCTTGGGATATCTTACTGTTCTTTTTCTGCATCGTCTGCCGATCGTAAAACCGAGAAAACACGCTCGAATACGAAATATCCTCGAAACACGAAAATCCGTCAGTATCCAAAACCGAAAAAAAAAATTGTAAAAAATGACGAGTCCCTTCTAGATCTTCGTTCAGACGTCAACGAAGTACGTTGATGAAAAAGGAAAATCAGAAATTCTGATAACGATGGCGGATGCAATGATTACTGTGAAGTCAGCCGAGTAACCGATACGATTGACCGATTTTTCACGCGATCGATAATTTCATTATAAACGGCTTCGTTTCTAATGCTCTCAATTACATAACTTTCCGTACTTAGCTATAGCTATAGGCGATACGTACATAAAATAGTACAGGTCAAGTTCTCTTGGAATTACATAGCGATTCTAGGTATGAGCTATCGGTCAGAAACGATAACTGCCTTTGGCTTTCCCGCACAGACGTGGAAGTTGATGCTTTTCTATTAGAGAATAAGAACTGTCGCCATGCATGGAGCACGTTACAAATACTGCTGACTATCTTCATATTTCCTGACTGTCTCTGAACGGGTCAGGGATAAAAAGCAGCAGTCACGCTAAAACGTATACAGGAAAACTGTTTGGCTCAGTTATCCAATTTGCAGCTGGTAGAAGAAAATAAGGAACGGGTTTTCTATATCCAGGATACTTTTGGAATGTCTACATTTGCAAAACGAATTCGACTGGATCGGCAACCGTCGCATTTGGATTGGCGACTGGATAGGAGGGATTTCACGAAATTCGATGGTATATCAAGAGATAATCGGCTCGTGAGAAAATTTCAAGACGAGCGACAATTGCGGCGTTTTTATTCGTTTCTCCGCGAACCTAGCAATAGCAGTCATCGATTTGAAGTTGGTTAGAGGCGACGCTCGATAATGCTGAACTTTTTTTCTTCTTAACTCTACGAGACACCATAGGTGGAGTCAGCGGAGAAGTAAGAGAGTGAGATAAAGGGATATGGAAGGAAAGTATAGGCCAAGTGAAAGGATACTGGGAGAAGGACAAAGAGATGAGAGGAAAGAGAGAGTCTGGGGTATCGAACGGTAAAAACGAACTGGCTGATTGCTAGGCGGATCGGCCGCGGTGATTTGGGGTAATCTGCCGGTTCTTGTTACTCCAGACGACGAGTAATAACCTTAATGGGAGTCAGTCTTCCACAATAGGTACTATCGGTTCGATTCTTCTTGGACGGATTTTCGATTCTTTTCCCGAGCAGAAAACCCACCCCTTTTGACTTCGATGGACTTTGGATCAGGGGTCGATAGTCGCGTTCACTACCCTTCGGAGATTCTTGAGCAATCGCAGAGGGTGGACGCGAACCTTGGTGACGTCATTTTTAGCGTTACTAAACCGCAGGACATTCAAGGAAAAAGGGGAACCCCCTACGGGAGGAGAAGTTTCGTGGGGATGAGCATACCTAAAGATCCTACTAGGGAATTTGCATCTTTACGGTACCTCCGTTGTTATGTTCAAGTACCGTGAATCTTTGTACTTTTAGACAAATTTCTCTCTCTCTCTCTCTCTCTCTCTCACTCTTATATAGATCTGATCCTCTCTCGTTGAGCTGCCTAATCCTTTATCCTCAGCCAGTGCGGCTATCCTTATACTAATCTCGAAGGAACTGCGTGGACGATACATTCTATAGCGTTTAATAGGCCTAACTTGAGACGTCGTCGAAGAGACTTCCTAGGGACTTTTGGACTTTGGAGAAAATCTGTTTCCTGAAGGTACCACGAACTCTTGTCTGAATACTAAGTTGTAATATACATCCCCCTTCTTTTAACCATCCATACTTTTATGTTTAAATAGAAACTGAAATTCAAACTTTTTCCCACATAATTATTTCCTATCTACTGTGTACATACGTATATAGTGCTACCAGTGACGCAATACTGTAAACCTTGAGATACAATGTGACTGTGACACATGCATCGAATTACTGCCACTTTGAAAATAATTTAGTGCAGTATACCAGAACTATGTAAAATCCTCTTTTCCACCGCAAACTGTTATACGGCAGTGGTACCAATCGCTTGCCAAGAATTCTTCACTCTAGTAGGTACCTACTCAGCATAGTTTGTGGCAAAAGAGTTGATATCGATGTCAGCAGTACAAAAAAATGAAGGTGATCCTGCCAATGCTGTATAGTGGCGATGGTACTATAGCCAAGGGGTACTGGGTTAGGCGAAGTAAATCTCTTTCGCAAATTACGACCCTTGTAAAAACATCGTTCGGTACGCTCGACTGTATCCAGAGTCCCGCGCCTTGCGCCACCCCGTAATTTATATCGATGAAAAGACTATCGCAGTGTAAGGGTAGATCCAGGGGCGAGAGATCGTCGAAGAAAATGAGCCAAACTTTTTCTGGAGAAAATAAAAAAATTTTTTCCACCCTCTCCTCTCATCCCTGACGGCTTTCTCCTAATTAACTCGAATCTTACACCCTCTGTCTATATCCCGCACAATATTGAAATAATATCACCCTCGTGGATAGGATAGGGGAGATGGAAAGATTCTCAAAATTAAGGGATGGTTCTTATTTCATTGTAATCTGTCAGATTAGAGGGTGGAACGCGTAGACAGAAGGGTGGAGGGATGATCGTCGACGTGAAATAAGGGATGAAAAATTTGCGGAACCACCGAACGATAGAAAAATCTTGGATGCTAGCAAGGATGCTGGAACAGTCTACGAGTAAAATGGATCATGCGATGTCGACTCTTGCCGAAGAGGGATAGAGCCATATTATTCAAATGTGGCGTTGTCCTTTCAAAGTTCCAGAGCCTCTCGCAATATCCGTCTCGCGTACGTTCTCCTGCATTTATGCTTCAGATCTCGGGATACAAATAATATCCTATTATTATGTTAATTTGCGAGAGGGTGTGGTGGGGGGGTTGGGGTTTCAAGGGGTGGCAGGCCATCTTCTCTCAGCTTTAGGTGGAAAACTTTTGCCTGTACTCTCCCCTATCCCCGACCTGCTTTCTCGGTTGCCTGTCTGCTTCTGCTTGCACAGCTACGATTACGTATATATCGCCAGTGGAGTATGCCGATATATAGTCAGACAAGGGTAGGTCGTTTCTTCGCGTAGGTAACGTCAGACCGTTATTTTCATA
Organism: Trachelus tabidus; assembly: GCA_030142655.1. Taxonomy (NCBI): domain Eukaryota; kingdom Metazoa; phylum Arthropoda; class Insecta; order Hymenoptera; family Cephidae; genus Trachelus; species Trachelus tabidus. The sequence continues at coordinate 853,848 of JARQTI010000621.1, forward strand.
ACAGGGAACGACGTCGTTCGCACGAGAACCATAATCGAGAATATGGTGGTCATTCGTATCGTAAAAGAGATTTTCTTCGGCGTACTTTAGGGATGATACCTTAAGGGATGATACCTTAAAATACGATCCCCGGAGGATATCGTATTCGTGACTCTTCCTGGCCTCTTGTGAAATCAAATAAGCTTTTCTCGAACGGTATATCCAGGAGTTTGTTAAAGTGAAATAGGGGATGAATTTGTCGGACAGGAACTTTGGATAAATCGATTGTGATCGAAGTCCTCAGGTACGCTATAACTCGGGGGGGGGGGGGGTCTAGAAATCGCGGGTTCATTGTTCTTATAAGATCTCTACCCTAGTACCTCTATAAGAGTACGAGATAATTCTAGGCTCTTGCTCGCATTAAATAGGAACGAAAAATGGCGCGGCTCTCGATAAACAAGAACCCTCTATTCATGGATTCCCGCAACGTAGTTGTGCCGCGTAAAGGCGAAGAGGGTGAACGTGCAGGAGCGCGGTGGCTGGCTCTAAACACAGCAATCAATCTCGGCTTAATGAACTCTTAATTATTTCGAGGACATGCTAGGGTGGGATAGGAAACTGGCCGTATAATGGAGGCGCAAAGTGCGCGCAACCGGGTATGCAGAGTGAGAGAAAGAGTCGGGAAGAGGGTGAGTAAGTGGGAGAGGGAGATAGTGGCTGTTGGCGAAGGACCGAGAAAACGGGGGTTGCTATTAGATAAATATAGAGAGAAACAACAACGAGGAGGGCCAGCGAGGAAAATGAAAATAAAGGAGCGAGGGGTTGCGCGGCGAATAGGGGAGGGGATGTGTCGAAAAGGAGGGTAAAGCAGGACGAGTGTGTGTGAGAGAGAAAGAGAGAGTCAAAATATACAAAGGAAGAGAGAGAGAAAACGACGGTACCAACACATCGGACTCTGGGACCGTCCGAGAGCCGGATCCGTTTTCAGCTGAAACTAGGGGAAATGTGCGCTTGGAGAAATGGACCTAGGGGGATGCTGTTTCCTCTCCCACGATCCTATCTGCTTCTCGCGTCGGCCTTTTTTATTTCCGCGGCTCATAAATTTCACCCTCGATCTCGACGTAGGTCCCGCGACTAACGAGCGATGACGTAGGGGGGATGATTTTCTAGTTACGAATTAGTGCTCGTCGCTCTTGTCACGGGGGATGCTTAGGCTATTTATGGTAGATACTTTTAGGCGAAGCAACCCTTGCGCATGCGCGTTAAATCTCCTGAATTAGAGTCTTATGCGATTAGCCATTACTTAGGGAGTTCTTAGAGTGTCGTTTGAGAATTCATGATCTTGTCGCTAACAGTGTTTCGCCCGTAGCAAAATATATTAGGGCTCCGGAGCTTGACGACTCAACTTTGCGAATTATTATAATGTCTAAAGTTTAGACACCCCTGGGTCTGTGTGCGTGTGCGAGAGGGCGCCAAGTCCCAGCCCAAACCCCTCGACCCCGTCCCTTATTTACCTTCCCAGAGGATTTACCCTTATTACGAACTGACACCGTACGTGGCGACGAGAATTTTTTAATATCCCGAAATATTTTATACCGCGCGAAACTCTAATATAGTTACCATATTTTCCTCTTTATTAAAACTGAGCATATGCGCGTTACGAGCGACGCCCCCTTGCCGCCCCTTGGATATAAATAAATTCAACCGGGAATCTTAAAGGATCTTCGAAATTCCTCATGAAACCACCCCTGCTTTCGTATCTATAAACGCCTGCGTTATAACCTAAAACCCTTATTCTATTATTTTGTATTTTTCGAAGTGTGATATAAATGTCAGGTGGTGCTCTTGAAATATTTTATTTTATTCCTTCATCCACCCTTCAACCACGACGTGTATAGACACTTTTGAAGGGGGTTGAAAAACATTTTGGTACAAGGGTTGCTGGGTAACTTTAATTGAACTGTGGCTAGAGTCCATTCTAGGGGTCGATATCGTCTTTCCTCTCGAGAGTGGTCCACTAATTATATCAGGTCACTCTAAGAGTTTACTTTGCTCAGCAAGTATCCCTCGAAGAATTGTACACTGTTAGAAAATTTCATCTTTAAAGCTACCACCCTTTAGCAAATTTTTTGGAGAGAAAAATTCATTTCTCACCCAAATATCGTTAGAGCATCTCATTAACATCAGCAAAGCCTTTTTCCAAATTCAAGAAAATTTTGACCTAAAGCAAGAGTTACCGAATCCACTCAGCCAACCGTTAATTAAATCTCACAGTACTACGTTACAACGGTACCTCGTCTATGCGAATGAAAAAGAAAATATTTAACCCAGGATCATGAATGGAGAGAATTTTGATGAATTGAAAAATAGAAGGAAATGTCGGCGATAAAAATTTCCCAGTGACCTACCTCGATAGCTCGTCTCGTTCTGGCGTCCTTCGAGAGCCACATTATATCCTAGCTACTCGAATTCTGGGCACTTTGGTAAATTTCGCAGAAAGTAACGATTCACTTGGCGATTCGACAGGGAGCTTTTACCTCACGAATAAAACGTTACGTCAGGGCATCGCCTATCGGAAACCCGCCCTAGTTGTCTGATGGAGACCGAGGCTGGCCTGCTGTCCGATAACGAAATTATCTTAATCCAGCCGATCGATTGACAGTTAGCCGATGGCGTGGCATGCTGGATGACCGTGGGAGGTATACGTGGCAGAGGATGACAGCGCGTGGCCCATTGTTAACTGGAATCACGCAACGTCGAGCTTCGAGAGCGAAGCTAATGTTTACGGCATAGATAACGTCCTATTGTGTGAGATAGTCCAGGACTGCAGTCACGAGGTACTAAGCTCTCAACAGAAGTGCGATGTATTCAAAATTTTGGCAAGGGATGTTTCTGACTCATATTACAAAAAAAAAGAAAGAGGGCGAGAGAAAAATATACGAATGCAGCGAACGTAAAGGCAACTCTTGGAAAACGCGATTCTCTCACAGTAGCCCGGCGCTGTAAAATAGGTATAAGAGGGTAGGAATTTCTTTAACAAACGTGACGTGGACTAAAGCACGTATGACCCAAGTAGTAGCTCTCCTGGCAGTGCAATGGCTGCCAAGATCCGTTCTTCAGGGAGATTCGGCCCGATGGACGTGTGCCTCTGGGATTTATTAGCGTAATCTGCTTAACTCCGCTTGGCACCTACTGGCCTAGTCTGTTTCTCGCACTATGCAACCCCTATCCACCATTCTTTATGGGAAGGACGAGAGGAGGATTTTACTTTGCGCCTTCAATCTTGTTGCCTCTCTTCGTCTCTTTACGATTCAGGACTCCCAGTGTTCTGTGGCTTCCGCCGGATACGGCTAAAAATTCAAACTCTGACAAAACATGCATTTTTATTCTGATACTGAAAAGAACCTACCGGTTAGATAAACTTTTGCAAGTTGGACTAAATTTAATTTAATAATAAATTAAAAAATTTTATTGACACTCTACAGATCGAATAATATCGAGAGACTTCTATCTTGGCAAAGAATGTGTCCTGGGAGCAAACTATCCCTGTGAAAGAGAAGAGGCGTTCTTGTCAGAAACTAATTTCGTAGTTACTGATAAGGTTTACAAAAATTTGGATATTACTAAGATAGTACAGGGAGAGGGACAAGGGGTATGGAGACACTAGTGGACACTCGCACAGAGACTTCAGATAATGGGTATGAGAAATGGGTGTTGGGGTTGGATAATGGTCTATTCAATGAGTGGCTCTTCTGGAGTAGAGGAAGCGTTCTGAAGTGGCGTTCTTGGGGATCGATATTTAAGGCTGGCCTCCATCGTGAAAATTTAATAACCTAGTTCGGCCCCAAACCATCCGAGTCGAAAAGGAGGATCTCATGAACACGTGTGAACGTTCCTGATATGACAGGGCTCCGACCCCCTGCGATATTAAACCTCGGTGCAGAATAATTAAAAGCTCCCCGAACGATGCTGGCTCCTGTCACGTCAAAGCTCATCCCGTAATAACGGCTTGTCGATTTTACATGAACGTCTATAGGCATAGACATCGTGATATAAAGAATGTATATATATATAGCTGGTAGAATGTTGAGAATCCACGGAGTAAAATTGGAATCCCTGTGGAGCATTGACTTCCGGTCGTCTGCAAATCGATCCCGGCAGTGGCAAACGGGGACGGTTGGAAAATGAAGGATTCTGGTATAAGTCATATTCGGGAAGCTTCGGTGATATTGAAGGGGGTTAGGTGGGAAAAAGAAATTGGCAGTGAATGATAAGGGAGCAGGGATGCAAAGGGGATTGCAGAGGTAGGGACACGTGAAAAGCGAGGTTTCAGGAGGAGATTAGGAAAGAGCCTCCTTGTGATATAAATCAACGTGTCAGAAACCGTAATAAATAGGAACTAATTGAATTCACGTTTGCCTACCGAAACTGTGCTGGGGAGGGGACCACGGTCGCTACGGCCACCCTGGCGCGGCGCCTCGGCTGGCGTTGAATTATTATTCCGCTTTGTACGTACATCCGCGAATATTAATATCCCAACTCTTGACTTAATTGCACAGAATGGATTTTAGACGCGGAGCACCCTGGTGCCTGGTGCTGGGTGCATGGCCGTCCACGGGCCAAGGGAGCCTATGGGCGGTAAGGGCGATTTTCTTTTGTCTCGGATCCGTTCTGCCGACAATACCGCTTAATCCCTACGGTAGCGACGCCCCCCTGGAACTTTGTGAACTGTGTCAATGAATGAGGGAGTATTGGAGAAGCAGATTACATATAGAGGGTAGGAGAGAGAAGGTGAGAGCAAGATCATTGATCTCAGAGAGAGAGGGAGAGAGAGACTCCGGAGGTGGATTATTGCATTAGCTTCGGGATTCCAGTGGTAGGTCGTGGGGATGCAGGAAATTCGGGTCGAGCCCTTAAACGAAATGAGAGAAAGGATATAAAAAAAGAAAATGGCCGCCGGGACCGTTAGAGGGTAAAATCGAAGGAGATAAAGGTATTGTCTAAAGGGTAAAGGATCTCACTGTGTCCTTTGGGGGGTGGTTGACGATCGGTCCCACAGGAAAAGGTCTTCCACAATCAGTTAAGGATGCCGTGTTACGTCCGACGTCGGGCAAATTAAGTTAATTCGCAAAATGGCGCCAGGGTATAATGTGCCTTCCGTCATAAAGGTCGCCTCACGAGTTACGAGGGAGTTACCATTAGCGGAGATCTATCAGGCACGATAGGACATCTAAGAAAGTGGGAAAGAACCTTGAAAGAAAGTAAGAACGCTCCGCTCCTTGTGAGAAGGTATAAAAGAGTTGAGGTAAGATGAAGAGAGAGATAGGGAGAGAGAGAGAGAGGTATAGTTGGGTAGCTATACGTATAAGAAGACGACGTGGAAACTCACCCTTAGCCAGCAAGCTACACCCTTGCAGAAAAGAGTATAAGAACGAAAGAAGGATGCGGACGAGGATGAGAAGGTGGACTTGGTGGGAAAGGGGTAGAGAAAAATGGAGCACCTAATGAACTTGAGAAAAAAGTTAAACATCCCTGAAGAAAGCACCCCTCCGCCCCTTGGTCCACCCTTTCCACCATACTCTCTTGCCAACCCGTAGCGTCTCTGCCTTTCTACCCTTCCAGGGTTTAATGAATAACCCCTTCCGTCGAAAAAATGGATATTAACGGCTCGACCTTCCAAACATTCCACTCGCTTTACTCCCACGAATTCTTCACGTGTGAACTCGCCTTTATTGCCGAACGGCTGCAATTAAGTCGACGCTCCTAAAACTCGTCGCTCTCTTCGCGTACGTACTTAGTATATCATTTATATATGGGTCAGACGACAGGGAACAAATGATTATGGAAAGAAATTTTTTTTCGTCCACATAGAAACTCCTGTTTTGGTCTCTTTTCGTTATCAGAAAATATCCCATCCGGTTTCACAGGATTCGGGAGAATTTTTCGCTCTACCCAGAAGCACCGTGATGATTGTAGATCAGGGCACGCCAGGACTATGACGTAATCCTCGAACGTAAAAATTTTTAAGGATATATCGCAAATGACATTTCGCTTTACTACAGGCAGATGCTTAGTTACGATTCCGAGAAAATTCGAGGCGACGACGACGATGACGACAGGGAAGGACATGACGATGGCATCTGCCGTGTAAAGAGAAAATCCTGGGGTAATTTGGAGGTTGGCAGAATGGTCCAAAGCTGCGGATGTTTATTGCGAATTTATGCAATGTTTAGCCGCATGACCAATTAGAGAGAGGGGCAACCTCCCCTACGTAGCTCGTAAGCTGTGCTACGCCCTGCTGGAAAAATTATGCTTATGCATAACCGCGGCACAGGGCTTTATGGTAATGTTGTGGTCTGTGCTGAAATCTTCTATGCGCATATATAGACGGGCATGCATAGTGTTTCCCTCTGGTTTCTATCAAAGTAACCTATTCCGTGCAACCCTAGTCCCTGGCGGGGTATACAAAGAAGGGTGCATCATACGCATTTGGAATATTTTAGCAATGCCCAAGAGCGCATCTGCTACTCTTTGGACTTTCTAAGGATATTCCGCTTTGGTTAAGCCACTATTTAGAGGGGTAGGAATTTGTGTCGCGTGGTGCGCATGAGTGCGCGCCTTTAGCTCTTGGATAAAGATGCATATATATGTATGTCAAAATGGAGGAACTCGAGTCGGTGGGTTCTCTGAAAACCGCCTGGTATTCTTGACTGTTGATTACAAGGGTAGTTTACAACGAATGCGCATACTCCAGTGTCTGTAGACGAGACTGGAAGTTGCTCCGGTAGGGGTGGATTTTTCTGTTTACTTGATAATTTTGTGTCAGTGTCGACACGGTTAAAGAGGGTGGTGACTCTTTACCTTACGAGTAGGGTAAGTATCGCGGTGAAGTTAGGTACCGGAAGGACTGTACTCCCGGGAACCCCTAGACGGAATAGAGTCCGGAAGTGGTATTTCCAAAAGCTGAGGATAAAGCGCAGCTTGGCGAGACATGCGCTTTTTAGCATTGCGTTACAACGCATGTGGACCCAGTCAGCATGCTGGTACTAGGGGGTTACTCAGACCTGCAGAGGTCCACTCGCAGTCAGCCACCCCTTAGAAAAAGCTGAAGAATATGTCCCTAATTACAGTAAAACAGCGCAGTCTCTGAGTGCACCCCCGCACTGCGTCAACCATCCCTTACCAGGATAGTGCACGTACCCCAGCCCCCTTGCCTTATTCTGTGGGTTGGAGACATTAATCATCCCTTGAAATAAATGCTTCGAGTTTCCGCGACTGTCTTTTCAACTGACTATCACAGAAATACCATTCGCCCCTGACGACCCCAGAAACCTGAATTACCTCAGCATCCCAGCGAAAGTGAGGATTCCAAATGTTCATCCCCTCGCTCGAATTTCGCAATTTCTAAAACCACCCTCTCGTGTCCTTCGGCAAGAGGGTGCCAACTTCCTTCGTTCGCTGCGACTGGACACTCGGATTTAAAGATTGTTGTTTGCTGGGTAGACAGAATGGACCTGGACCACGTAGACAATCGTGGGGCGATTTTCAGGGTGGAAAGACCATTCGACGGAAATACGGAGCATTAGGCGAATGCAGCACTCGGACATGGCGATTCCCTTCGGGCCAGGAATATAGGTGCAGGGTAGAAGGAAAAGCTTGGCCAGGCTTTTCCAGGATCTACCAAGTTGAGGTTGGGTCTCGAAGTGACCTAAGGGTATAGTAGCTGGGTCGGAGGAAGGAAAGCGATGGCGAGGTTTGGCCGATGGGTCGGGAAGCGTCGAGAGGCGAGGGTCGACGGGTGAATAGCCGCCGGTGGACAAACGATATAAGATTCCAGGCTGAAAGATGCTCTAATAAAATGGACGGCCGTTGCGCCGACCGTGCTGGCCACTTGACGACCTCGCTCGCTTTTACCTCTATCACTTCTCTTTTCTTTCATCCGTCCGACGCTTTTCTACGGCCCTTCCGTCCGCCCTTTGCTCACGCTCACCCCTAGCCGCCCTTTCTCTCATACGTACGTGTGCCCACCCAGCCTCACCACCAACGTTCATCCGTTGGCCATTCCGGTAAGCTATTCCGGTAAACGCGGTTTACGGCCCTGCGACGCCTTTTTCCTTTTACTTCGTCGCGCCAAACTTGAGGACGCGTGTACTGTGCCCATCCTGACGATCCAACGATAACCCAGAAAATGATTTTACTTTACATGACCTTGGGTACCGTGTACAAAGTCCCATGTCAGATAAGACAAAAATCTTAAATATAAAGAATAAAGCGTCATTGGAATACCAAGGGTTGCGGAAACCCTTTGAAAAGAAATAAAAAATATACCGCGAGTCCGAAACAGTAAGTACACAGTTTTTCTTGAAACGTACTTTTAATAATGCGCGTAATAACCGCTCCGTCGCACACGAATTACAAAAGTAGAATGCATCATTACGAGCACAATGCAACGTCCATCAAGCTCCAACCCTCCTCTGGCCCTTACGACTAGAGCAGAGCATTACCATCGGCCGCAGACCTCGGGCGCAGTCGATCTTGCGGAACATTTTAATGACAGCTTACCGCGCGCATTTACCGTACACCCCGTATGCCCGTCTTGGTTAGCGAAGCGTACGCCTGTTCGGCGAAACAACTCTCGAACAACTGAGCATCGCGCCAACCACGTTTCCATGTCTCTGCTATAGCAGCAACAACAGCAATAGCAGTAGAGGCACCGCCGCCGCCACCATCATCAGCATTGCTCTACCTACCCCCTTACACTGTCTTGTTCGCTACCCTCGCTCCGACCAACCCTCTGGAGCTCCACTGTAATAGTCTAGCAATCTCTCTCGGCTGCCCCCCCCCTCTCTCTCTCTCTCTCTCTCTCTCTCTCTCTCTCTCTCTCTTGTGGAACGGAAGGAGATTCGTGAGATCATAGCCGTGGAAGATTAGAGAGGACTGACGTAAAGAGAGAGACATGCGGACAGGGGGGGGGGGTGGAGGAGGGGCGGGTGTGTAAGAATCAAGGAGCTTCGACGTTGGGCACCTCTTATTAAAACTTTTGACGCAGACATTTTGCGTGCCGAGTGTTTGAGAATGACGGGAAACGGGGGAGGGGGGAAGGAAAGGTTGAAGGGGGGTGGGACTGGCGGAAAAAAGAATAGGACTGCCGAGTGCAGAATCGACTGGGCGACTTTAACGCGGGAATTTCAAGCGCGCCTTATTCCATCCGTTCGAAAAGAGACGCGCGCTTCTGCGACGTAACCGTCGGCCGGTATTTACCGTAGCTCGCGGAATCCTGCAAGAGCCGAACAAAGTGGCCCTAATGGCACAAAAACAAACTCCGACTACGGCGTAGAGACTTTCGCGAAAGTTGTGCCGCGACGGCGAAAGACGCCTGTGAGGACGAGTGGAGCGCCGGCATTTGTCACCCGTACCCCATGCGAGCAACGCCTTCCGTTTATGCAAACGTACAGCCCCGCTGATGTTTACTTCTTTGCAAACCTAATTTTACTCCCTAGTTCTCCCTTAGCCAGCCCATTCTACCCCAGACCCACCTACCTACCCCCCTACAACCCCCTTTCAAGCTATTTCTCCCTTACACCGCTCACATTCCTCATTCCCTTACTGCCAACGGGAAGAGAATTTCTTCAGACGCTTTCGCCAAAAAGGTTTCGCTAACTATGCTCTACGCGTCTCTCGTTCCGTGAATTCTACTCGATGCAAAAGGTCGTGACCTTTTCGTATCCGTGCTACGTAATAAGCGCAAGAAAATTATTAGATTCACTCTGATTTCACTCCTTTGAGTAATTTCAGAATATTAAGGGTCAGCGAGAAAAAAAATTAAGAATATCCTATCAACTAAATAAAGGTCCATCCCTGATTACGACTTATCTCCGAGTTCGTTATCGCGTCCTTGCAGGCAGCGGAAGCAACGGCTGTCGGTAAACACAGAGTCGCTTTCAAAGGGGGTTATCTATTACGTGCTGGAACGTAATGAGGGAATAGAATAGGGAATGGTAAATAGTGACGAAGACCTCCTCGATCCTCCGTCTCGTAGAGGTGTATAAATTATCCATCTCCACAACAGCTTTAGCGCTTACTTCTTTCTCGTGTTCATTGTCGTCTTGTCACGAGCAGACTCTCCTCAGTCGGTTTCTCCTCTTCATAATCCATAAATCCAACAAAGTCGAGTCCCTGAAGGAGTAGCTAGCCAGGCACTTCTCAAGCGTCTCGTCCGCCGTCTACACAGCCTAGGCAGCTGCCTCCACAATTTTATCCTTTGTCCATGCCATTTTCGCCTTTGTCTAGGACACTCCTGCATCTCATTGGAACTTCCCGGACGGTAGAGACAAAAGAGCGAGAGAGACGGATATCCAGGGTGAAGCCTTTGAAAACCAAAAAACCCGCCGACGCAGACAATCGCGTCCACTCTTAATTGCGTACGCGGTATGAGCTAAGCTCCCAGCTCTCAGCAATAAAAGTGGACATTTTCAAGCAGCAATTCTCTCACTCGCTCTTGCGTGCTCCGTAGGAGTCTTCATCGAGTCAAGTCCACACGTAGGTCTCTGCTGCTACCGAGAACGCCAGGGACCAGCCGGCAAGACCAGGATGCTGGAGGCTTGACTAAATTTTCAAATATTTTATTTAAAGCTCTGGCAGCAGCTCTTAGTTAATGTCTATGAGAGAACTTGGCGAATGGTAGATGCAGACGGGATGGGAGTACCCAGAGGCGGTGGAGTTAACAGAGATAGAATAAGGGTTGTATGGGACCGAGCAAATGGGACGGATGTGGAATGGGGTTGGAATAAAATGGTCGGGCGTAGGTGATACTGGGTACAGAGGGAGGCCTTCATGATTATGCAAGCAGGACACTGGACCACTGGTTACTCCGAGTTCGCACAATGTCGTCATGAAACACAAACACGCAGAACAAAGACATCGTAACCCCAGGAAACACATCAGCCCTCGGCGACTGGACCATAACGCGTTATGAGAACTCGGTATGCCCAGAGCTGCCAGCCAGGCTGGACGTAGCGAAGTTGCAGTTTTAATGGTGTCGTGAAAACAGCAACGGTACACCGGGCCAATGTGTATATGCCTTGTGGAAGAGGGGACCTACGACCCCGTAACAGGAGTACTGGCTAGTAGATAATAGGTTGTGGGTGTAGACGGGGTAGGTTACATGAGGATGCGACCAGTTTTGCGATGGGCTGGACACGGTAATTTCAGGTTTTATTTTTCGAGCGTAAAATCGCTCGACATTTTTCTGCGCGGATCTCCGACGCGTCCCAAAGCGTCGCGACGCGTCGAGACAGCCCTAAAAAAGATATACGGGTTTGTAGTAGCAACGAGAAGGCTCTGACCATTTCTTCCTTATGGAATAGTGAGAGAAAAAAATTTTTTAATTCTACCTGGTGCGATACCCACCTCTCTTTTTATCAACAATAGAATTTTTAAGTACTCAAATATTTGATCAAACTGAAAAAAGTTACAATACACATTTCTTGAAAGAGCAGAGAAGAGGGTAGCAATAGTCTAGTGACTAGGTAAAATTTTTTTACAGAGGGTGTTCTCTGATCTTTTTTTTCCAAGGTCGACCACGATTAATCAAGGCACGTACACACTGGCAGCATATACGACGACGCTGTCCACGTAGTGGAAAGTATCGTCTCGTTCAGACATCCCGCGAGACGAAGGCTTGATTTATGAAATAATTGTCCAGAGAGAATGGCGAAGTGGTGGGGAGCCGCTCGGGTAAATAAACGAACGATAAAAATGAAGTGGCAATTAATTTCGGACAGCCGGTAAAGAAAAATGCAGCGAAGCGACAGAGTGGCTTCCCATCCAGGGAGTACCAACACCAGAGCAGTACGGGTCGTTATGAAGTGGAAGAGCGCGAGAGGAATCCACGTTGAAAACGTACGTAGAATAAAAAAAAAAGTAAAAAAAACCACAAATCCCCTAGAAAACGAACAAGAGGGTAACCAAGTACCGAAGGAAACCAGGACGATCGGTCATCGGGACGAGTCAAGATGCGGAAGCGAGTGCACTTGGTGAATCTTTACCCGATGTGAATTCCCATCCCGGATAGAGAAATCGCGATAAGAATATTCCTCCGGCTTGATATCGCACTCCTGGAATACATGCCGTAGGTACGATTCCCCATATCCATGACTGCTTATTCCTTTCTCTATTTCTTCCTCCACGCTTTTCTTTTTTCCTTCTTCCCATTCCGGCCCAGCCCGAAGGAGCCGCACACGTCGGGGGTTGCGATCCGTCGTCGAGACGGCTTAAGCTCGGCCGGGCATTCGAGTAGTCGAGGAATACGTGGCTCGTGGCGCCGTAACCGCGATACTCGAAGAGATATCTCCCAGCATCGATAGATAACTCTTCCCTATCCATTCTCTATCCAACTTTCGCATTTCTCTTAAAAGTTCGGTTGGCCTTTGGGGGATGGGAGGTACTAGCAGCAGCAGCAGCAGCAGCAGTACGTATAGGAAACGAAGGAAGCAGGCAGTAAGGAATAAGGGTTGAGGAATGGGAGGAAGTCGAGGGTGAAAGGGTGAAGGTTCAAACCCTGGGTACCGGCAGGGGGTGGTAAACTTTCTTCTTGCCATCCCTCACGGATTGACGGGTAACACATCACATAGGCGTAGGGGTAGCCAAGCGTATCCCGGACTCATGCCAACCGCTGGTAAAAGGGGGTCCTTGTATTAATGGAGTATGCTCGACGCCATTGTCTGCGCGTTCCCATGATGCAGTGCGGCATTCGCCCCTACGCGTACATCCACACACACACACACACGGACTCATGACACACCCTTCCCCATATACAACCTCGGAGAGAAACGCTTTTCACGGGGTGCAATAATGGTTAACTCGTTAAAACAGCACCAAACCGTCGAGGAGGATACGAAGAGGGGATGATTTCTCGAGCTCGACCACCCTCCTTCTATCGTGACGCAATCCTCGACCAATAACGAACGCACCAACCTGACGAAGTGAATTCCGGAAATGAAGATCAAAAGTCCCAGGGTCATCACCTCTGCAACTGTCCAAAGGGGTAGTAACCAGGTGCCGGACATAAATGCGATGAGAGTCAGCCAACCAGCCGCAGTGAACCCCCGCAAGGCTCATTAATATTCACAGGAGGACATGGCCGCTTTTTCGCCGCGTTGTGTTACGGGAAAGAGATACGACCCCCCACCTCCCCCCAGGGGAATTATTGTATCCTGCAGAAGGTACGTACCTACGGCGGAGGCAGCCACGAAGAGGTGGAAGAGTAGGGAGCTGGCAAGGATGGTGCTAGGACACACCCGCACGACGTAGCGAAACGGGTTAGGTTGCTCCAGGGGCGGCAGGGGGAGGGTCGCAAGGGGCACGCGGCCGTCCAGATACCGTGGGAGATACTTCAGCCAAAGGGGTTGGGAACACTGTTCGTGTATTAAGCTGGTCGGAGCGAACTCTGCATGCCGATGAGCTTAATATACTTTACTTTGTCATAGCCGTTGCACCCACAGAGGCTGGGGGCTGCTCATGGTACGTTCCAACGATCTAATCCCCATCGAGACCCACCCCCTTCCGATCGCTTCCCAGCATCCTCCAAGGGCTGCTGTACCACGTAAATGATAAACCGATTGGGAACGCTGTGATCTACATGGAAAGCTACACCTACCAGCTCTAACGATTTCCGGTTATAGGGGTTGATACGTTGGCTTCTCTTTGGATGCGAAAAACAAAGCATGCTTACCTGGAACAGAAAATAACAAGGCTGATTAAGCAAGGTTACGAAGACATGGATGGGGGGTTGTTGAGGAGGAATTGGCAAATTTGTTACTCGAGGGGATGAATTAAGCCATTTTTGTGGAATTTCGAATTGTTATTCTGGACCGGATATGACTGCTTTAAAGACCCCTTGAAATTAGTACGGACCATTTGGAGACTCCCGACTGGCTCCCAAATGGCGAACATGTTGAAATATACGTTCAGCAGTTTTCTCGTGAACGACTGGCTGAGTAAAGAGCCGGCTGGGCGTCGCGACGTCATCGCGTAATATCGGCCAACTTTTAATCAGAGCCTCGAGCCAGGAGGAAACTTTATTTTCTACAATGACGTCCGCTACGCCGAAGATCAGCTGGAAGCTGGATGGGAATGACGAGAGGTTAAGGGAAAATGAAAGAAAGCCGTGACAAGGGGTCAGCGGAGTGAACTCGTGACACGGAGAAAATTATTTCACAGATGGAATTTCCCACAGAACTCGTATCTGGTCCATTCCTATATACACATATACATGACAACCGTACGTACAAAGATATACCTATATACATTCCAAAAATACAGAAGATTACAGAATTTCACTGAACAACAACGTAACATCTGCCGAACCCGTAAAAACTCTCAGTCATAATAATAATCGAAATTTACAAAACTCCTGCAAAACTCAACAGCGCTGAAAGCCGCGAAATTTAATCGCTCCTTCGCCAAAGCACATTTGCTTCGCTTTACTGCATATTGAGCTCGCGTGCCAGCTAAGCCCGATGTAACTAATCGGTACACAAGAAGCCAATTACTTCAATTATGCACATGCAAATGATTTCTTGTCTGTGGCCTAGCTATCTGGCACTCGCCATAGAAAAAAAAAAGAAGAAAGAAAAAAGGGTACCAAAAAAAGAAAAGAAAAACACGAAAGAACACTTCAACGATAAAGTGGCACACGCGTTTCCATAAAGTAGAGCATTTCAAGCATAACAAAGACTTAAGAAAGTTCATAAAAAGCGTCATTCATTAAAGAGCCCCTATAAACGTTCAAAAATAAAAAAAATTAATTCTTACGCTCTCCCCCCTCACCCCCACTCTAAATCTCTCTGTCACCCGTTCGCGGTGCCGCGTAAAAAATAGGGGGGATGAAAAAAAATACATAAAAGGCGTTGGCGTGTCCGACGACACAGAGGATAGCTCCACTTAGGGGACGTTGCAGCAGATTGTAATTATACTTATTGTCCGCATACTGGTATCGGCAGTAGCAATACCAGTTTCAGCCCCACTGGGTATCCTGGCATTATAACCGGGAGGGAAAGGGTGTTACGCACGCACATATTCCTGCACGCAACGTAACGCAACGCATCGGCGGTCTCGTTGTAACTCTCGCAGACGTGTACCTAGCACATAATTCAATTCGACCGCAAATGGCATACGTGGCACATAACTGCGTTACAATCATCGTTGCTACGAATTACCGACGTGCAATACGAAAGTACTGTGTTCCGTGGCGCTAACCGTTCCCGATAATGGCGGAACCGGGTTACACACAGTATGCGGGAGATACTCTGGCGAAAATACGGGCTCGGCTGAGTCTACATGTCTAGTTGTATGCCTGCGTGAGCGTACATGGCCATACGTGAGAACAGTACCCGTTAGAGATATACGTACGTAGATATGTGGGATATGTAATGCAGAGGGATAACACGGGAACGAGAGAAGACTGAATATATAGAGATGAGATAATATGTATCTAATAGATGTGCATATAGAAGATTTTGGATGAGGGTATATACATATATACGTGTGTGCGTATATACAAGCAATGTTTGAGGTACTTTTCAGAAATGTAGGTACTGCTAAATTTTCGAAAGCCCGAAAAATTCTATATGCGAAGATAGTGTGGTATACACGGTGTAACGTAAATAGGGGTGAAGTCTCAGTAGGTTAGAATTGAGCTGGTACGTACGTTGGATATTACGTATTAGCATTGCAAAGTCGCGCCTATAAATTAGAAATAGTATAGGTGCTAATCTGATATGCAAGTGGCAATATAAATCAATAAGCTTCTCTTCTTTAATCGGGTCTCGTTATTCTGGGTCTGACGGGTGTTGCGGGTGTCTTCGAGGGTCGGATAAACGGGCCGCCCCTTGTAGCGGGAGGAGGAGGGGGGGATGGACCTTATCAGGGAAAATAAATGGTACGCCGCGAAGCACGTTTCTTATTTCGCGGAAAAGGTGAGAGAGCGATTGAGGCTGAATGGAATAGGAAGTAATAAAGATGGAGGGAGGAAGGGAGAGGAGGACGGAGGTGGGGGTGGGGTGGGGGGGGGGGGTTCGAAGAAGACATAAAAATAAAAAAATAAATTCTTAAAATAGATAAAATTCACGCGTAACTCGTTAGCATAGATCGTTTCCTTCCTGGCTCGTTTTACTGGAGAAACGAGCGGAAGCGAAGAAAAATTCGGAAAAAGTCGATTCTCACGAAACTACGATAACGCGATGCAATGTTTTTCCAATAACAAGCTGAAAATGTTTATGAATATTTATCCGAGTGTTTGCGAAATGTTACAAGGTGCGCAGGTGCCGAAGCGCAAGCCTATAATGTGCAATTAAACGTGGATAGGAAGCAGAGCGAAAGGGTTGAGGTACGAGGGGATGGTTGACACTCTCCATATCGGCAAACGGCGTTCGCCGGTGATAGTGGGTAACGGCGACGGTGGGCGTCGGTGGGCGCCGGGCATTGGTATCCCCGGTGCTAGTGTTAATAAAAAGCTATGTAACAGGTTTTGCGAAAATTGAGTAAAACCGGTGATAATATGAATTTATGAGCTTTTTAATTCGCTTTCGTTACTACAGCTCTGGCATAGCTTCTCTCCGTATACTCTGTTTCCCGAAAACCCCCATTATTACCACAGGTATTCACAGAGGCGCACGGGGGGGGATGAATTTTCAGCGGAAAGAAATACAAGATGAAAATTTTGAAAAAGTCTCGATGCTGGTAATATTAAAAAAAATATTCGCAATTTATGTTTCGTATATGAAGAATAATAGAGGTAGGGTGCGTTTCTGCTAATTCCCCGGATAATAATAAGTCAAGAAAATTTTCCCCTACGGAGTCATCGAAACTTTTATGCAAATCATGAAAAATACACTTCTTTATCTCCACCGTCGAAACAATTATCATCGACTTGGTGTTTCAACCCTTCTACAGGGGTTGGTCTACATTAGCCCCCAGCATTGGCTGCACCCTACAACCTTGAAGGTAGGAGAACTACGAGACCACGGGGAGCGTAACACGTACTGCGTAAATCGCGCGATAACGCTCTTAACCACCATAGGCGTTATCGGAGGGTTAAATGGTAATCGAGCTAAAAAAAATAATTCTTCGACGCTTAATAAGCTTCAAAGGCACGAGTGCCAGGTTAATTTATGTATAGGGTGGGTAAAATTAAACCACGACCTCTAGCCATCATCGTACCAAGGGTCAATTTTTGATTTCCTAAGAATAGGCAAATTAACTCCATTAAAGAGCGACGGATTTATCTATGCCGACCGTGATAAGAAAACATACCGGGTGGCACTTGTAGTTCTAGACAAGGCGTTTCGCACGAACTCTGTGGCGTCGCTGTGCTTATCAGTAGCTACTACGAGGAACGATATGATGAGGGAATAGGGCTGAATAGGGTTTAATAGGTAGCACGATGCCGAAGGGGTTGTTGCCCCTGCACGCAATGCGTCGAGAATGCGAACGGTGCGTCCCGACGGACGGACCGACGTACGAGAACCAAACGAACACGCAGCCTATTGCACACGCACCCTGATCGATCAGCTCCAGTCATAATGCGCTAAACCGTTCAGCAGATTGGAGAGAGAAATGTCCTCCAGAATAATCTGGACCAGTTAGGGAACGATGATACGTAAATTTCCTTAGGACCAGGACTGGCTGTGTTTAATTATTAAACAATCGTAGAACTAATTCGTCTATACCTATATATACAACACGGTTGGCTCTGGTATCACTGGCTGATAACTTCGACCAGAGAAATGGCAGAGGTGCCAGGGACAGCGACAAGGGTTGAAAGTCGAGAATTGTAAAGACCGGTGGAAAAAGGGTACCGAATGGAAGGTAAAAAAAAGGAAAGAGGGCTCAGGGCAATTCCCGATGCCGTTACAAAAGACGCACCACGGCAACATGGCTTTGAGAGAGCCGACACAGAGAGAATAACTCAACGTTCCGCGAAGCAACGTATTTTTCTTCGCTAACTGCTATTTCGTGTTTTATTCATTTCTTTTTTACCCTATTTCATCCCGACTCATTCTCTGTCTGTCTCTCTCTCTCTCTCTTTCTCCCTTTCTTTCATTCTGTTCGCCGTTCCTCAGTGTGCGGCCTCGCAGAGCAAGTCCCCCTAGAGAGGAAGAGGGTGGCTGGCTGTAGGAGGCTGTCGGGGCGGTGCATTACCGTAGGCGGTATCCGGTGCTGCCGGAACTAGGAGTCCCGCGGAAACCTGCCGAATAAATAATCCCGAAGAACCCCTAGAAGCTAGGGAAAAGTAACGTAAATAGTTGGAGAGGCAAGTGGAGTAACGGGACTTACTATTTCTTGCCCTTGCGTAATCATTTGGATATATCCAAAAAATATATTGGCCACAAATATCAAAGCGACCCCTTACACGTTTACGTGTGACAAGCGATCCTGGCTGGGAATAAATTTCTTTTCGATCGGAGTAATATTATTTGTACCGTTGTCGGAGTCGTAAGTGAGAAGCATATTCACTGGGATTCGTGTAAAGCACGAATTAGCGTGGTCGAACGGGCTCTTGGGGGGTGGCTTGTCACACGTATTTGTTACCCTTGTCGCGAGCACGAAACGCGCGAAACGAAACAGGAACCCACGTAATTCCCAGTTAAACGGTTACACGAGCAATTCCAGAACCGGTGACTTGAAGCTTAAGTTTTCAACCCCTTTGCTCGAGCCATTCCAGTTGTTTTTGTTTTAATTTTCTTTTTCTTCCCTATAGTTCTATTTTTCTTCTCCACTTTCACTGCTTTCATTTTACCCTCCATCCGTTCTCTTCTTTATGACTCTTCCCTGCACTCCTCCATTTTTCCAGTCGTTTTTAATTATTTCATCCCCCGCGCACGCGCCCGCGCCCGACAAAGAATGCTAAGCAGTTTCATTATTCGGTGGCTGATTCCCATTAGACGGCAGCCAGTTTTTCTCCCGGTTTCATTATCCGCCGTGGACGGAATGTAAATGAGCCTGGGCTCTTCTGGCCTGAGAGAATTTTCGAGCGAGACTCGTTGCGTCCCGACGCTATCGCCTTCTCAGCATCCACCGGCTGAAGCGACGAATTCGACCTTCCTAAATGAATTTAATCATTTGAAATTCCAGCCCATAGAGAACGGAGGCCTTGGAGATGACGGTACCAGCTCGGGTGTGACATAAAATAAAAAGACCAAATCATCCCCGTTCTGGAGTATCGGGTAGAGGAAACTTTGTGACAAAATTCTTACGAGAATAATTCTTTTAGCTTTTTAATCGATAC
This sequence comes from Trachelus tabidus, assembly GCA_030142655.1. Taxonomy (NCBI): domain Eukaryota; kingdom Metazoa; phylum Arthropoda; class Insecta; order Hymenoptera; family Cephidae; genus Trachelus; species Trachelus tabidus. Next base: position 873,115 of record JARQTI010000621.1, read on the forward strand.
TCTTCGAACCCGCATCCCTTTTGCTATCCTTTCCTGGGGTTGTTTTTCCATTCGGCATTGGCGGACAGCGGTAGCTCCGGGCAATTTTATTAGGTTCTCCAATTGACTCTATATTAAATTCAAAGAATTCCCACAGGATCCTCGCTTTTCTCCGAGGCTGAATTTCTCTTTCAGCGTAAGGGTAGTGTAACCATCCCCTGTTAGGTGGATCGACGTCACCACCACCCCCGAAGACCGAGTTCTCCTTAACTCGACGGCGCTCGCATCTTTGGGCACCTCCCAAGGGATGCGCACGTGTTGAACGACAAACTCGACCGTTAGGTACGCCGTATCGTAGCAGGTACCCTTTACCAAGTGCAACCACCCCGTCTCCGTGCACCATCCTCAGGGTCAGGTCGGGTCGTTCGCCTAAGAGAACTGGCTATTAACCTTGCCAGATGGTACCAGCTCTGTTGGGTATTGCCGAATGGGTTGCCGTAATTGGAGCGACTTACCCCTTCATCCCTTACTCTCTGCTTCCTGACTTTAGAGAGGAGGGCGACCCCTGTCGGATTCAACCTTTTGACCCTGTCGGATTAACCACAGGAAAGTCGGAATGAGATTCGTTACGTTTCGTGAATCCTTGGAAATAAAAACGTCGGCTCGATTAAACCTAAGGCTACCCCTAGAATCATTGTATTTACGAGAAAACATCGGTTTGAAAAATCGACAAAGGGAATGAAAGCGTAACGATTTTCAATATCCAATTGATTTTTTTTTCCAGTTGACGTAACTCTCTCCCTCTGCTGTCTCTTCTGGGCAACAGAAGAGAGCTCACTCGCGCCAGAGGGAATGGTCTTCAATTAAAAAGTTTTTTTTTCCCCTTCCTCTAGCGCTGGAAAACAACAACCATCCCTTAGGCTGCCCTACGGACCTCGGCCGTAATACAAAAGGGCCGCACGGCAAGGGCTCGCCTGCTGTTCTTTTAACGGGAACTCGCTGTTAATAGTCCCCCAGCATTCACCAGAGACTTCAACACGATCCTTTGTCCGGAAGATCGTTGAAATGGACGCTGGCTTCAACGCGACGGCGTGAACTTGGCATTTCTCTTTTTTGTCCAAGGGAATGGTAAAAAAAAAAGAGAAAGAAGCAAGACTGCAAAAATCTGTGGATCCAAGGGCACTTTATGAAATGGACGATGACAATTTTTCCAAAATATTTTTGTGGCCCCAACAGATGAACAAAGAAAGAGCCGGAATGCTCATAGTTTACGGCCTATGAAAGAAAAAATCTGGTGCTCAAAATGGATGCTGGGGTAGTCGTATACCCAGTTTCGTACACGAGCCAAAGGTCAAAGGGAGAACGAGAAAAATTTCTTGGGCGTTTCGTCGCTGGCACGTTTTCCCTGTGGGAAAATAATGGCGGCAGCGACGGTAAATGTGGTCGCATTCACGAAAATCCTCAATGATGTGCACAGAGCCCTATCTCCTGTTATGGGATCTCCCGGGCTGTAGCATAGTCGCGGCTCGAGAACCAGACAGCCACAAATCGCCCTCTATTTACGACCCGATTCCAAAGTTTTCCGCCCGAAAAACACGAAGGGTTGGAAGGGCAAAGAAGAGACACTAGCACAGTCCAATATCATTTTCATCCCCTAACAACAGTTATACTCTCAGAGCGCCACTCAATGTCGAAAAAGCACGCAAAAGATGCTTAAAAAATCATCCCTTATTCTTTTAATCCCTAAAACTAAAAATTCTACAATCTCTAATTCCAATGATACCCTCGTACAAGATCCCTCTCACAAAAAAGTTCCTATACCAATACAAATGTATATTTCACTGAAAGTACATGCCATGAGCCGCCATTAGGATTCTGGCGCAAAAATAAAAAGGCAGATAGCGAAATGGGCAGGGGGATGAAAAGTAAAAGAAGCGAAATGATCGAACCCACGTTGGTTCTTTTCGTTGCGGTGGCTGGTTCGATGTGGGGGAGTGGAGGTCGGACGGGGGGAGGGGGGGGGGGACTATTAGAATGTATTATGCATGCGAAATGGCGTGGTTTCCTCGAAATCACTGGTGCCTCGGAGCCCCCGGATGAAGGAGTTTTGCGGTGACGACGTGGAAGTCTGCCAACGTTCGGTGGGTGGTCTTTTAGCGAGCTGCCGAGAGGAGGGCGGCGGCCCGCTGCCGTCAATGTGGATGGGAGCTTAAATATTGAAGAAATTATATCGCCCGAAAGACTCGTAACCGTTTAAATAATCATGACCGGTAGTAAGCTAAAGGTAAAGGAGGATGAGGCTGAGGTAGATGAAGGCTATAGAGAGTATTACTAACCAAAGAAGAAGGCTGTAGAAGGTTGGTAATACCGAACTAACCATATATACTATACGTATACCTATACCTAATAGTTTCAGCCGATAACGATGAAAATGGTTACTGCCTAAGGTATTTCCATGATAGGAGAAAATGAGAGGGAATCTCGGTAGGGAATTTAAAAGGGGGTAGAAAAGGGAGAGGGGAGGGAGACCTTATGGTTTCCAGTCAGGAGGAAAAGACAGCCAATGAAACGAATGGTTTAGAATAGTAAGGTATGTGGTACAGCTAGGTGATATATGTATAGTAAAAGCTTCTAAAGCTCATGGTATATCCAGAGAGAAGGAAAGCGTGTCGTAAACTGGAAGCTATACTAAACAAATGTATTTATTTAGAAATTTGCATAGAGTAGCAAGGCAGGAGGCGTGCAGACTCCATACTGTATACTTGAAGGAGCTTCCTTAGTATAAAGCTACCTTCGATTTGGTAAACTGACTATCGCGAGATTCTAGGTCTTTGACTGGTGACAAATACTGACTATTTTCTAAACGTCTTGACAACTATCGTCTGACTACGCCTTACTTCCTTTCTTTTTCTACTAGGCGTAGGGGCTACGATAATCTTCATTTTACTCTGAAATATTGTAGCACTACCTTTGGGTAACTTCTCTGTCACCTCCAGTCTGGAACGAATCTCCGACCCCGTGTTTCTCTATCGTCTGGATATTCTCTGTTATCGTGCGCGCGGTACGAGGCTGCCAGTTTAGAAAACGAAAATGTCTACAAAGAGCTTGTAGTAAAGTGGAGGGCTTGCAGACGTCTGTTTTTTGCTTTTCTTTTTCTTTCTTTGTCTCTACATTATCGGCATGCATATGTATGATAAGGAACGATATATACGTCTGGTATTAAACGCGTGATTTAAACGAGGTAGAATCGCAAATTAGAATTATTATAGCTACAGTGAAAAAAAAAGGATTAGATGGAATTGCTGGTAAAATTGCATAACAATTGCTTGAATACGAAGATTCTCTTTCATTTTTTTTCTTTAATTAATTTCTATTCGCGTCTCCTTTCAGTTTTTTCTTTGCTTCGTTTCCATCTGCGCGATATCCAAGATAACCGGGCATAAAGAAAGCATAAAATGCTAGTACAAGACTGCAAGCGAGAGGATCCTCTCTTTTACTATCTGGCGTGTATAGATTATTTTCTCTCTCTCTCTCTCTCTCTCTCTCTCTCTCTCTCTCTCCCTCTCTCTCTGACTTTCGTTGGAAGGCCACTTATATTTCTTTAGCTCGCTTCTTGCACCTCGTAAAGTCCGCTGGATCCTTTCATAATTTGATTCGGGCTTGGCCGTAATGGGTTTACGATGTTCTATCAATTTCGCACGAGAAACCCTCATCACCTCCCTTCGCCAATAGAAAACCAGGAACATCCCTGAGGCACGTGAAGAAGAATCGGGAGAAATTGATCCTTGAAATATTCCTACCCTTTTACATGGAATCCGAACCAGAGTCAGAGACTAGATTAAACGGGTATCAATGGAGAGATAAAATATACTAGACTTTTCTTTCCTTAGAAAAATATTAATTAACTTAAAACATCGTCAACCGAGACCCGATGGAATTTCTCGAAGAAGATCCCGGCTCCGTAATTGTCATCGTAACTCCCTTTCTCGTAAAATATTTGTTTCAATTCTCAAGGCTGACGTCATAAGGAGAAAGAGTCCACTCTGGTCAGCCAAGCGTTCATACAGGAGAGAGCGTGACAAGTTTATGAGTTGTTAAGAGACGCCGTTCCGCTACGGAGAGTATCTCCCAGCTGTCGATAAATCTGGAACGAGCCGTTAAAATTCCGTAAGGCGTCTGCAGGAATAAAATGCCTTTCTTGGCTGGTGGTCGAAAGAGGGATAAAATGGAAGGGAGAGGAGAGAGAAGAGAGATCAGGTTGCGGAGGCAGTACCGTTCCAAGGAAATGGGACCAGCCGGAAAGGGATGCTGGGTCATCCTGTGGGATTCCTTCCGTATACCTAGGACCATAGTCCTTGGGGATGTAAAAGGGACCGCTGGAGCATATCGAAGCAAGACTGGAACAGAACCTTTTGATGAGATCGGATATACCTACGGGATCCGTGTAGACTCCCAAGGGTACCTAACCAGGTAGATAGGACTCCTAGATACTGGAGAAGAGTTTATGCAGATTATCAGGGATCCCGGAACCTCCTGAATTTGGCATGGAGGCTTCCTGGTAAGACGGTAGTTTGGGGAAGAATGGGTAACCGGTAATTGTAGGTTGGCAGAGATTCAATGTAGGTAAATACGAGATCCAGCAGCCGCAAGGCCTGACGACACCGGCAGCGCATGTAGAGACACGAGGCCATGTGCTACCAGTCCTCATCCTCGTCCTCCAGTTCACCACCAACTACTTCACCTATCCTCCTGCACGCTTTCCCTCTTTGGTAAAGGGCCAAGAAAGCCCAATCTGCCCAGCAGGTTCCTCTTAAGCCTCTTCCAGATGGAACCAGACCAAGTTGCGATCTCTCCCAGACGACGAGGTCCTCCTTGATACTAGTCGGCTAAGACACGTCAGCAGCCATCTGTTTCCGGACCCACGCAACATCTTCGGATGTCCGCGTCATTAATGGTATCGCGTTATTTTACAGAAATTTAGATCTCAAGTCGGCGCGAAATAAAAAAAATAATAAAATGATAGAATATTCAATCCGATATTCGCTTTGAATATTTTTCATTCCACTTGGTGGCAGCTATGGGAATGGATACCGGGGGAGAGGGTCGAACGGTCTACTTTTTTTTCGGGGACAGCACGGTATTAAATAAATCAATTGGAAGGGTTGAAGCGCAATCTTGGTCGGACACGTGGGAGGTGGGTAGAGGAAGCGGAGGTTGAGAATTGGGACGGGGGTTAGCGCTATCGTATGCAATTTATAAGCCCTTCTCGCATCTCGTACCTCCATACCAGAGTACCCAGTGGCAGTGCAGCATCACCACTACCATCCTCGGGCACCTTCAGCAGGTCTGCCACCATCGCCAGTCCCGTTGGCAGCACTGGCACTAACACCAACGGCACCACGACTACCCTAGGGGATGGAAGTAGCTGCGGCCGCGCCCGCCACCCCATTTCGCGGTCCAGTGACGCCCAGGAATTTGCCAATTGGATTTTCTCTGCCTGCACTCCACTCTGGCTAGAGTATACCATTAGATGGTGCAGAAGGTGCGCGACGGTTATCATAGCGTCGCGACGGAGCGACTCTAAAATCCCATCGACCATGACATATTCGAATTTTGCGCTTCTCGCCTCGTACCACTTCTGAATTTTGAAATTAACACATATCTAACATCTACGTGTGAACGTTACTCTGCACAAAAAAATGGACGATCGGCAGAACGAAGACGAGTTTAATGACATTTTGAGAATTCACCTTTAAGCTTTCTTGGGGTCTCGGAACGAGTACGAAAAACTCGGGATTCTCTTAAAATTTTTATTATTCGTAACCAGAACGCGTGCGCGCGTCGGGATGAAACTTTTTTATTATTCCCGGGCAGGCTAAAAAAAGGCAAATATTTAACCGGCGATAACATCGAGAGTTGCGCGGCAAAGTCGAGGTGGTTAACGCAAGCGAGCTCAGCGCCCGGGGCGTACTTTTTTACGGCTCCGCAGCTCGCTCAAACGGCCTCTCACGCTACGGAAAGAACCGCAGAGAAAATGCCAGAGCGAATTGAACGGATAGAAGAATAAAGATGGAGGAAGAGTTCTACAAGGGGGAAAAATAAAAGGTAGAAGGTTAAATGAAAAAAAAAGTTACACCAAGGTCGACTTATCGACATGGCCCAGGGAAGTTAATTGGGAATTATTGCCAACCGTATATAATATATTACCCCACATTCACGTCAGACGCGAATGTCCCTCCGTTCGCTTAGCCATTTGTCAATAGCACCCGCCGGCCCTGTAATTATTGTGAGTTATCGTGACCGATGGTATTTCTCTGTCAGAGCTGCGGTACGTATTACGATACGGACCGAAGAATGGCCGCCAGGCAAATTTTGAATCTGCCGTTGGATCTTTCGGATGACCTCGATCAAACTGACCTTGACAAAAATTTTTATTTCTTAACAGAAGAATCGACACTGTTACCGTAGCAAATGATTTAATGGGTGAAACGAGTCTTTTGAAAAATTATTCAAAAATCTCTCCCTTGCCCCTATCTACCAGGGAACACGATATTTTTCTACTCTCACGATCTAGATAGCATCGCAAATCGACGCCATGCCGCAAATCCCAAGCGGAACTGACGCACTCTGTCTCAATAAAAGCCCTGCAGGGGGGGTTAGCTGGATATTTCATTCTATTTTTTTTCCACACTCTTTTCTCCTCGTCGATTCACTGCTTTTTTGTTAGACCCTCCCTTGTCTCTCTTCCACTATTCCCCCCGCCTCTCAACCTGTATCTCGTCGACTTTTCTATATTCTTCGCTTCTTTACATTTATCAAGAAGCATTCGGTATGCATCAAACGAGCTCGACGGTTTGCGACATCCTCGCCAGGAAATTCACGGACCCTGGATTACAAGGTAGACTATCACCATGGATAACCTTGGTGATAACACGTCTAAGGGAGATACGAATAACCGGTAAGAGAGCAACGGGTCTCGTTAAGAATCCAATTGGAGTCACATAAGTCGTCGGGCATATAAGATTTTTGACTTTTGAAAATTCTACACTCACTGCCTGAAATATACTGTGCAGTATCTTCTGGTCACCTCATAATCATGGATGAAACACGTAGCCATGCCATGTTACTAGGTTTATCTAGTTGCATACAGATGCGTGTCCAGGTCGATATACAGATTCGATGCATCGCACGTTCCAGAGTTATCGAGAGTGCTCAGCAGCTTGGTCGAATTACAGAAACGATGCAGCCAGCCACCCAGTCAGCCACAGTCCCGCAGAGCTACCACCCTGAATACTTGAACTTCTTTGATAAAGAAAATAGCTGAGACAATTTCAACAGGGAATTCAGGAACTCGACCGAGGTTGGGAAAATGCTTGGGACAATGGGGACGAAGTAGTGGAAGAGTCGAAAACATGGTCAGACAATTTTCTATACTACGACCCTCTTCTCATTTTACTGAAAAGGAGAATGGCCAAGCGGATGACCAGACACGCTGGACTCGTTTTGATTCTGAAAACGGTGCAGGCGATGGTCTTTGTTTGCTTCTGCAATGAATTATTAGCGATAAGCTCGAAAGGCCGGGAATGGGAAATTCCGAGGACAAAGAATAGGGGTAAGAGCTTTAAATAATGCGATGCCTTTGTAGAGACTCCAGAGCCAGCTGAGTATATTATACCGGAGTGGTCAGGACGGCTAGGATGACTAGGACGGAGAGGACCTGCATTATCTAGTTCAGAGGCAAAGGTCACTCTTACGTTGTTAGAAAGGACCCAGCATCCGAACGCTTTGGATTTTGACCAAAGGAGTCTTATTTCGACTTTCCAAAGTACAAAGTCATTTTTAGGGACACTCATTACCCGACATCTTTTCACTTTTTTCTCTCTCGCAAAATCTCAAAAATTATTCTCCAAATTCGCAGCCTGGGCCATTGACCCAAAAATCTTACTTCATCTCAAAGATGTTACTCATAGATCTCTCAGACTCTTTAAACATTTATTTTCATTTAATTAAAAGAAAAATAATTATTTAACCTCCGTCTAACATTCTCGCTCTATTTATTTAAACCTCTTATCCAAAAGGATGAGCTTTCCGCAGCGAAGCCGTCCAGGTATTTATAGTATTTGGATTATAGAATAATCCTCCACGGAGACGCAGAGAATGGAAGGAGTCCACGGTGTTTACCAATATCCTTCTCTCTTTCATTTTCTCCTATTTTCAACCGCCCAACCCCTAAACTCCACCCCGACCACCCCCCCTCGCCCCCTCAAGAATTCTCGAGCTTCCTATTTTATCAGTGATACCCCACCCACCCACCCCATCAGCCTACACTACAATACGAACTCCAATCTTTCTCCAGGGTTGGATTACTTGTGCATCGAGCACCCTTCACGAGAATTCCATCTTTTAACGTCAAATTTGCCCGGGTTTAACGTGACCTTAACAGTTTTTCGTGCAAGACCACTACCCACTGCTACCAACTGTTACAAGAGTAGAGACTCAAGTGTCTCGAGTGACTCTTCCGATCGGTTGTTCGCGGCTGGAATAGCCCGGCCATTTTCCATTTGCGCAATCCAGTCAAAGTATATACTCGAATCGATAAAAGTCCGCATCATATTCTAGTAGATTGGCAGCTACCAATCACAATTATTTTTTATCCCCAAACTAAAAAATACTGACTTACGAAATATTCATACAATCCCACAGGTAGGATTCTTTCGAAAAATCCTAAAAAAAAATCAAAACCCAACGTTGCAAAACATTTCTCGAGCACGCATGACGCATCGCACGAAGGTAGAGTGGATATATCTGCGCGAAGTAGTAGATAGACAATACTAGTCAGACAGTATATTCCGTATTAAAAAAAATTTTAAAAAGAGTACCCTGAATCTATTCTGCCCGAAATATTTCACGTAGAACACAGCAAAGCGTTTGTCATGTTGCATAATATATATTGGAACCAAGTCAAATAATAATACTGCTTCTCATGACAAAGGAGTGTTCAGCGTATAGTAAAATTTTGCATTATATGTTCAGTACGTATATAAGCTACACGTGAGGTTATACCTGGTAGATACATATGTATGGATTACAGTCGCGTGCATTGCGAGATACTCCGGGTTGAGGTCGCTCACATTGCAACGTCTCATCCAACCCCCTCAGATATAGAGAGTCACCTGCCATCCAGTTCCCCGTGTATACGAAGCAGCTCCCCGCACCTCACCCCAGTCACACACATTCCCCATATTACTTTGATGCATGGCCTGGCAGTACAATTGGCTAGAGGTAAATAAGACAGCAGCACGACAAAAGGCCTCGCAGGATGTCGAGAGCCCCGGGCGCTGTCTGTTCTCCATCTCCGAGGTTGCCGACGGAGGCTGAATATCGCGGGAGGTTACTACTGGGAGAAGCTATATTAAATAAATATAACAACCGTCAGTCGTACCCGAACCACTCCCTCGGCGAACGAGACTAGCCTTAAGGAATCTTCGGTCGAAGACCAAAGCATATTGTAGATCGTGGAAAAAGCATCGGGGCTCAATTTCAGAAACGGTCTGGGAAATCGAAGTAGATTTGGACGTTATTGGGTCAGACATTGGCAGAGACGAAACGCGAGAGCCGATGCGGAAGATAACGCGTGGCCGGATAAAGTATAATACGAGGAGTGACGAGAGGGGGTTGAAAATGGAAGAAATAAGCGTGCGGAGAGAAAGTGGAGAGTTACTGAAAGTTCGAAAGCCATTTCAGCGCGTGAAACTTTTATTCTCTAATTACAAATTAATAAAGACTAATAGCTTTATCGCTAGACTATTAAATCCAAGGGTGGCAAGGGGTGGGCACGGAAGTTAGGCAGTCGCCGGATAGTCTTCGTTCCAGCTAGGGGTGGCACAGCTAACCCGGAATACTTCTTGAACTGTAGTATGAGTAAGGTACAGTAGCGACGTAAAGTTTTACGGAGTCGCGACTCTCGCGACAATGCCCGAGTACCCTGTATCGATTACAATTGGCTGTTGAATATTTATCCCGGTAATTATACCTGACACCAAGTGTACATTTTCTCTTGCCTTTCCTATATCCGCACACAGCGTTCCTTCTTCTCTTTCTAATGCAAAGACGCGCATGTTTCCGACACTCCGCCGCCTTCGACTCACCCACCATCCATAAAGAATACTCTTAGAATTTCGATTACACGAGAGAATCGAAGCAAGTAATATTATTTCAATTATACCCCCACCCCTCGAACCAGTCGTATTCTAATGCATTTGTTTTTCTTTGAGAGTAGTTTGCCGAGTGAGTCGCAAGAAGCAATGCAATCTCTGCGTTGAACGAGAAAGAGAGAGAGAGAGAGAGAGAGAGAGAGAGAAGGAAAAAAAAGAGAGAAAATCAATGAGCGAAAATACTAGAGACAGTGTAAGGTATTACCTACAGGTAATATCTGCATAGGACATACAGAAATATACCATTGCTAAGGGATGATTCTACGCAGAAAAGAGGGGCGATGGTACAAGGGATGCCTGGACTCTCACAACCAGCAGGACTGTAGTTTCTCTATTTCCTTCATTAACTCTGGTTGAACAGCGGCGTAACTTTTAATTGGAAGTAGCGAGGGTGTTGAGGCTCATTTCCTGTCGGACTTATACCCCATACTAAAATTGGGCTTTGCGCCTTGGGATAGGTCAGTTTTATTTAATCAGATACACACCCATTAGTCTGTATATGTGTGCATGAAAATTAATGCATATACACGATTAAACAAAAGACATCAATTTAACAATCCAAAACGGGAAGCAGTAAAACGTACGTTGAGATAATGCACTAATTGTACTGTAGGCCAGGGCCGTGTATAACTGGGTACCACGTAGGCACTTGGTGCACAGGTAATACTATCCTATCGTTATCGGCAACAAAATTTTCTCAAATTTATGCAAGGCTTGAGAATTCGCAAATTGTACCCTAAGGCTGTTCAATTTATAAGCGGGCTAGACGCCTATGTGTATTTTCGCAAAATCGCGTATACCTTCGATACTATTGGTTTCTCATTACACGGATCCGTGTATTGTTATTTCAGCCGTTACTCTCGGCAGCTCCGAACAATTCTCAGGATAGTGCCGAACGTAAACGCCTCTGAAGAATTCAGTAACTGCTTCGATAATCGGCCCCATGATGGCACCTGTCCTCTTACACCGTTACCCGACTTAAACGTTATCATCGGGACGTTATAACCTTTATTATTATTATGACCTATAGCATGCATTTATCCCATGAGAAAATTTTCGGTTTAATACATGAAGGACGTACTAAGAGACTCGGAAGATAACAGTGACGTAATAATTATTATTTATCACGTGACACATACCATACATATTCAGTCTGAATTTACGGAAAAAAAAAAATTACTCTAATAAAACCCGTATGGAGATTCGCCTTTGATTTGAATATGTATAAAGCCTGTAGCAGGTGGAAAAACCGAGTATAAATCCTGATCGAATAGCAATTGGTGGCAAAATAAGACGAGTAGAATTTTCGAGGGTAGAAATAGAAGTTTGAATCGTTGTCTGTAGAGACTCTGGAAAAAAAAAGAAAGGGAACAGAATAAAATGAAAATAAAGGAAAGAACGATATCCAGGGCGGCTGTTTAATTCGGCAGGAAGTTCCGAGTAAAAAACAGCGCATGCATTATGAATAATGGAATTTAAATACGCACCGACCCGGCAGCTTCGAAGCTACGGTCGCGACTCGACACTGGTGTCATGTTCGGATTGTTAATTGGGCAGTGTTCTCGTTTTGCAGCAGCCACCACCAGCGCCAACCACTGCTAGCAGCTACCAGGCAACCCTACCACTGGTGCCATTGGTACCAACCGTGGAGAGGAGAGCATTTTCAGTCCGTAAATTAATTAGGAATAGGATAATAGCTGGGAGTGGCCGGGCGGTCCGTGCTCGGTTTCGCGGTCCGCGTGCTACTCGTATGCGGCCGCGCATGGTCACGCCGGAAACTACCCTTGCTTGGCTGACTCACGTCGTTTGCCTTCGCTTCCAGTACGTTTTTTTTACCTCCAGATAGTAGTCTTCGTTGTTTCCTCTTTAATGAATTTAAAAAAAAAATTTTTAGTGTGCCTATCTAAGGTATTTTTTGAGGGAATTTTGTCTGTAGAGTGTAGAGTGTAGATGTGTAGAGAGATATATGGGTATGGTTAAGGAGTTTTGTTTTAGTGGGTCGTTTTATTGGGTTCGATTGATGGTCATGGTTTTATGTGAACTGTGAAACACGAAAGGGGCCCGTGCTATGCGTCGTAAAATGTAAAACCTGAAAGGCCGTAGTGCCAACCTCTAGGAATTAAATTCACGTGGTTCTAATGGCTGAGGAACTCTATAGTAAATTCCTGCTACGTTCCTCGAGGGTTGCGGATGGCTTATTCTGGTTCTTTGGATTGGTTCATCGTCAGACGTTGATTCTCCTGGTAGACAGAACGAACCAGGGATACCAATAACACGGAAGAACGTAGCTACATTGAATTTCTCGAGCGGTAACTCCGTTATGAGAAAACTCGATAAAATCCCGCTAATATAATCACGCTCCATATGGTTGATTAACTCGGGACCTGGCAACCCTCTGAGGATCTTCTTCCCAGCCCGACTGAGGGTGGCATTCAAACCCCTCGATTGCTGAGGGTAGAAAGTACCAAGGTATAAACAGGACTCGCGGCTTCCAGTGCCAGAGGGAAGCACGAGGAGAGAGAGAGAGCGAGAGAGAGAGAGAGAGAGAGAGAGAGAGAGAGAGAGAGAGAGATACGTAGATAGAGAAAAAGACAAAATATAGAAGAAACTTAGAGTAAAAGAGAAGAATAAACAAGAAAAAAAAAATTCGAGAGAAAAGTTGCGATACGGGGGAGGAGCAAGAGAAAAAAAAAGTGCAGGGTAGAAAACCTGAGGATCCAAGGGAATCAAAATTATTCTAGTCACGAGTTTCAAGAAGAATGCCGAGTCTCGCACGTTGAAACTTGGCCGTAACCGATATTTTTGTGTTTCAGGTAAAAATTCGTGTCCCGGCCATTTCTCCACCTTCGTTATTCATCCGATCCCTATAAGAACCCTCCAGCGTGTTCCGTGACGTTATAACTCATAAAGGATTTCGGTCAAGCACTTGGACCTCAGAGGGGTAGTAGAAAACCAAGGCGTTAATGGGGTAAAAGTAGAAAACATTTCAATAGCAGAATCTAGAGAGCGCCACAGTCGTTTACAGAGCAACTATTTATGTTGATAACTTCCAAATGGAGTCAGATACACGATTCTGGCTGGTGGGTCGGTGGGTCGGGTGGTCTGGTAGCACTTGCAAAGTATGGGCATCCTTTTGGTCGTGCAGGGAGGCGAGTGGAGTCGAGTCGAGAACAAGATTCAAGCGGAAAGTTTTGCGAGTTAATGGTGCGGAGGTAATGCCGCGGCCGCAACAGCAACAGCCACCCCCTCGGTCCACCCTCTTTCCAGCATTGCATCCCCTGACTCTGATCTCATACCAACCTCACCACCATCCATCCGCTCCACCACTCCTCTCGAGTCTTCACGAGTCGCCTTCTTACTCTCCGACTGGCCTCCCTTAACTCCCTCAGCATCCCTCCTTCGCGAGATTCCACTCTCTCACCCTCTTCAAACTCAAGGGGGTAGCTATGTATATAGACGCTCGCAATCTTTTTCCGACGCGCATCGCGCGACCAGTCGCTAACAACTGCGTCAAATACAGGATCCGCTTAGGAACTTCTCTCGGTAGTGTATCTCGCTCTCTCCGATACTCCGGTCGCATTTCTTTGGCTGACTACTTACAGACTCCTACCACTACCCCGTTACGGCTATTAGAGTGATCCATAGATTCTTCAACCCCTTTTATGCAGACATTTAAAACGTAGATATATATATATAGTACCTAATACCAAAAACACCAATGGGTCTCTCCCAGCAGTTTCACGAGAAATCGTTTTTAAGGTCGAGGCTAGACGATTCGAATTGTAATTAAGTAAAGGGGTGAGTTTGAGAAAAGTACAAGACCTTCCCACGTCCAAGGTGGCTTCCCGTTCGGTAACTAATTCACCCCTGTCTCCCTCAAGGAACGCGGCTTCTATTTAATTACCAAGTCCTTTGGTGACTTCAGACCCCCCCTAGTCCAAGCCGACTTGTCGGCTTCATCCAACATCCTTCTTCTCCCGTACCTTCGCTCAACTTCCATCTTACAGCATCCGCCATTCGTTTGAACCCTCCCGTCCCCAAGGGACGACCCGTACCGACTTTCGAAACCCTAAAGACAGTTATGGGAGAGAACCCTTCGTAAAATCATACCACTTTCGTTAGCCGCCATCGCGTCTACCGAAGCTGCAGACACGCCGAGTAATCTATTCGACATTAGTTGCTCGATTGCCTCGTAAAATGCGGCATAGCGACCAGCAGGCGACGTATCCGGTACAGAGTGGAGTCGATGCACGATTCCATCGTCGCCTGGAGCAGCCTAAACGACAATGAGCTCTCGCCATTAATGGAATTTCTCTTGGGGTGAGTCACCCTGGCTTTCCTGATGCGATGCACTAACGCCTAAGGGCTGTTACGCTCTGACCTCATTGAATAACGCTTAATAGTCATGACGATAATGGCTAATCCAACAATATGGATTCCGACTATCTGACCCTAACAAATAGTTGCGTCATCTACGATAAGACACTCTAATCTAAGGAATACATGATTAATGTCAACCCCCATTTTTTTTAACCTTATGCAACCGATAATTGTATCGGGGTAAATATATTTGTATATATTGTTATGCCGTAAGGTCCAATAAATTATCTTCGACACTTCTTTACTGTTATACTTAATTCCTTTTTTATTCTACTT